>CM035129.1:170704187-171059398 GCA_020205605.1 Panax ginseng | reverse complement strand
TTTGGGGGCGTCACATTTTAAGTGAAACTCGTAACTTGTGTCTTGTATAATACTCTCTCCGTTTCCGTTTTTTAATGTAGGTCGATTTAAAAAATTATTTTTATTCCTTAATATAAGTCGTTTGAGAATTTCAAATAAACATTAATTGCTTAGTTTTTAATAATACCCCAAGTAATAAATATAATTTTGATTCTCTCATTTTTTTTTGTCCAATTAATAACACCCTCTTTTTTCAATATAAGAGTAATATATACAATTAATATTATATTTAATGATATATAATTATTTTTTTAATACTTGTACATAACTCTAAAATAATTTATATTAAGTAATTGATAGAATAATTATTATAACAATTGTTTTACTTTTATTTTGGTTATGTTTATTCTCCAACAAGAGGAAGATATGGTAGCCCTTGGTGATAAATATCAACAACAACAATAATATCCTGTCGCAGCAGCAGCAGCAGCAGCAGCAGCAGGGAGCGCTTGGTGATAAATATCATCAACGATAATAATAAAACTAAGCGGGTTTCAATTTGGAAACTCGTAATAAGCACTACAAGGGTCATGTGCCAAGACAAGTATAGAGAAGAAAAGCTATTCCTGACGTGACCCCACCCTACTACTACTACTGTTGGACAAATAATTCATCGACATGATGTGATTGATTATACCACCCTCAAATTTCATTAATAAAGTATTATGATTCTAACATTATTTGTTTGTTTGTATGTGTGAAATATTTAATATTTTATTTATTTATAGTTTAATTTTATTTTAGTTCTTTATAAAAAAAATTATACAATTTTTGAGAATATTAATAACTATCAAATGTTGCCACCTCATGGTATATTAAAAACAGAAATAAATGTTGAGATGTAATTTTTTTGAAATTCTAAATGTGTGAAATTAATGACAATAATGTCTTATTTCGTATCATTCTTCTCAGATGGCTATTTATCTATCTATTTAAAAATCAATTTTCTCAGTTTAATCAATAAAAATGATCATAGTTAATTTGCAAAAGATAAAATTTAAATTTTGGAATAAATTTATTTTAAATTTTAAAACAATATTTTTGCACTTAATTAGTAATGGTTCTTAAGTAATTTTCGATGTAGACTATTGCACTAAATAAAATAAAACAAAATTACTATTAATTTTGAGAATTTTAAATTTTCTCAAATTAACTAGAAAAAAGTAAAATAGGATTTTTATTTTTATTTTTTGAAGAGGAGGGTGTGTTAAAGAATATTACTGTCCTTAATCTCATATGCTTGGAATTAAAAAAATTATATCTCAACATTTTTTTTTCTTTTTTTAATGTTGTGTTAAATTATTTTAACAAGTTAGCAGCGTTTGAAAATTATATTAATACTCTAAAAAATAATATAAGTAAATTTTTGAGAGAAGAAAAAATAATACAAAAGGTACCTTATTTAATACTCTAAAAAATAATATTGGTAGATTTTTTTTATTTTAATGAGTTATTTTGCCTTATTAGAGTGCCATTCGAAATTCTCCTTCTTTATTATTATTTTTGGGCCCAAGTTTACCGTGTATCTTTTTTGAAAATTGGATGTCTATGTGATAAGATAAGATAAAATAAAATAATTTAATGTGATATAATTCTTAATTTATACCTATTATTTCACGTGTTGTAATTATATTTTACTTAAAAAAAATTATGATATATAATAGGAGTCATTTTTTTAAACAAAATAAAAATAAAAAATGATATTTTTACATAATTTTTTAATATTTATACATAAAAAATGTCATTATAAATATATAGCGACGATAAAAAGCGTTGCTATAAAATTTATAGTGACAATTTTTATTCAAAAATATTAAAAAATTATGTAAAATTTTCTAAAAAAATATATTTCCAACTATCACTCCAATTGGTTGGTCAGTATCAGAAGCAATGCTCAAATTATTGGTGCAAACTACTAGGACGGAAAAAGGACGAGAAAGTAGTCCATCTAAAGCTAGACAAACTCCATTTTCTTATTGGTATTACTACCTCCATATCAAAATTTAAGTGAAAGAACATAAGCGAATAAAAAAAATAAGGACAGAAGATCTGCTCTTTAGTACTAGTACCAGTTGGCAGTAACAAATCGTTTTCTTTTGGAGTACCTGTGTGTTTATTATGTTTTGGTTAAGGCTCTAAGCGAGCCAAACGATTCGGCTACGATTCAGGTTTAACTTGAAAAAATACGAGTGAAACTCGAATTCGTTAATAATATGATTCAAATCTGAGTATTAAAAATATTTCGAATAAGAATATGAGTAAAGTTATACTCGGACTCGTTTAAGATTTAAACTACTCGAATTTTTGATTGTGATTTGATACAATCGATTTAAATATATTCGATTCGATACTCGATACATTCTCTTATAATATATACAAATTTAAATCAAATTAGGATAATTAATTAATATTGTTTTGTTTTGTTTTTAATTGTGATTTTATATTTATAAAGTGAAATAGTAAATATATTTTCTTATTTTTAAGTAAAATAACAAATTCAATTTATAATTTTATTTATTATAAAACTAATTATTATGTGGATACTCGAATTCGAGTTTGAATTTGAAACTCGCGAGAAGTTTGAATATAATTTGATCCGAGTTGGATCAAATTCGAGTAATAAATATTCGAGTCGAGTTGAATCCAAATAGAATTTTTTAAATAAAATTCAAATTCGAGTATAAATTTATCATTTCAAATTAAATTAGAGCAATTCTTTGTTCACTTGAATTCGATTCGTTTATCGCCTTATCTTTGGTAACCATTAAAAAGAAAAATGGCAACTACTACTCAACAGCCGCTTTAGGTCCATTATTAGCCTAAGCTTGTCATTTTCCAAACTCTAAGCATAGACAAAACATAGAGGATCTCTTTCGATCGTACTTGGCCCATTATTGAAGTCAATATGGGATATGGGCTGGGCTGGGATGGGCTCCACCTTGTGGGCTTAAGCCGCATGCCAAGTTGACACCTTCCCATTACCCACGTGCTTCGTCAGCACTACATTTTCGTCGTCTTCTTCCTGCATGGGCTGGGCTCCACCTCGTTGCCTTTATGCTCTTTTTTTACGGCTGAGAGTTTTTTCTCTCTTCACTTCCCCTGTGCCAGTGACTGATCAGTGGGCAGTGCCCATTCTCTCTCTATAAGGATAGACCCCTCTATCTCTCTCTAACTAAAAGGGAAAAGAAAAGGAAAAAGAAAATGTGCCATGCTCCTCAGGAGCTCTTCAACGCCTATATTAAATTCATGGATGCCATCTCCTGATCCTAATCACGTTTATCCCGACTCTCGGTACTCTAGGAGTAGATCATGTATATCCTTCCCCGTCTCACTTAATTTTGATGATTCTTCTACCAACTGCTCCTCCGTATCCGAGACTGACCTCCGTGACCCAACAGTCCCCAAGAAGAAGAAAGCTGGTTTTGCCAAACCTCCACCTACCCCCAAGCCTATTCTACTTAAGAAAAGTGGCAATGATGATGGGCACGTTACGGAGACAGGGGGCGGGGCTAGTGGTGTTGATGGTGGCGGAGGGAGAGGATCCGGCACTGGTGGAGGAGATAGAATTGGATCTGGCTCCTCCGGTTCCAATCATGGTAGTACCGATGCTTATTACCACAAAATGATTGAAGCAAACCCCGGCAATTCTCTCTTACTTGCTAACTATGCCAAGTTTTTAAAAGAGGTACGCCGTACGTACGTACTGCTATTTTAGTCTAAACAAATTTCAATTGTGAGTTTGTTTGTATATTGTTGTTATGTCAATATTTACTGGTATGTATTTGTTCCAATTTATACTTATTTTCAAAAGCTTTATTTTTTGAGCACATAAAAACTTAATATCACTCTATGTTCTGTCCACATATACGAACAGGTTAGAGGGGATTATGCTAAAGCAGAGGAGTATTGTGGAAGAGCAATTCTGGCTAACCCCAGTGATGGCAATGTTCTGTCACTCTATGCTGATCTCATATGGCAAACTCAGAAAGACGCTTGTCGTGCGGAGAGATATTTTGATCAAGCTGTTAAAACCGACCCTGATGACTGGTAAGAAAGAAGACGTTTGCTTGACCGTTCGTATATGTGGAGATAGATTTGTTCAGTTTACTTTTATATCCCTTGTCCAATCTTATTAGTACGTTAGATGTTTTAATTGAATAGTAAAAACAAGAAAGGTTGTGCTGGATCATGCAATTTTGTTCTAGCTTAATTAGTATGTTGAATGAATCTATCGACTTCATGCAGCTTTGTTCTAGCTTCGTATGCTCGATTTCTTTGGGATGCCGAAGAGGAGGAGGAGGAGGAAGCGGAGGCGGAAAAAGCAGAAGATGAGAGGGAGAGGGAGAGGGAGAGGGAGAGGGGAGGAAAGGATCACTATGAGTCGGCTCCAAACTTCTTTCAAGGAACTTCTGGTTGGACCCCTGTAACTGCAGCTTCTTAGAGTACTAGAAAGAAAAATATTAACTTAGGGCACTAATATATAAAAAGTTGGAAATAACTTCTTGTTTTGGCTTTTATTTTACTTTTCCTTGTAAATATACGATGTCAATAAATGCTACTACTACTAATTTCTTTTGTTACGTATGCCAAATAAGAAGAAATTACAGTTTTTTTTTTTAATGAATTGGCAACCTCACAAAAAATTAGTCACATTAAGGATTAATATAACTAGGGATTAAGGGAGGTGCGGAGTACAGGGCAAAGGGAGGGGATGAATATTTCCTTCTCCCTCCCAGTATTAGTACTTACATGGCTTTCAGTGTACTGAGTAAGGTTGGTTGATAACAAAAAATTAATCCAACTAAATATGTGCACCACAAAATTCTTCAGACAAGTAACTGATTGTTGATGTACTTAAATGAAAATACAAGGAATCTAAGGATCTCTGATAATTGAATGCAGGTAAAGTATAATTACAAGGAAGCAAAGGATATGTGATTACTGACTGCAGTTAAAAGTTGCTCCTCCTAAATTATAAGGAAGCAAAGGATCTTTCTGATTGTTTAAATTAAAGTAAACTACGACGCAAAGGAATAAGACAACTGCCTCATATTTCCAAGAATCTGTTCAATTTAAGAATGGTATATCAGGTTACACCTCTGTACAAAATACAAAATAAAATAGAAAACATTTACATGTATTGGATGTGTATCAAATAAAACGGGAGAACCTGAAGCTCAATTGGGTAGTCATTACATCATAGTCAGAAGCACAGCTGCAGTGCATACAATTACAAACCAAGCTTGAACTCCAGTTCCCTACAAAGTTAAACTTGAGATAGCTGAATCTTGTTTTATTTACGGACCCAAAAAACAAGTGTAGCTGCTGTTACATTTTCGTATTAGCAAAGCAAAAGAAATTTTAGGTCCCTCTTCTTGACAATTAATTAATAGACAAAGTCAACCAGTATTTCTTAACAACTTTCAGAACCATCCAGCACAACTCAGAAAAAAGAATTTCAATAGAATACTTGTGCAATTGAAGTGACAAAAACACAGTAACAACCGTACTATAATAATAGGCTCATTGCATTCACAGCGGCAAATATATAGATAAATGGAACACTTGGAACATTGCAATATTATTCCAGTTTGCATTTGCATAATTGCATGTACATTATGGACTTAGTAATGAAATTCTGGAATTTGAAGCTATGTATATGTAGTCCAAGAGAGCCAAAGTAATCAGCTTTCATCACAGACAAAGACGCTTGGAATTTTTAGACCCAAGCAAATTCACAACCACTAAACAGAAACAGGAAGGTAAACAGAAGACATACCTTGAAAGATAATAACTGAGATGATGATGCGGCTGAAGAAGGCACAAGTCCCGTAAACCCAATATTATATGAAATGCTTCCATCAGCTTTAAACAGTCCAAAATTTCTCTCAGAGGTTGGCCCCGGCTTTAAATTCTCATTAAATATGGCAAAAACATACGCCCTCACCACAGTGTTCGGCCTGTAGGGGGTCCCCTTCTTTTTGGCTAGCCGTTTACGCAAGTTAAGATTATATGTCATGGCATTTTTAACGGTAGCTCCTACTTCATTTGCATCTCCACGAGAAGCCCAACCAGTTTCTGAAACTATGACCTCCGTCTTCTCGAATCCAGCCTTCTCTAAAGCAGCATAACACGCATCTATTTGAGCCTCAAACATGTTGTCATAATGCAATTTAGTCTTTGCATCATAGATCCCAGGATTTTTAAGGAAAAGGGCATAGTTAATATCAATATCTTTGGGGTTACTAATATAGGCCAGAAAGGGGTAAATGTTTACATAAAAAGGACTATGAATTTGCGAGAAGAACTGCAAAAGTGGTTTCATGTAAGGAAGAATACTTTCCTTAAAAGCACCTGCGGATGGAGGGAAGGAGCTCGCAAAAACAGCAGCTGAATGTGGACTTGAAACCTGAACATCATCAGCCAGATGCAACCTATCAAGGGCGTTATAAACATTTTTTACCGCGGGCAGCAAGACCTCCCAAAGTTCCTGGTCAGTACTTCCCAGAACCTCATTTCCCACGGCTATTCCTCGGATGCGAGTGCCAGGAACGAATGGCTCAACATTTTCTTTCACCCAATTCATTGCGCGATCCTCATTTACACTCATGTCTTTCAAATACTCATTCCCAAGTCCAACAATTATCTCAATACCGGACCCTTTAAAGGCTTTGAGAACTTCATGATCAGCATCATAGATTCTAATATTCTTTATCCTTGCTGCCTTGAGAAGAGTTACAACACTTCCAGGAGCCGGAATATTATCTGCGATTCTGCCATAATTTATTCCATATGTACCTGTGAATGCATCCACCATTGGAACTGCCAGACAAACAAGACCAAATAGCTTTATCACTGATTGTTTCATCAATAAAAACATTAAAAAGAATTAAATATATAGAGTCATAAATAAAGTCTATAGTTCAACTACATTTTAAAATGCAAGTACATCTAAATTCTTCATTCTTATTAGGTAGTTGATATTTTCATAAGAAAAACTGTAAAAGTAGTATTTTGACAATATTAATATCTTTTCCCTTCTATTAAAATTTTTTATGTCAATACATCAATCCAAAACTAATACTAATACTAATAATATTAATATTAATTTCATTTGTTAATTTTACCAGTATGTATCCCTAATACTGAAAATTCACTTTTCATTTGAAATATAGATATATTAACGCATCAATCCAATTAAAATCACTAAAAACATAATATCAGATAATACAATAGCACTATTACATTTAGTTATTATTCTAAATTAAGCAAGTAATCTGTTCCAAATGATCGAACCAATTTCAGATTCAGATACTAAGAAAAAGTAGACAAGTGCGTACCATCAGAAAAGGCGACTGAGAGAATAAGAACAGAGCAAAGGAGTAAAGAAGAGAAATCCATAGTTTTGAAGTGTAGAATAAGTGCCGAGGAGCATTCAATTTGTAGAAATGAAGATGGTGGGAAATGATTGGTTGCAGAAGCAAGTTTATGAAACTGGTAACTTGGACGGAACCAGGAACAGCAATAACAAGTCTTGGGATGCCATGCTTGGGTGTCAGGTATGCCATCAATGGATTCCAAAACTTGATCCAGATCACAAGGATTCAAAAGCGAGTTTTGTAATTCAGCTGAGATTTCTGGTTAGAGGGTTTGGAATAAGATTCCCACTTTTTGAAATCTTTCTGTCCAACTCAAAGTAGGTATACCACATTTTTACCATTCCATTTTTGGTATAGAAACTAGTATTTTTGGCCAACATGAAAAGATTAATTGTGTTTAGGGAAGATCCTTCCCACTGACCCCACGCAAAAAAAGAAAAACATTAAGACCTTTTATTACCTGTTTTTTTTTGCTAAATAAATATCAGGATTATTTATTACTCTTTGCGTTCCATAAAATGAAGGTTAATTTAAAAAATATATTTATAAAAGATGTTTAAAATATATAATTTAAGTACAAAATAGTAATTTAGCAAACAAAATATTATATCAAGTTTTATTGTTAAAATTATTTAAATAAGGTCCATTAATTTATTATTCTTTTCCATTTATATTTTTTTTAATTTATATAAAATATTATATTTAAGAAACGTATCTTTTATGGGACAGTACATGATTCTGACCTGGGTTGGGTGGTTCTCTCTCTCAGATCCGATATTGTAGTGATTAACGGGGTGAATTCTACGGGTGCACATATTGGGCCGGTATGGTCCAGTCTTGAAAATTTTGAGATGAATTGAACTAAAATGTCACAAAATTAATACAAAATGTATGGAATAAATAACCTTTTGGTCATTGTACTGGGGTTCGATTTTCATTATGGTTACCGAAACTTTTTTTGTTACAATCGAATAACTGTACTCTCAAAAACTTCATTTCGTTCGATTTCAGTCAAAAAGCAGATTTTGAATGGTTGATCTATGTAAGTTATTTCTATTTTTTTTGCTTACGTGAAGCACAGAAAAAGCAAGCAGGCGGACAAACTAACAAAACTATTAACTACTTCACCTAAACAATTTCAAAACTAATAATAATAATAATAATAATAATTTCAAAATAATAATAATAATGATAAAATAATATTAATAGTAATAATTTTAAAATAATAATAATTTATAATAATAATAATAGTATTACTAATAATTTCAAAATAATAATAATAATAATAATTTTAAATAATAATAATGATAAAATGATTTTTAAATAATAATAATAATTTCCTTTTATTTTATTTTAATGGAGAATAAAAATGATTTATCAAATTTACCCTTACTCAAATAATTTAAATTAATAAAATAATAAAAATATTTTTTTAAATACACATCAACTTCATATAAAAATATTTTTATAATTTATATAATCTTTTTTAAAATTTTAAATTTTTAAAATTATTATTATAATTATTACTATTATTATTATTACTACTATTATTAATAATTTCAAAATAATAGTAATTGTAATAATAATAATTTTAATAATAATACATTTCAATTATCTATAATACCTTTTATCATACTTATTTCATATTCGCTCTCTCCTATCTACTATAATATTTTTTTATGAGGGATAAGTTTAGAAAAAATGTGGTTAATTTTCTTAAATTATATAAAAATAAAATTGTGAAATAAACACAGTGTTATTTAGTAAAAATATAAAATTTTTAGTACACAACGATCTCGGACCTTTGCCAGAATCTAAAAATATTTAGTAAAAATATAAAAAATTTAGTACACAATGTTATTTTATATTAATATTAACATAAATTAAACTCCTTTTTTGTGACGCCCCCAAAATAGGTATACATCACCTATTCTGAGTCGCCAAATACATGGTACAGAATACAAATAAAATCTTAAATATACAATAAGAGAGCTATGAGTTTTAATACAAATATTATCTTCTAGACAATATCCACTCTCAGAATAAGTCCTCATAATATTTATTGTCACACTATTTAACAGAATAATGAGTACTACTAATACTATCATCTGGATCGTCACTCCGTTCCCCGACTAGTCCAGGCTACGTTCTCATTTCTTGAAGAGAACAGTGAAAGAAAGGGTGAGCTCAACTAACCCAGTAAGAAATATTATGACTAAGATAATGCAGAATAAATTATCATTAGCCTTCAACAATGTTAAACTGATAAAATACAATAGACATCAAGTTTAACTGCAGCGAAATAAGCAATCCATTAAAAGAGTCAAGTAGATAATAAAATCTACTATGTTAGTTCCCGAAGGCACAATAGTTATCTAGAAAGGGGGATTGAATAGATATTAAAAACTTTTCTTTGTTTAAAGAATGTTTTGATAAATATTTAAGCACAGCGGAATTATTGATTCTTCGAAAAACCTTTTAGATACCAGGTTAAAGAGAGAGAGGCAATTATTGCAGTTATAGCAGTTATAAAAACACAGTTGTTTTTAAGTGGTTCAGTGCACTCAAAGCTCCTAGTCCACTCTTCTACTCCTTGAGTAGGAAATCCACTAAGGATGTCTTTTACACTTTCTGAATCTCACAGATTCCATCTAGACCAGCAGTCTAGGCACTTCTAAGTTCACTCTTGAACTCTTTAAGTCCAGTAGACTTGGCTCTTTACAGTTCACTTAGAACTCTTCAAGTCCTTCTGACTTGGAACTTCTTACTTGAGAGATTGATAGTTGTTGAGTTGTGATTGAGGCTACTCACCATAGATTTAAGCACTTGTTCGAAAGAAACCGAGTAAATTGAGCAAGCTTTCTCCTTTTTCTCAGATCGTAGAGTTCAGCGTTTTGTGTTTTTGTGCGTTTTGTCCAATACTTGTTTACTTCTCTTATGTGTCTGTATTCTGTATATATGAGATCCTTAAAATCTATTCGTTGAAGTCATCTAATGAAGCATTAAATGTGTTTGACATTTTTGAGCTTTGATGGAGACATTTCTGCACATCTTCTGAATTGCATTTCTAAATTGACCGACACAGTAGATCGCTTTCTCACCTAACACCTGAAAAGGTATTTTCCTCTGCCCAATGGTCATTTTCTTAGCTTTTGGACTACGTTTCTTTTGATCAATACTAAGGATATCTTTTGTACCGTTGGGACTGGTGAGAGCTTCAACGTTCAAAGCCCATTCCTTATTTTTTGGAGTCTATCTTCAATTGAACGATAGGGCTTGATGTTTCTGACACAAGGCATGTGACACTCTACTATTCAAATTGTAGTGTCTTATCATATTGATGCTTGCTCTTAAGAGTACACTACGCTTTCTTCACACGACGATCATCACTTGCTCATCTTGCAAACTCTACGTTTTCGAGAGCACACTACGATCTCTGAGTTAGCTAGGCAAACGTTTGGACCACTCTACGATTCCTGGAGAGGCCTTTCAAGGCAGATACACTACGATCATCTTAACTCTGCGATCCTACTTTAGCTTCTGCATTCTATTGATCAGACGGATAGACTACTAGCCTATTTATTTCTTTCTAACCATAGATCAACCTAACAGATTTGATCTCTTTATCTATATAGGTAAAACACTTAAAGGCTAAGATCAACCTAACAACTTTGATCTATCACTAAGTCCTTGTACATATATTCTTTGAAGGACTTTACATAATCATGAGCTTTTTCATAAAATATCAAATCACAATATGCATTCTTCCAACAATCTCCCCCTATTTGATGTTAACATAACCAAGGAGATTTGTTGTCATGATTATAAAGTTTTATATGCAGTTGCAGAAAAGTAAACATGACTTAGTATTTCAGTGAGCAGCTGAAATTTCTAGAGAATAAACATGAATTTATTGATGTATGGAGACATATTTTACATTTAAGAAAGACTACATCAATACAATTTGAAATTCAACTTATCTCTATTTCTTTGGTCTTTTTCTTCTTGGAGGATTTGCATATTCTTCAGCTCTCCTCTTTCTGCTTGCTTCATCTCTTTTAGACAGATCTTCCAGCTCACTTGGACTTAGTCTGGGATTGTGATCATGCCTATTCATGAATGCAGGATCTCCAATTGGCATTCGTAGGCCTGTTGTTGTCACCGCATGAGAGCTGGTAGTTGGCCTTTGACTCCTTAATGGTTGAGCCATTAAAATTTCCTGCTGATCAGATCGTTGAGTCTGATGGCTGGCTCGTGGAGTCTGCTGAGTGATTTGCCTTGGCCTTGATTGGAAGTGACCTTTGCCTCTCGCCTTGCCTCCCCGATCTCTGCGCCCTTTATTCTCCCCTTTATGTAAGATCAAGGGTTCGAATGTCTTCCGAGAGACGAGTGACTCCTTGGACAAGCTAATTGAGTTAACTCTGAGTTTGAGCAATGTCCTCATGATTCTCTTGGATCAAAGCATCAGAACGAGTTTCTCGTCATTGAAGTATGTCAAGGACAGTCTCAGTTTGCTTCATTTGTCCCATGGAAAAGTCTTGAAACTCTTTGATTGCTTTGAAGACTTTTGATGCTCTGTATCATCAGATTGTTCTGAGATTCTTGTGTTTTCTGTAATATCAAGACAATATCCCTATGCATTTTAGATGCAAGAAAGTGAATATCGTCCCTATCTTTAATGCTTTGAAGCATTTCTTTGATGATCTCTTTGAGTGTTTTAGACAGTTCGGAGCTTAGGGAGCTGGGAAGATTATTTGCAGCATTGATCATTGATGTCAATCTCAGCTGTATCAGTGTAGTATGATCTTCAAGACTCTCGTCTAGTTCTTTGATCACTTTCTCAAACATAGCTGACAAATCAGCCTTGGTGGATAGTTCTGACAGGATTTCATCTAGATTTGGAATTTGTGAGGGAGGTGACGTGCTCTTGAATTTATCTTGCAGTGAGTAGAGAGCAAGTTCAAGATTGAAGCATTCATTTCTAGATGAGGAGGAATATCCTGAAGGAGGAGCCTGGGTTTGAATATTGAAGCTTAGTGACTCTACGATTTTTGGTGGATACTCTACCAAAGGGCTAGAGTCAGTTATCATAGAGGTGGTAGGTTGTGGGAGTAATAGGAAGTGGCTCTTGTTTGGTTCCTCGATTCTAAGAATTTTGAGATTCGTGAATCGGAAATTGATTTAGTGGATGAAGAATCACTTCCAACCATCATGGAATTCCTAGAATTGATTAAATGAGGATGATGGCAAGTGATTATTTCGAAAAGAGTTGGGATAAATAGTACCTCAAGTGTGTTTTCGAGGAAGAGCTGTTGGCGAGAAGCTTTGGCAAAATTGAATTTCCACAGGAATCCATTCATGAAAATCTGAGAGATATTTGGATACTTTTGAAGCTCCAGAACATATGATCCCAAGAGTTCAGAATTTGAGCTCGGTGGAAGGGCATCATAGGAAGATATGCAAATAGTTGCTCATAGTTGGCTCTTCTGTGCCCATCAATGCCTACAGCTATGATCTTAATCTCATCATCTTCTTCTCTGTTTTCACTAGAGGATTCCATTATGTCAATTGCTTCAAGATGTTCTTGCACTGGTTCTTCATTAGCTCCTTCAGGAATTTCTTTTTCTGCTATTGAGGTGTCATGATCCTCCCCCTCAGCTTGATCATTCTTTTGAAATGTCGATAGCTCCACCTCAACTGGAGCATCCTTTGGCAGGATATCTTCAGGCATCTCCCCCTCAGCAGGAGTATATATTATCATCAGATCTTTTGGTGTCTCCCCCTCAGCTGGTTCCTTTTCAGCAAATAGTTCTTTGTCTTCCTTCTTTAGAGCTTTCTCATTGACAAGAATATACTTCTTGACCAATTTCCTTCTTGGCTTTTTTTTAGGCCGTGCCACGACCTCGGGAGTTTTCTGATTTGTTTGTCCTTGGATCGCCCAATACATTTGATGCAAATTGCTTCCTTGTTTGGTCTGGGCTCTATAATCGGAGGAGACTACAGGATCGAAGAGGTCGATGGCTTTTTTTTGCTCTTAATGGTTGATCTTACTCATCTTTAGCAAATTTGAGATATAGTTGCTCTATCTTCTTCTCGCCTCATTTCTTTGTTCCTTTCTTCTCGGGATCCTTAGAGTCTCAATATCCGAGGACTCTATGACTTGTTGGTGGTGGATCCTTGAGGTTCTTCAAGTTAAGCTTTCTTTTTCCCTTTGGTTTTTCTGATTAAAGCAATGGGTTCTCCTTGATTAGCTTCTTCTTCTTCTTCAGTTTCTTTGACAACTGACATATTTCTTGGCACTCCTGTTCCCTTTATTTCACCAGTTCGACCACTAGATTCAGACATCATCTTCATATTTTCAATTTGGATTTCTTTTCCGGTTTCAAACAAATCACGAGTCATTTCGTCGATTTGGATTTATGGCTTCTCTTTCATCATCCTCAATTAGGTCACCAAGAGCATTTTGTAGGATAATCTTGTCGATAAATCGTCCAGTAGAGCATCTTCTCGTGAGCTCTTTATTTTCTTTGAATTTGATTAACTATTTTCCAATCCACTCAAGTAATAGAGCCCCATAGTTGAGTTGTATTTTTGTAACATATATGATCATGAGTTTGAGTTTTACCTCATTCATAGAGTCATGACCTGAGCTCTTATAGCATATGCATTTTTCAACAATATCAGCTAGAAACTCATACCTTTGTGGGAACTCCTTCTTTTTGTATCCTTTAATAGAAGGTGACTTTTGTGATGCATCTTCTTGAGACCCTTGTGAAAATCTATGCCTTTTATGACGGGTGCCCTTCCGATTTGAGACCTAGGGCTAGGTTGATGTCCCTCACCTTTAGTTTGATTTCAACGTCCTCGACTTTTGCGTTGATGATGGTGTTGTTTTCAAATACACCGTTATTGTAGAACTCCTTTACCAGCTTCGGGTAGATCAATGTGTCCATACCCAAGGCTTCTTCGAGACCTGCCTTCTTTAGTAGCGACAGAACATTGTGAAATTGGGGTTCAAAGTAGCTTTTGAATTCATCAAAGCATAGTCATCAGAATAGGAGATAACAATTGGAAGTCGCCATTGATTTCTTCGCAGGAAGTGAAACCGATCGAGTTTCTTCTTGATTTAGGGTTTCTTCGAGAGAGAGAAGAGCGGATGGTCTTTTGAACTTTGATTTCAAATGCAGACGATTTTAATTTGTACTTGAAACTTCCTCTCTATTTTTCTTAGTGGGACAGATGTCGAAGTTTCGCTTGGCTCTACTAATTTTTGAGAGAGGATTGTCTTGAATTGCCCTTAACTCCTTACGGGATGATATATTCTTTAGTGGGACTACGATTGTTGAGATGGTCCTGGAGTCGCCGAGTCTGTTTCTACCATCGTTGAGTCTCGGTAGCGAAATATCGTCGTGTCCGAGTCAGAACGTAAAGTCTGAACTGCGATCATTGAGTCTGACTGTCAATCGTAGAGTCTGAGCAAGTCCTTGTGATGAATCTTTTTGACTTAGCATTCTCCTTAAATTAAGGTATCTTAGGAAGGGCCAACCTCTTGAATGAAACAAGGGTTAGGTTTATCCCTGAGGCACTTATCAGAGAGAATGCTTTGATTTATGCTTGATCATCATAGGGTGCTCCTTTTGTTTTGTTGATGTAGCTCTGCTATCGTTGAGTCTGCGCTGCGATCGTTGAGTCTTCACTGCGATCGTTGTCATTCTATGACACTTTGGCTCTACGATCGTGGACTTCCTTTGATCATGTCTTTGATTTAGGACATAGCCCTTAAATCTGTATGGTTAGCACAAACTAGAGCATAATATTTCAGGTTTGCAAGTTAAGCATGCCTAGCTCACTTATCAATTTGTTGAATCTGGATTCATCTAGAGGTTTTGTAAAAATATCAGCAAGTTGATTTTCAGTAGGAATATATTGTAGAGATATATTTCCATTTTGTACATGATCCCTAATGAAGTGATATCTTATTTCTATATGCTTAGTCTTAGAATGCATGACGGGATTATGAGTTATAAGAATTGCAGACTTTGTGTGTTATCACAATGAATAGGTATGGATTTGAATTCAAACCCATAATCTGCTAGTTGATTTTTCATACATAGGATCTCGAAGACAAAGAATCGCCAAAGAGTAATATACTCATTTACCGCGGTTGAGGTGAGATATCGAGTTTTGCTTTGCTAAACGGGACACAAGTCTCATTACCTAGTAGTTGACAAGTGCCATTGGTATTTTTTTCTATCTATTTTGCGAACTTTTGCAAAATCAAGATCTCAGATATCATGTTAGCTCAAATGAGGATTCCTTGGGATACAATAACCCCAAGTGGGGTGTACCTTTGAGATACCGAAAATCCTCTTAACAAATAGATTAAATGAGATTCTTTAGGGCTAGCTTTCGAAATCTAGCACAAATGCATGTTGCAAATATTATATCCGGTCTCATCGCGCTAGATATAAAAGAGAGCTAATCATACCTCTGTATTGAGTCAGTATCAATACTTTTACCTTTTTCATCTTTGTCAAGCTTGGTTGCAAGAGTAATTGGGGTTTTCATGGGAGAGGCGGACTCCATGCCATACTTCTTAAGTAAGACTTTAATGTACTTGGCTTGATTTATGAAGATTCCTTCATCAGTCTGCTTTACTTGTAGTCCAAGGAAAAAGTTTAGCTCACCCATCATGCTCATTTCAAACTTGCTCTGCATAAGCTTGGAGAATCTCTTGCATAATTTTTCATCAGTGGAACCAAAAATGATATCATCAACATAGATTTGAACTAATAGGACTTTATCCTTATGCTTTCTAAGGAATAATGTGGTATCTACTCTACCTCTAGTGAATCCATTTTCAATAAGAAAATTAGTCAATGTTTCATACCATGCTCTAGGTGCTTGTTTAAGACCATATAAGGCTTTGTCTAATCTAAAGACATAATTAGAAAGAGATAAATTGATGAAACCTGGAGGCTGTTCTACATAGACTTCTTCTTGAAGTTCACCATTCAAGAATGCACTTTTGACATCCATCTGGAAGACTTTGAACGTCATGTGAGCAGCAAAGGCAAGGAGTATTTCGATGGCTTTAGTCCCAGCAACAACAGTGCAAATGTCTCATCATAGTCAATGCCTTCTTCCTGAGAGTAGCCCTTGGCTACTAGTCTAGCCTTATTCCTTGTTATCACCCCATTTTCATCCATCTTGTTTCTGAAGACCCACTTGGTTCCAATTACAGGATGGTTTTTTGGTCTTGGAACCAATCTCCAAACTTTGCTTCTCTCGAACTTATTAAGTTCTTCCTGTATGGCCTCTATCCAGCTGGAATCTTCCATAGCATCCTCTATCTTCTTTGGTTCTATTTGAGATAAGAAGCTTAGATAGAAGCATTCATTTTGAGTGGCAGCTCTTGTCTTGACTTTCGCACTCGGATCTCCAATGATTAGATCTTGAGTGTGATCTCTTGCCCATCTACTTCCTGTTGGGACATCTGTTCTTATGCCTTCTTGTCTTAGACCTTCAAGATTTATTTCTTCTTCTTGGTGTGGAGTTTCATTGTCTGGCATAAGTCTCTCTACGATCTCATTTCCTTGCTCAACGATTTCACTGTCAGGTTCTACGATCGTAGTGTTGAGCTCGACGTCCTCGTTCGTAGTGTCTTCACTATTGATCGTAGTGTCTTGGAGCACTGTTTTGTCTAAGTCTGTTTCATCAAAGATGATTTGAATTGAGATTTCTACACTCAGTGTCTTCTTGTTGAACACTCTGTAGGCCTTGCTGTCTGTGGCATATCCAAGAAAGATTCATTCGTTTGATTTTGGTTGAAACTTTGTCAAGTACTACTTTTCATTGTTGAGTATGTAGCATGTGCAGCCGAACAAATGAAAGTAGCTGACACTTGGCTTTCTTCCTTTCCAAAGTTCATAAGGAGTCTTCTTAATCGTAGAGTGTATGAGTGATCTATTTTGAGTATAACATGCAGTGTTGACTGCTTCTGCCCATAAGTATTCTGGTAGATGTGATACTGCTAGTAGAGTCCTTCCAGCCTCTATTAATGTCTTGTTCTTTCTCTCAGTAACTCCATTTTGTTGGGGAGTTCGTGGAGTCGAGAAGTTGTGACTAATCCCATTATGCATGCAGAATCGGGTCCATTTTGAGAAATCAAATTTCTGCCATGATCACTTCTTATGGCCTTGATTTTCTCCTTTCTCATTCATCACCAACTTGAACATCTTGATCGGGTTGAGAGCTTGTTTCATCTTTTGAGGTTAGAAAGAATACTCATGTATAAATGCAGTGCGATCGCTTCGATTAATTTACGACCGGTGAGTATCTCTTTCCCCAAGGCTCGTCGTTGGAATTGGTCCAAAAGATCCATATGTAGTAATTGCGAGGGCTTGTCAATTGAGTTGATGGTTTTGCTCTTAAATGAGCTTCGTCCTGCATTTTCCAAGTTGACATGCATTGCAGGGCCTTTCTTTAACGAAGTTGAGTTTGGGTAGGCCTGCAACTAGATCTTTTGAAGCTAATTTGGACATGCTCTTGAAGTTGAGATGAGATAATCTTCGGTGCCATAGCCAGCTCATTTCTTCAGATGCTTTAGCCAGAAAGCATATTGTCTCATCTGAGCTTAGTTGACCAAGATTTACTGTGTATACATTTCCTTCCCTTGTCCCGGTTAGCTTTACTGCAGATGTCTTCAGGTCTCGGACTTGGAATTGGTTGTTGAGGAAAGTTACTTGGTGACCCTTGTCGCAGAGTTGGCTAATACTTAGAAGGTTATGTTGTAGTCCTTCTACATAGGCCACTTTGCTAAAGGATACTGCACCATTTTCTATTTGGTAGTAGCCTCTTGTCTTGCCATAGCTATTATCTCCAAAGATGACCGGGGACTCTCCTTCTCTATGTAATTGGATGTAAGGGCTTTGTTTCTGTCATATGCCTTGAGCATCCACCGTCCAAGTACCAGTTGTGATTTTGAAGTCCTTTTCCGCAAAAATATTAAGCCTTCATTTTGGTACCCATACTTGCATGGGTCCTATATTGTTATCTTGCTTTGGGGACCCAAATCTGCTTGATTTTGGGTCTCCTATGCATGGAATTGTAATAACATTTGGCGACCTTGTGTGACCAAGAGTAGTGTAAGACATAAATCTTTTGATATGATCGTGTTTGTGTGTGTGTGAAAGTTCTTCCTCCAATTGCACTTCATGTGGGATATTGATTATCCTCTGTTGGGTGATATTCTTTCTTCCATGTGTTCTTATGTTTCATCGTTTGTGAAGAGTATGTTTTACTTCTACTGTATATTCCAGGTTGGTTCGTCGAGTTAATCTCTTTGAACTCAACGATCCTTCGAGGTTGGTGAGTAGGAGCTAGATTACTCTTTTCTTTTCTGAAACCTAGACCAACATGAGATCCCTTGCTCCTAGGAATATGGTCTGAATCAGATGAGCCGGGTTTGACAGGCTCATCCCTCTGTGAGGATTTCACAAATATAATGCCTCTACTAAAACCTGAGGCATTTCTAGTGTTAATATCCTTTTCTGTTACCACACATGACTCTGAGGTAGGTTCCCCAAAGCCTAGCCCTGTTCTATCAGAGGCGCTTATCTGAATAGAGATTAAAGAATCCATGGATGAAGAGGATTTATTCCATGTAGAGATAGTCTTTTCTAGATCATCAATTTTTGAGGTTAGACTAGACTCTCTTTTTGCACTGAGCTCATTTGTTTGTCTCAAGAGCTTATTCTCAGCTTCAAGCTCAAAGAAAGAATTAGTATTAAGAAGAGTAGTTTCCAGTTCTTCATGAACCTTTTCTTTCTCCTTTTGAAGAAGTGAATAATCCTTAGACAGAACTCTAAACCACTTCATGTATTGGTGTAGATCTGATGTTATGTCATGTAATGCAGTTCTAAGATCTTCAATATCTACATCAGGAGAATTAAAGTCAAATACCTCGTCGATACTTACTTCATGTATGTTGGAGTTCTGCTTGTCCCTTGCACTTTTGGCCATTAGGCAAAGGTTAACCATTTGGGAATCTTCATCGTCTCCAGATTCTGGAGTTGAGTCATTATCAGAGTCACTCAACGATCCTCCAGCTACAAGGCCTTTGTCTTTCTTTGCTGGTCTCTTGTTGCCTTTGTATTCCTTCTTTGCATGTGATTTCTTTTTGAGTTCTTCTCTCGAGAGGTTTGTTCTTTGTTAGCAATGAAGTGACCGTGTTTCTTTGCAGTTGTAGCATACAGTCATTCATTTGTTCTGGTCGTTGTAGTTTCCAATTTTCTTTGGCTTCATTGGTTCTACCTTGTCTCATGAATCTTCTTAGTCTTTTAACTAGCATTGCAAAGTCCTCATCATCATCTTCATCGTAGTCAGAATCAACTTTAGTGTTGATTTTGGGGGTGTTTTCAGTTACTTTGAGCGCAACACCTTTGTCTTTCTTTCTTCCTTCAGATAACGTTTCATCTCGTTGTGTTAGCTCCAGTTCATATATGAGGAGGTTGCCATATAAATGTTGAACAGTCATTCATGTTGATTCTTTGATTCTCTAATGGCAGTGGTTTTGGCATCCCACTTGCTTGGTAAAGCTCTCATGAGCTTTATGATCAGATCTTTATTTGGATAGATCTTTCCATAGGCTCGTAGAGAATTGAGCAGAATATTGAATCTTTCGTATATAGCAGTGACGTTCTCTCCTTGAACATGGGCAAACATCTCATATTATTGAGTTAAGAAAGATTGTTTGTTTTCTCTGACTTCTTCTGTTCCTTCATGCATAATGAGTAGTGCTTCTCAAACCTCCTTTGCTATTTTGCAGTTGACCACATTTTCAAATAGATCATCTTCTAATGATTGAAATAAAATGTTCTTGGCCTTTTTGTCAAGTTGGACAGCTCTCTTCTCGTTCTCTATCCATTCTCCTTTGACCTTAATTTGTACTATGTCTGGATCATCTGTAGTTGGTGCAAGCATTGTAGGAACATAGGGCCCATTCTAAACAGTTTCAAATAGATCTTCATCTATTGAATCTATGTAAGCTTGCATCCTAACCTTCCAGTTAGCAAATTTATCTTTGTTGCACATAGGTGGCTTGCTGACTCCTCCAGTCTTTGATTCGCTTGGTAAGTGTGCCATTGGATCTACTCAAGCTTTGTAGGTTGTATTATAGAACCTGCTTTGATACCAATTGTTAGTTTCCAAAGGCATAATAGTTATCTAGAAAGGGGGGAGGGGTTGAATAGATATTAAAAACTTTTCTTTGTTTAAAGAATGTTTTGATAAATCTTTAAAGACAATGAATTATTGATTCTTGAAAAACCTTTTAGATACAAAAGTTAAAGAGAGAGAAGCGATTATAGCAGCTTATAAAGACACGCTTATTTTAAGTGGTTCAGAGCACTCAAAGTTCCTAGTCCACTCTTCTACTCCTTGAGTAGGAAATCCACTAAGGATGTCTTTTACACTTTCTAAATCTAACAGATTCCTTCTAGACCAGCAGTCTAGGCACTTCTAAGTTCACTCTTGAACTCTTTATGTGACGCCCCCAAAATAGGTCCATTCCATCCAACCCATTCTGAGTCGCCAAATACATGGTATGTAAATAACTATAACTTTATTATTACAACATATAAATCGTGAGTTTAAATACGATATTGCCGTCTGACAATATCCACACGCAAATAAATCCCCATCATAATTATTGATACATTATTTTACAAAATGGTGAGGACTACTAAACAACTCTCTCTAGAACCTTCATTCCATACCCCGACTAAGATTTCGCTACATTCTCGCCTCCCGAGAAGAAAAATGGAACAAAAGGAAAAGGGTGAGCTCAACTAGCCCAATAAAGAATATTATGACTAAGATAATATACAACAAATTATCGTTAGTCTTCAACAGAGAAAAATCTAATAGAATACAATAGACAACCAGTTTTAAATCAACAATCGCAATAAAAACAACAATTCATTAGAAGAGTTAAGTAGAGAATGCAAACTACTATCTTCTATATATGAATTTAAAAGTTCATCGTCGATATTTTATCCCCGTAACATCAATCAATATATATCGAAATCAAATATTTATCTTTGCACCACAGCCAAAGATATTCATCGATTAGTCATGTTCATCTAAACACTGCTCATCTTTTGCACTACGAGCCGGAGATATTAATCATTCTGGTCATGTTCATCTCAACACTGTTCATCTTGCACTACGGGCCAAAGATATTCATCAAGAAATCATTCATCTTTGCACTACTGGGCCAAAGATATTCAATAATATCATCATTTAGGACCGAGGATGATGAAAAATATTTTAAAGGAAACGAATCTAAGTGAAACAAAAGAACAAATATTAAGGATTCAGTATTTTAAACAATCCAAGTTCAAAAATACTTCATAAGTAATCGAGTGGAGTAAAATTCAAGAATGATCAAAACATGAATACAATCAAAGCTAGTATCCACAATAGATATTTTAGATTTAAAAAGGAAAATTTTCATTTTTCGATGAATAAGGTCAGATTCGTGAAATAAGGTCGTATACATGAATAAGAATCTCACACCAAAAGTTCCAAATTTGATAAAAACTTCAGATCAATATTTCAAAGATAATGATATTGAAGAAATAATATCATTTGAGAAGAAAATAACATCCCTTACCTCGAAAAGACAAGACTTTAGTTGAAACACACTTGATATAAGGCTATGACTTGAACTTGCATCAGATAGCAATACTCAAAGTATACTCAAAATACTCACAAGAATACTCGATAATATAGAAAGAGAACTTCAGTTTACGGTGTGATTTTCAATTCTAACCTAAGACCCTATTTATAGGAAATTGCTTAGAACACCAAAGCAGTAAAATTTAATATAATATATTATTAATAATAAATTCTCCTACGCCTCTTTGGAAATCACTCTCTAACATTTCCCACATGCCAACCTTTCAGAAAAAGTAATAAAAACGCGTTTTTCATAAAATAAATAATTAAAACTTCCAAAAATCAATTATTTCAGAACTTCAATAATTCAAAATAAATAGCCCTTTTATTAGAAAATTCGAATCTCACGACTTTTTATAGGAAATTCAATTCTCTACAACTTTATATAATAATTAATAAATAAAATTTAATTTCCTCTAATTATTATTTTGAAATAGTAAGGGTTGATGTGATTAATGTGGATAGTTATGAGTAAAATACGCAAATATTTCAGAATAAGCAAGTGGTTATAAAATATTCATTGTTGTTTGGGAATATTCGTTTGGTCGTAGAATATTAAATGCATTGTCGGAGAATATTAAATTTACCGGCCAGTAGCCAATGTAATGGGCCCCATATAACTGAAAAGCGATTGGAGGAAGAAAACGACAAATATAAGTTGTTTAAAAATAATGGCGTACAGAAGCTTGTTACCGCTATTAATCGTTGGAATACCCGGTGGTAAAAAACAAGAATATCGCGTTGTCAGACAAGAAGACAAGGTATCGCACCAATTATTGACTTTACGTAAGAAGGCACTACTCAATAATGGTTACGAGAATTATCTTTATTCGAAGATTTTATTGGTTCAATAATTGTTGCGTTGATATTTTATCTTCTTTGTTGTTTCAATAATTGTCATTACACGAGATTTTTATTATCAAGCAATAATTCATATTATCCGAATAATATTATTAGATAACATTATTGGCAATGTCTAGAAAGTTCATCTAAGGAGAGGTTTGGTCACCTAATTACGCCGCCAAGAAGTGAGAAATTCTTATTGAAAGCCCCCTCTTTCCTTGGGGCGCTCGATCATCAATAATGTGATTCTCGTAATATTATTTGTAAATAATTAATTATTGATTTATATGATGAGGAAAATATTGATTTTATGTGGATATAGATGGAGAAAATTTTTAATGTGACAATTGTTGAAAATTAATATTTTATCTTTTTACGATAAAATAATTCATTTAAATATATTATTATATTTTAATAATATAATAATGGTGATATTTTTACAATGAATGTGGGATATATGAGTATACGAGGATAAAGAGTATTTTGTTGCAATAAATGTTTAAAACATGTTAAACATGTGATTGGACCCCATTTATCGTGAAATTTGATTATATTTCTAAAATCACCGTTTGTGGATTTTTGGTCAATTTTTGTTTGGAATTTGGTAAAACTTTCTTCCGCAAATTTGTAGAGAATTGAATTTCCTATAAAAACACGCGAGATTCAAATTTTCTGACAAAAGGGCTATTTATTGTGAATTATTGAAGTTTCGAAGTTCCGAAATAATTGATTTTTGGAAGTTTTAAATATTTATATTAACAAAAACGTTTTTTACATTTGTAAGCCTCATGAACCACATGTTAAGTTCTTTGAAATCAGAAGTCTAGTGGGCGATGAAAATTTTAATATAAATTAATATTATATTAAATTTTCTATTTTTGTGTTCTAAGCATTTTCCTATAAATAGGGTGCTTGGGTTAGAATTGAAAAAATCACAATTAAATCAAATTTTCTCTCTATATTATCGAGCGTATTCTTGTGAGTATTTTGAGTATACTTTGAGTATTGCTATACGGTGAAAGTTCGAAGTTATAGCTTTATATCCAAGATTCCAGGTTAAAGACTTGCCTTTCCGAGGTAAGGGATATTTTTTTTTTTGTAATGATATTATTTCTTCAATATCATTATCTTTGAAATATTGATCTCAAGTTTTTATCAAATTTGGAACTTTTAGTGTCGAGTTACTATTCACGATACTCAAGACTATTCACGATACTCTGATTATTATTTAATCAAGACTATTCATTGAAAAATAAAAAATTTCTTTTGTCCAAAATATCTATTCGGATACTAGCTTTGATTGTATCCATTTTTTGATCATTCTTGAATTTTACACCACTATGATTATTTTTGAGTTATTTTTGGGCGTGGCTAAAACAAAGTACTAATCCTTAATCCTTAATCCTTGTCATTTTGTTTCCTTTGGATTCGTTTCTTTTAAAAATATTTTTCATCATCCTCGGCCTTAAATGATGATATTATTGAATATCTTTGGCTCGTAGTGCAAAGATGAATGATTTATGATGAATATCTTTGGCCCGTAGTGCAAAGATGAATGATTTCGATGAATATCTTTGGCCCGTAGTCTAAAGATGAATGATTTTTGATGAATATCTTTGGCCCGTAGTGCAAAGATGAACATGTGTTTAGATGAACATGACCAATCGGGTGAATGTCCTTGCTTCAGAAAGTGCAAGGATGAATATTTGATTCGGATATATATTGATTGATGTTACAGGATAAAAAAAATAGACGATGAACTTTAAAATTCATACATAGAAGATAGTAGTTTGCATTCTCTACTTAACTCTTCTAATGAATTATTATTTCACTGCGAATATTGATTTAAAACTTGTTGTCTATTGTATTCTATTATATTTTTACTCGTTGAAGACTAACGATAATTTTGTTGTATATTATCTTAGTCATAATATTCTTTCTTTGGGCTAGTCGAGCTCACCATTTTCCTTTTTGTTCTATTTTTCTTCTCGGGAGGCGAGAATATAAGCGAGATTTAGTGGGGTATGGAATGAAAGTTCTAGGAGAATTGTTTAGTAGTCCTCATCATTGTTGTAAAATAATGTATCAATAATTATGATGAGGATTTATTTGTATGTGGATATTGTCTAGATGGCAATATTTGTATTTAAACTCACAGTTTTACTATTGTAATAATAAAGTTGTAGTTGTTTCTGTACTGTGTATTGACAACTTAGAATGGGTGATGTAGACCTATTTTGGGGGTGTCACAATAGCAATACTCAAAGTATACTTAAAATACTCACAAGAATACGCTCGATAATATAGAGAGAGAGAACTTCAATTTCTGGTGTGATTTTCAATTCTAACCTAAGCACCCTATTTATAGGAAATTGCTTAGAACACCAAAGCAGAAAATTTAATATAATATATTAATAATAATAAATTCTCCTACGCCTCTTTGGAAATCAGCTCCTAATATTTCCCACATGCCAACCTTCTAGAAAAAGTAATAAAAAACGTTTTTCATAAAATAAATAATTAAAACTTCCAAAAATCAATTATTTCAGAACTTCAATAATTCATAATAAATATCCCTTTTATCGAAAATTGAATCGCATGTGACTTTTTATTGGAAATTCAATTCTCTACAACTTTGCGGAAGAAAGTTTTTCTAAATTCCAAATGTAAATTGACCGAAATCCACAAACCGGGCGATTTTACAGTCTATAATCAAATTTCGGTTAATAATTGTGTCCACCAACACACAAAATATGTGTTAAATATTTAATTCCACAAAAATACTCTTCCTCCTCATATATTCATATATCCCACATTCATTATAAAAATATCACCGTTAATATATTATTAAAATAATATATTTAAATGAATTATTTTATCGAGAAAAAGATAAAATATTAATTTTCAACAATTGTCACATTAAAAATTTTTCCATCTATATCCACATAAAATTAATATTTTCCTCATCATATAAATCAATAATTAATTATTCACAAATAATATTACAGAAATCAAGATCTTTGCAACTGTGCCGCTCCAGGAAAGAGGGCTTTCAATAAAGATCTCTCCTTCTACCTGTAGCAATTAGGTGACCAAACCTCTCCTTAGATGTAACTTTCTAGACATTGCCAATAATGTTATCCAATAATATTATTCGGATAATATGAATTATTGTTCGATAATGGAAAAATATTGTGTAATGATAATTTATTGAAACAACAAGAATATAAAATATCAACGCAAAGAATTATTGAATCAATAAAATAAAATCTTTGAAGCAGTAATTATCGTAACAATTATTGAGTAGTGCCTTCTTACGTAAGAATCAATAATTGGTGCAATACTGCAGTGCTACCGATTCAACAACGCCAGATTAGTGTGTTTTAACCAAGGGTATTCCAACAAAGATAATTCAGAATAACTACGCCGTTATTTATAAACAACTTATATTTGTCGTTTTCTTCATCCAATCGCTTCCAGTTATGGGGCCCAATAAAGCTGCGTCGTCGCATTTAATATTCCCCAAGCGATATTTAATATTCCACGACCAAACGAATATTCCCAAAATAATAATGAATATTTTATAACCACTTGCTTATTCAAAATATTTACGTATTTTACCCATAACTATCTACATTAATCAAATCAACCCTTACTATTTTAAAATAATAAATAGAGAAAAATAAATTTCATTTATTAATAATTTGGGGTCTTACACTTTAAGTCCAGCAGACTTGGCTCTTTACAGTTCACTTAGAACTCTTCAAGTCCTTCTGACTTGGAACTTCTTACTTCAGTAGATTGATAGTTGTTGAGTTGTGATTGAGGTTACTCAGTTGCAGTTAAGCACTTGTTCGAAAGAATTGAGTAGCTGAGCAAGCTTTCTCCTTTTTCTCAGATCGTAGAGTTCAGCGTTTTGTGTTTTTGTGCGTTTTGTCCAATACTTGTTTACCTTTCTTATGTGTCTGTATTCTGTATATATGAGATCCTTAAAATCTATCCGTTGAAGTCATCTGATGAAGCATTAAATGCGTTTGACATTTCTGCGCTTTGATGGAGACATTTCTGCACATCTTCTGAATTGCATTCTGGCCCACTGACACGGTAGACTGCTTTCTCACCTAACACCTGAAAAGGTATTTTTCTCTGCCCAATGGTCATTTTCTTAGCTTCTTGACTACGTTTCTTTTGATCAATACTAAGGATATCTTTTATCAGCTGATTGGTGAGAGCTTCAACGTTCAAAGCCCATTCCATATTTGTTTGGAGTCTATCTTCAATTGAACGATAGGGCTTGATGTTTTCGACACAAGGCGGTGACACTCTACTATTCAAATTGTAGTGTCTTATCATATTGATGCTTGCTTCTTAGAAAGACACTACACTTTCTTCACACACGACGATCATCACTTGCTCATCTTGTAAACTCTACGTTTCCGAGAGCACACTACGATCTCTGAGTTAGCTCGGCAAACGTCTAGACCACTCTATGATTCTTGGAGAGGCCCTTCAAGGCAGATACACTACGATCATCTCAGCTCTGCGATCCTGCTTTAGCTTCTGCATTCTATTGATCAGACGGATAGACAATCAGCCTATTTATTTATTTCTAGCCATAGATCAACCTAACAGATTTGATCTCTTTATCTATATAGGTAAAACACTTAAAGGCTAAGATCAACCTAACAACTTTGATCTATCACTAAGTCCTTGTACATATATTCTTTGAAGGACTTTACATAATCATGAGCTTTTTTATAAAACATCAAATCACAATATGCATTCTTCCAACATACTATCTTTTATGATTTAAAAGGTTTTTCATCACTTTTATCGCTGGGACTCAGCTTAATAAATAATCCACATCATCCCTGCACTACGGCCAAAGATATTCATTAGTATCACAACCACAAATTATCCACGATACACTACGGCCAAGGATATTCGTGTATTCATCAATGGTCATGATCATGCCAACAACTGTCCATCAATGCACTACGGGCCAATGATGACTTTTACCACATCATTTATAACATTACGATCATGATTACACCGAATAATCCTTGGTCATAATCATACCAAGTATATCCATGCACTACAGACCACATATGACTTTCAAAAAAATATATACACGAGGATGATGACAATGATATAAGAATTCAATAAAACAAGTTCAATAATTAATTTATTCAGGAACTAATAAGTCCAAATTGTCAACATGATACTTCTTTGTAGAGTAAAATTCAAGAATGCTCGGAAGAATATTTTCATAAAAGATCTTTGGATGAAGCCGCAAATATCAAGGATATTCCACTAATTTCATGGAGTATAGAAGTCAAAACTTTATCCAACCGAGTATAATAAAGAATGGAATAACAAAAGAAATCATCATGCATGCAGTGCTCAGATAGACAAGTTATTCCAATGTAATAATAAATAATCGAATCAAAGTCAAAGCGAAATTAAGACCGAAGCGTGATATTCCAATGTAATAATAAAGAATGGAATAACAATAGAAATCACCGTAAATGCGATTCACATGTAGAAAAGTTATTCCAACAAAATACTAAATAACAAAACGAAGTCGGTGAAATTAAGACCGATGTGATATTCCAATGAATAATAAATAATGGAACCAGTCCCACAGAACGCATGAGACGAGGATATTAAATGAGAATAATAAATAATGGAACTGTGTGCGGCGAAACGCATGAGATAAAAATATATTCGATGATTAGTAAAGAATGGAATAATAGAAGAATTTCACCCATGATGCGAGACTTTTCATATACAAAAGTTATTCCAACATAATAATAAAGAATGGAATAATGAAGAAGTTCACCAAGTATAGGGTAGGTAGGTATACAAAGTTATTCCAATGTAATAATAAAGAATAGAATAATGTAAGTTCTCTTCATGAATATGAAAAAATAATATCCCTTACCTTATAAAGAAGAAGACTCGACGGTAGAGGCGGGGATATACTGAAGAAACTTGCACTACGCAAAGCTTTCTTAAACGCTAAAGAAATACGCTTAAGATAGAAGAATAATTCTCTCTACGGTTTCTCTCTAGTTTTCAAATTGAATTCGTAAGAAATAATGAAGGAATGAGCTTCTATTTATGAAGAATGGTGAATAGTAACCAATCCATGAACGGTCCAGATCGATTTACTTTAAGCAGACGGTCAAATTTGGTTTACAATAAAATATAATATATTCTATTTATAATCTAATAAAACGAATAACTTTTAAAAAGATTTTACTACGCAAATACTTATACGAGCACTATGCAAATACTATGATAATAAAATATAATATATTCTAATTATTATCTAATAAAACGAATAACTTTATAAAAATATTACATTTTATATAAAAAGATTTTACTATTAGCCTAATAAAATGAATAACTTTATAAAAGTATTATGTTTTATATAAAAAGCTTTTTTACGTTTTATTACATTAATAATACTAATAAAATAAAACTTCATCATCATTATTATTATTCACACTATTAATTCCACTGTGTCGTTCCTGTGAAAGAGGGCTTTCCAATAAGGATTTCTCCTATCATGCCAAGTAATGATTAGGTGACCAAACCTCTCCTCGATGTAACTTTCAGACATCGTTAATATTGCAAATAATAATATTACTAACTCTGTTATCTTAATTATTGATTTAATAATATAAAAAATATTGACAATAATTGAATCAAATAACGTGAGATACTTATGCAACAATTCATTGAAGCAATAATTGAACAAAAAGCGAGTGACTTCTCACGTAAAGATCAATAATCAATATCGTGTGTTATTATGCAACCACGCGTATTCTCGCATACTTTTAACCTTTGGGTGTTTCAACAGTTAATGGTAAAACTTTCGCCGTTATTTTCATAAAAATATTTTTGTCGTTTTCTTAATTCGACAATAATTACATTGTGGGGTCCACCAATGATTGTGTGTCGTCGCATTTAATATTCCCCACCAATCGAATATTATAAACAACTTCACGTGCAGATTTTGTAAAATTTCTAAATATTACCTACAATTTATAACATTATATCAAATTCATTTCATAATATTTAAAATGATAATTATAGAAAATTCATCTTTATTCATAAAAGTTGGGGTCTTACATTTTTTGTAATAAAAAAGTGACCTTGGATTCCAAATGCTATAAAATAATAGTAATTGTAATAATAATATTGTGAAATGTATGTAGATAAAATTATTATTGTGAAATTATTATTATTATTTTGTAATTATTATTATTTTTATTAATTAAAATTATTATTATTGTTGTTATTATTATTATTTTGAAATTATTATTATTATTCTTAATATTATTATTATTATTTTTATTATTCTTAATAATATTATTTTTATTATTATTATTTTAAAATTATTATTAAGATACAATTATTCTTAATATCTACGAGCACATAATGATACATATGGCAAAACCATATACATATCAGCAAAAAAACAGAGTCAAATTGTCAACTCAAAGACTTACATTCATTAACTCAAAGATTTTCGTCTAGCTTTTTTGAATGAAATCGAAACGAAATGACCATTTTATAAGTTTTGAGAAGATGCAGTTATTCGATTGTAATAAAAAAAAATCCAGAACTTAATGATGAAAATCAAATCCCAAAGATCTGATGATCAAAAGGTTATTTATGCCCATGTAGACTCTTGTTGTGAAGTTGTTCTTTGGAAAATTTTGAGTACAAAGTATATACTCGGTATATGAAAATATAATTCGGCCTAAAAGCCCAATTTTAGCCATAGAAAAATGTAATATGCGAATTCATGTTTATCTACGGCCTTCTATCTAAGTCCTAAAGATGATGCGGGGCGGGAGTAAAAAGTAGGGTCATTTACACTTCTTATTACATTTTTAAAAAAAATATAATTGAAAATATAGTTGGGCCTAAAAGCCCAATTTCAGAGGTGTTATGCAAATCTATGTTTATCTACGGCCTTCTAAATCCTAAATATGAATCGGGCCACCTCAAATCAATTTCTGGGCTCCGAAACCCCAATTAGTTGTGTTGAATCAGTTACCATTTATAGTAAGTTGAATTGAATCGTCTGATCAACACAAGATCGATTAAAGCGAATTTCGATATTATGCCGATATGATCGATCAATTGACCAAAGTTAACTTTATGCTAACCCCTATAAGATTTGATAATTTGTGCTTATTTCATCTCAAGTCAACACAAAAAAGTAGTCATTTTCAAAAGTCAATTTATTTTATTTTTTTCTGAACTCGTTTTCCTGATAATCTCTCTCATGAAAATTAGCATCAAAGATCAGCATTGGTAATGGTCTACAAAAGACTCAACTATATTACCAAAAGACGAAAGACTTCCTTGTATATAATATCTTCTCTTATTATAAAGAGAGCTTTTGGCGTAACATTTATGATAAAAATATAAATTTAATTTACTCTCTTCTAAAAAATTAATCTTACAGCTTCTTAACTTGCACACAGTACATATATATGATGTGTGTCGATGAAACTAGTAGGAGAGAACTGAGCTTAAAGTTGTTTCCCCTCCTTTAATAATTTAATGTTCTTCATAATTCATATTACCAGGAAAAAAATGAAGATTAAAAGAAAGAAAATAAAGGATGTGTAATATTTGTATTAATTACAAAAGTATGTCCAAGGTACATTAGTAAGAAAGAAACAGAGTCAGCTTTCTCTGAAAAATCAATATATATATATATATATATATATATATATATATATATATATATATATATATATATATATATATATATATATATTGATTCTGAAAATCAATATATATATATTGGAAAATCAAATGTCAAATGAAAATGACTCTGAAACCGCAAAATCGAAATCACTGGCTATTGTTATAGGCAAAAGCTAGTCTTTGCTTCTGTGAATCTGTGGGTAACTTCACATCAGTGGCCAAACCAACAGCTTGAAGAAATCTCACTACATACCAAGTGATGTCAATTTGCCACCATTCTAGTCCATGTCTAGCTGAATATTCAAATGCATGGTGATTGTTATGCCAACCCTCTCCAAATGCAAGCACTGCCACCCACCTGAACAATAACATTTGAACGAAAAAAGTTCATAAAACTCCCCAAATTACACTACTGAGACTAAAGTATACGAGTATCTGTAAAGATTAGGGTACCAATTATTTCGGGACAGGTCACCGGTGTTCCATGCCTGCTTTCCCCATACATGGCAAGCTGAGTTCACTAGCCAGGTAATGTGGTACACCCATACTATCCTCACTCCCTGCATTGCACATCAAAGTGGGTACGGAAATCGTGTTATGGTTCAATGCACATTTAAGTTTAGTCCCTGTAAAATGACTCAACATTATCAATTTTCGGAAAACAACACAAGTCATTTCCTCTAGAAATATTTTCCTTGGAATGAACATGGTAAACTGTTCAAGTAATCATCACATGTTCATCTTTTCTGCATTAGGGCTACCAATCCCATTTATCCCTTTATCATATGAGTTCAAATTAATGCATTTCATCTTTTAGGAATTTGGGAAATTCCAATGGACATGTTGTGTGAGGGACAAAACTACACTAACATGTCCCAGCTCGTAGGATGGAGTAATGAACACCACAACTTCTACCAAGGCTAGCAAGCCAATTGTTCAAGTTGTGGTGGTCCACTAGTTGAATAGTTGGAGGTGATGTTAAGTGGGGACTCCATTTAAAAGACAAGATCCAACTAGACGTGGTCTTAAATTGAAATCAAAGGTCTCTTAACTGTATATCAGAATCATTAACCATTAATGGAATAATCCAGTTGAAAATGCAAAGATAATCCATAGCAAATTTCCAAGTAGCAGGAAGAAGATAATCTTACCATTCCCCATACAATGAAGGGAAGTCCTCCTAAAGCATATAACAGAACCCCAAGTCCAACTGGATGCATAACATAAGTTCTTTCAAGAAATTTATAGAATGGCTGCTTCTCTAAATCTGACACATTGTTGGGGCTTCCACACTGCAAATTTAATCACACTAACATGAAAACCTTGTATGTTTTGAGAAGAGAGATAGAGAGAGAGAAATTCATTCATACCCTTTCAAGAATAGTTTTGTTGTCAAAGAACCAACTGATGTGACTGTACCAAAATCCTTCATAGGGACTATGAGGGTCTTTCTCAGAATCACAAAACTGGTGGTGATACCTATGAGTGCTCACCCAATCAATTGGATTCCCCTGTAATCCACAACTGAAACTTCATTCTTTTTGACAAAAGATACAATCTTTATTGCAAAAAATAACCAAATTCCAACAATTTAGTACAATCAACAAATTACTTTACCTGAAGAGCTTGAGCCCCACAATAAGCAAACAAGTACTCGAGCCATTTGGGAAGCTTGAAACTTTTGTGAGAAAGATTCCTATGGTAAGAAAGAGTAATACCGAGAAGCCCGGTCACCAAATACAACCCAACAGCAACCCAGAAAGCACCCCAATTGAACACAAATGGTGCAAAAAAACACAGCAAATGCATTGACCCTACCACTGTGGCTGTGGCCACATCCATTGAACTCCATTTTCTACCCCAGTACACTTTCCTTCTCCTCTTCACCTCCACATCAGAGAGCAAAATTTTCCCAAAATTACCCTCCCCTCCTCCACTTTCTGACACAGATATAGATGCTGCGCAGATAATTGGCCTTACCCTTTTGCTATAACTATAAGTAATGCTGCTTCTTGGATTGCCCAAACCGGTGTAATTGTGTAGTATGCTTACGTTTGCAACATAATACCCGGAACCTGTACAAGTAAAAGTACTCCCGCTAGGCTTGATGAGTTTTGGGTGGCGGAGGGTTGAAAATGAGATGGGTTTGGTGTTGGGTGGTGGCGCTATCAGAGCCATTAAGGGAAATACTCGAATCTTTATTTGTTTCATAATGTTATGTTTTGTATATATACACACGGATTATGGCGTATATTTTGTCAAACTATACTTATAAATGAAGAGGAGAGAGAGGCGCCAACGTGGCAACTAGCCAGGAGATGATAAGGTGGTAACATTTTCTGGGTTGGGATCTCTGAATTTGAAAACTTGATTTCTTTTGGGCTTTCTTATTTTGGTTTTGTCGTTTTTCTTGGTTTAAAGATATTTTTTCAAGTAAAAAAAAAATCTGTTCTTGTGGCTGAGTTTCTCTCTCTAAAGCTCAGTCTTGCACTATATTTCTATGCCCAATTTATCGATTAGCCAACAAGTTGAGTTCACACCCTCTTTGTCTCCTCTGTTTGCCCTTCTAGTATATTAATTAATGGCGGCAGTAGCGTTAATAAGCGCTTCAATATATGCTTCAACGACGCAAATTTCATCTGCTGGTCGATCAACTTCTAGAATTAATCCCAGTTCTTATCTTGCAGAAACATATGGTATGTAATTTCAGTTTTTGCTTCTTTATGTTCACTATTATACTTGATTAGGGTTTAGAATTGGTTAGCTTCTTTTATTCTGATTGTATCTTGGAACCTCAGAAATCAACCTAAGAACTGAAAGCTTTAGGTTTACCGTGTATACATCATTGGGTACTTGCTTGACAGGATTCTAATTAATTGCAACTTATTAATTTCTAGCAATCAAGTTTTTGCCAAGTCTTCAATACTGCTACATAATTCAAATTTCTTGTTCTGTTTTATCCTTTGTCAGTATTTACTTTCTCTTATCATTGCTAGATATTGCTTTCAGAAAGCGATTTAAACATCTTTTAGCTTAAAAAATATGTATTCTTGAAGCAGCTGCCTATTTTATGGGTTTGCCTTTGCGGAAATATCATCAGAAGAGAAGGAAGTCAAGTAAGATTGGTGGGAAAATAAGTGCTGCTGCTACTGCTGTTGTAACAACGCCTGCTGAGGAAGTTAAGGAGTATGTTTCTCCAACTCTTGCTAGTTCCTACTTCTATTTCATGTTTTCAATACATGAATTTTCCCTTCAATATGCAAGAAGCATATTTAAAGGATCCGGTTAGCATGAAGTTTATTTTTTGGTAAGTTGGTCAATTGGCCAATAGAATACTGACACACATAGAATCTCGCCTGCGTCTATTGACCAATTAACCAACTTACCTAAAAATGAACTTTATGCTAACAACTTCCATATTTAAACGTTTTCTTGAAAGGAAAATTGGAACAACTTTTTTTCCTACTTTCTATTTTCAAATTTGGCTTTCAGATTTATTTGTTACGAGCATAGTTAAGAACCTTTCCACTATATCTATTATGTACATCATAAGTTTATCTGTAACATTAGAAAGCTTGGTATGATCCAAGTCACATTATTCTGCATGACATTTTCCAAATGATATTTCGTTAGCAAATTTAATATATTTCTTGTGAATTCGAGAAAAACTTGAATTTTTCATGTTCCAGATTCACACTTCCTAAGTGGGCTGAGTTTGACCTTGGACGAGCGCCAATCTACTGGAAAACTATGAATGGTCTCCCTCCTACTTCTGTATGTGTATCAAGATGGTACCTTAGTTTATGAACCATAGCAATTTTTCTTGGTTTGTACTTTTGAGTGAACATGTGTACATGTGCCAACTTAACAGGGAGAGAAGCTAAAGGTGTTCTACAATCCAGCTGCGACCAAACTTGTTCCAAATGAAGAGTTTGGGATAGCTTTTAATGGTATCGTTTCATACAACGAATTCTCTGCTTTTGGACATTTTAACGGAAAACTGCAGTAGAATACTTGCTGTGCATGTAAATATCAACTTCAACAAAATGAGAAAGGGAAATATTTTAATTTATTATTCATGGAAGTTAATGACATCCTGAGTGATATGGATTGTTATTCATTTTAGTACTCTTGGTAGAAACAGTGATTGTAGGCTGAGAAAAGAGTGCGTCCCTAGATAGATTCATTGGAAACTTGTTGAGCTCTACATTTTTCAGGAGGTTTTAATCAGCCCATCATGTGCGGTGGCGAGCCAAGGGTAATGCTTTGCATAACTCGAGGCAAAGCTGATCCTCCCATTTATACAATCCAAATATGTATCCCTAAGCATGGTATGTGTTGTTTTCCTAACCCATCTTGTTACCTGGATTTAGAATCGTTTGTTGTATTGACTTTTTTTTGTTTTTGCAGCTACAAATTTGATCTTTTCATTCACAAATGGTACCAAGTGGGACGGTCCATACAGACTCCAGTTTCAAGTTCCAAAGAACTGGCGAAATAAACCTGTAGATTTTTTCAACGAGGTAATAAACAGTCAAATGTGTTGGTACTTTAAGCTCCTTCCTTCAACTTCATTGTGTAATGATTGTATGATGCTTTTGAAATTCCAAGTTCTCGAAAGAGAATGTTTTTGGTTGATTGAAGTTGTGTAGTAAAAACATCCACCTATTTAAAGTGGGCAAACTCATGGGTTGAACGAACTATAACAAGGACAAATTTAGGTGATTAGATTTCAGGTGTTGGGCATGATTCTGACTTGGAATATAACAAACTAATCCGTAAAAATTGACAAACTAGTAGTATCCTTAATGAAGGGTCTTGCAAAAGAGTTGAACAGAGATGGTGCATGCGAGAAAGCAATATTTCCAGACACAAACATTGTGGTCGACAGATGTGCTATGATCGGTAATCTGACTGTTGAAGGAGTAAGTCGGAGTTCTACTCTCTCTCTCTCTCTCTCTCTCCCATTTAGAACTCATTTTCCTTCAGAAATGCTGTTAAAATCAAGTTATAACTATTGGCATTGTCGTACCAACACAGGGTGACCGCTGTGAGCTTGATCTTGTAACTGGGTGCACCAATCCAAGCTCGCCATTATATAACCCACTAGCCAATGTGGATGATGGATCCTGCCCACTTTATTCAGACTCCGAGGATTGAACACTAGTAGTACATGTCTAGATCAAGGGGAAAAATCAATTTCAGAGTTCAGATCTTTACCACGTCTTGTATCAAAGTCATAGATGCAGGTACCTTTGGTATGTGGTCGCTCTGCTTCTGATTATACTACAATAAAATCTTGTATACCTGAATACTCTTGTACAGTTTAGATTTGAAATTAATATCCCATTTTTTTTGAGGCGGTCAATCTCTAGCCTCATTTTCTTAACTGCTTGTAGCACCTATATGTATGTATATCCTTTTAGTTTTGTACAAGTTAGTTGAGCTGTTCATCTACATCTTGTACTTAATTTCTTGCCTACTTTTCTCTTGAGAATCAATACAAATTGCATGTCATCTCGTCCAACTCTTCATGAAATACTACTGACTTTTCTTCTTTCTAAAGTCTTACCAGATGGGTTTGATTTTGGTCGAGGTAGGTAAGGATTAAGGAATCCATGTTATTGGTTTGGGAAACCGTGTTTCCTTTCCTCCTCCGATACACTTATAATTTCATATTCAGGTATCACGTTTTTCTTTTTCATTTTAGAATCTATCAACGAACAGAAAAGTAATCAAAAGCCTCCAAATCTTTTAGTATTAAATTATTTGTTTTTTTTATACTATTCACTAATCAAATTTTTGTTTCAAAAAGTGTTTCAAAAAACATGTGATGTGATTAGTTATGTAATAAATTATTATCGTTAAAATATTCTTTTAATTTAACAATGCTTTGACAAGTTGTACATAATAACTCATCTGTAAATGTTTAGATGTGTCTAAACACAAAGTTAGCATTACTTATTGGAGTCACTTTCAGAATTTCAAGCCTTTTTGTTATCATCATTAGACTAGAACACGAGCTGAAAGAAAGAAAACCAATTGTAAGATAAGATCATGTCTTATTTTTAAACGAGATGAATGCTTTTCAGCATCTGGCCATAACTAACCTTGCCCCATTTCTCCTGAATCAAATCCAAACTACAAATGCTAAGGAACACCTTTTGGAGCACACAATAATTGAGGAGCGACAATTCCTACAAATCCTTGAATAAAAACTTCAAACATGAACAATAGCAGTATCTAGCACAACCCCTTCACTATGATGCAAGCACTGACCAAAAAGCCAAATCATGAAAAAGACCTTTTCTTTGGTGCTTTACATATTCTGAAAAATAAATAACAAACGGAATAATGTATATATACCCCACTGAAGTTTCAGAGTCACGTTCAAACTAGTACATCTAGGGTTGATCCATTTTCATTGCTTTGAAGGAATAAAGAAAGAACCATACGCAGCAGCACTGACTGAATCTGCTTTTAATTTCTTGCTCTCTTCATACTTTCCAGCTATATAATCAAATAGAATCCCAGAACCCACGCCAACAACCAAGTCAATTGTATAGTGTCCCCTTGTGCTCAACAATCTCACAAATTGTAGAACGTTCAATGTATCAAATGCCCATGCCAACTCCCACCTATGCATCCGCTTCATATCCAGGGACGCAATAACAGACGCAGCTACATGGCCCGAGTAGAATAGGAAAAACGATACATTCCCTACTGGGAAATCTGCACCTGAACCAAGGAAATCCTACATACAAACTTAAAGAAAGTTAAATTAAATACAAGTATGATTAGGCTACTTCGGGATATGTTCGCAAAAATGATTTTGTAAACTATCTATACTCACTTAAAATATATAAGGAGACAAATCAGAGTAAAGATACACCCTAAACAGCGGGAAAACATCCAATTAATCGCATTTTTAGTCTTGCTTCGCCTTATCTTGTAGAATTTTGAATTCACTTATTAACTGCTACATTGATAGATAATGCTAAATTAGCAGCTGGAGTACATGCACAACTGTAAAGTTATAAGTAAATAAATTTAATCGAATACGTACACAGATTGAAGTGTTTAATGTTCTCAATTCATTTGTCAAAATATATAGCAATTTTAAACTTTATTTCTTCCTACTTGCTAGGCATTGACAACTATGAGTCACATTATTTTAAAGAATTTTGTCCTATTTCATAAAGACAATTATGAAACCTATTCAATGGCTGCATCTCAAAATAACGCCAACTTTGTGATATCATGGATTCTTAATATTCATGACATATGATGGTCGACTCAAAATAACACCAACTTATTAATATCATGGATTCTTAATATTCACAACATTAACATATGATGGTCGATTTAAATTAGAAAGCAATATTTTTAAAATTGAATACAAAATAAGACAAGAAAAGGTTAAATACATTGATACAATCAATGGTTCCGTTAACTTAAAAGAGTAGAATATTGAAATCAAAATGGCTATCATTGTTACATTCATACAAATTAATTTGGCAAATATAGAAAGATTACAAATAGAAAAGAATTGTAGGGTAAAAATGAGTTGAGATTCAGAATGAATGAATAACCTCAGGCAATGGGAGTTGGGTAGAGTAGCCAAGAATTCCTCTGAAAGTGAACATGAACAATGCTGATATCGTAGCTCTTGGTCTCCCTTCAATTACCCATGTCCATAATATATAGCCCGTTTGCATCAATACAAACACCTAAAACCCCAATTTAAAAAATTAATTTATTAAAAATGAAAATTTCAAATCAAATCTCAATCAGCGTCAATAATAATAACGGAGAAAACAATAAACATGAAATTCAGTTCCCAAACGAAGGTGAGAATTAAACTTGATACATAGAATTATACAAAATACATATAATTAATATACATACCGTATTAAGGGCAGCAAGAAGGGTATTGAGAGCAGGCCAAGAGGCAAGCAAACGATGAATTGGAAGGGTAACGACGAATCCCAAATCGAAGGGCGGAGAAGAAGGTGGAATCATTCGGAGCGTATACTCGATGCCCATGAAGAACAATAAGGAGACGGCGAGGACACAGGGTATCGGGTGGAACCTCAACACACCCAACAAATCCCCGGTTCTCCATTTCATGAAGGACGCGTTCCCCATGAAGCCTGTAGAACCCTTCTTCATATCTCCGTCTTTGACGACGCCGTTAGACTGGTAATGCTTACGATTCTTATTGTTGTTACTGCTATCGAGGAGTGTGCATGTGGGTGCACGGTTGTGACGGTGGTGAATGGTGTTTCGTCCGTTCATTGCGGCTGAAGTGCTGCAGGCATTCCACATTACAAGGGGTGATAATCTGTACATGTGAACATATATACAATATATATATACACAACATATACATAGAGAGAGAGATATAGAATGGGTGGGTGAGGAGGGTAATCAGTGGTGGGGTTTCCAAGAAACGAAGGGCTTTTAGGATAATAAATATGGAGATATGGAAAAGAGAGAGAGAAATTAGGTTTGATGAGAACAGAATGGTGCCTGCCTATTGGAATAAAATTGTGCATTACTACTTCATTTACTTGTGCTAATATTTCTGACCAAATTTGGTAGCAACAGACAGGCGCATATATATTTTTACATGTGGCACTTACATAATAAGTCACGCGAACCATTAAATATGCATATAATTGTATGTAAACGATATTAAAATATATAATAATAGATTTATTTCTTCCAAAAATAAAAACTAATTTTAATGGTTAAATTTGATTTATGAATGATTTATTACCTCTCAAACTAAGCTGAAAAACATAAGGATTACAACTACCTTGATAATTAAAATGTAATGACTCATCAGTATAAATTCAACATATGGTTGGTTAATAAGAAAAAAATTAGAGATATATTTCAATTTTTTAAATACAAATTGATATGTATCTTCTTAAATTTTAAATTTGATGATTAGCAACACTACTTGATAATTAATTTATTAGTCCATAATTATTATTGTTGTTTGTACAAAATTAAATAAATTCCCATAAACCAATAAAACCAGCAATAAGGGAAGATAATTAATTTGATTGTGAATGCTTTGGGCCATTTCGGACCCACTTCTATTATGAGTTTTGATGAAAAATAGTGTAGTACAGTAGTAGGAGTAATTTGGACGTAATCATCTGCCTTTAATTATAGTCGGACGACAACGCGGCATAACCTATATGTTGGGCATGAGACAAAGGAGAGCATATCATTTGTTCCTAAATTTTCTGTCTTTCTTATATTTTTTTATTTAAATTTTAACGCATATTTTTTTATTTAATTTTAAAATTAATTAGTATTAATTAAAAAATTAGATATCAAAATTTAAATAAAAAAACATAAGAAAACAAAAAAATTAAAGACAGATGATCTGTTCTGGAGACGAAGCTGCCCCTCGGCCTTAGCTTACCAACGAAAGTTGAGTACAGGAAAAAAAAGACTGTCCAAATCCAACCAAACCTTACTTTCACCCACCTGACGGTCACCATTTAATAAAAGGCCGATTTTTCAGACACTCAACATTTAAAACCTGCATATCATATCCTTCGTTTTATTTGTAGACCGATTTAACATAAAATACTCATATCCTTTGTTTTATACGAATCTTATCACGTGAATAATAAATGTAGTAATATTTATATTTATATGAGCAAGATTTTGAGAAAATGGTTAGAATTTAGAATATCACAATTCACAAGTGAGTTCCACTTTCTATCGAAAAAATAATAATAATAGATGTTCGAGAGCGTTTTATCGACCGAAGACCTGACATTAGAATTGTTTTACGAGGTCATTGAGTTGAAGCATATGGAAAGGATGGTGGTGTTTGGGTCGGCGTCCGAGTCCTTCTGGGCCGGAGCCTCACCTTAGGGAATACTCTTCGGGTTCGGTGTCCGAGTCCTTTAGGCCGGATACGTAACCCTGTCGTGTGAAGTTCGGAGTCGGGCCTTCGAGTCCTTTAGACTGAAGCCCGGATTTGATGGTGGGGTTGTTTGGGCCTGCACAGTGGGCTCTCCTACGTGCAGAGTTCAGGATCGTAATCATAATTAAATAAGGTAACTCCAAAGGTAGTGATTGGATTGGATTCCACTTGCACCTTTTAAGGAGATTGTGTTGGACCCAAGTTATGGTAACTATCATGACTAGGACCCCTAATCCGACTCGGAGAAGGATTCTAAGGTGGAGAGATACTATAAGTATAAGGCCAAGGTTACAATTAACAGGTAATACCTACTTTTGAGCACTAAACACTTAGCCTCCATTGTTAAACTTGTAGAATTATCATCTTTATTCTCACACCGAGTTATCCCGTGCAAGACATGCCGTCGCCAAGCTCGTGTGATCTGTTATTGTGCGTGTTCTAACGTGGATTCGTGATCGACGCCGTGCCAAATTAAAATGGCGTTAACATTGGCGCCAGAAAGAGGGCTTTAGTGTTCTTACAATCACGGTCGACTTTTTTCGGTGAAGAGACTACGACGGCGTGGAGTATGTTGTCTCGACCACGAAAAAGGCTAAACACACCGCACCACCCGGTGAGAGGTCGGTCGAGCGATGATTGGGTTCCGTAATCCGGGGAGTCGGGTGGAACCGCCACCTTCCCCGGCGAAAACTCTTCCACGACGGGTACCCTGACCGGGATCAACCGGTACGGGCCGAGAATCACTCACTGGCGCTTGAGGTGCATAGAAAAAAGCAAGGCGAAGGCAGTCAAGATCAGAGGGAATTCATTCTGCAAAAAAAGATGCAGCAGAACAAGGACGCCATGATGGCCCTACGCCTTCAGCAAGAGGAGCTCGAACAACAGATGGATAACATGGCCGGAGAACAGGAGGCATCGGAGCCGATCTCGGTCACTCCGACGGAGAGAGGCGAATAAGGAAAGGAGTAGGTACCGAAGCCATTTGAGAGATGGCCAAAGCCGGAGAAGGAGCCGATCAGCAGAGCGAAGATCAGAACATCCAGGCAGGTCGGGACTGAGGAGGAAGGACGGGACTCCGGAACACGGGCGGGACAGACCCCGATCGTCCCCCCATAAAGGAAAGTCTGACCCCCTCGCTCGAAGGGTGGCAGAATCGGAAAAATTATTGTTGGCAAAGAATTCGACGGGGATACCTTTTCACCAAGATAGGTCGCTTTTCTCACGGAGATCAATCAGAGACAGTGAATTCTTAAAAGGAAGATGCCCCCGATGGAGACCTACAACGGGATGGGGGATCCGTATGACCACTCAGACGGGTATGATAGACTGATGACATACTACGGGCATTTGGATGCTGTCAAGTGTCATATGTTCGCAACAACCTTAAAAAAGAGCGCCTTGGAGTGGATGGGAACCCTGGCGACGAGATCAATTAATTCATGGAATGATCTTCGGGAGAAATTTCACGCTTGGTTCGGGAGTAATAAGAGGCGTGGAACCTCAGTTGAACCTCATTTTTCGTGGTTCGGGCCAGGGGAGGGATGGCTCGTGCGAGAATGGCGTTGGCCTACAGGAAACGCATACATCAGAAATCGAAGTAAAAACACAAGTTTACAACAGCAAGATAAAGTTTACTCTAAGTTACCTGACACTGAGCCCGAACGTAGGCTACCAGGTACTCCTCGGAAGAGAATCCCTTAAACCATTCGTCATCGCCCGAAAGCTTAAAGTGATCGAACAGATTGAACGGGAATACTTCCGAGGGACTTTTAGGCCAACAAGTGGTTGGCGAACTGTGGGAGGAGCTTGGTCCGGAAATAGGGGTGGCGGCAATGTTGGGGTCGGCAACAGCAATTGGATGTTCAGGCTGTTGTGGTTCAGGGTCTTCGGTGAGCCGCGGTTTTTTGGATCGAGGTTCGAGAGGAGCCTCTTCGGTGTCCTCCGAATCCTCGATCACCTCGGTTTAAGAAGGAGGTGACAAAAGGTTCGGCTTCGGGAGAGTTGACGAGACGACCGTGGTGGGAACTTTGGAGGCCGGCTTGGAAGATTTTTTGGACTTCTTCAACAGAGTCGCCTTCTCCGCTCGACTCATCTTTAACGCCACCTTGTTCTGGCCTGGGGGTAGGGGCTCGATGTGGATCCCAAGCGATTTCGGTGATGGGGATGGTTCTTCTTCCGGTACTTTCGTTGGTGATCGGGAGGCGAATTGGTTCGATTGTGATGGGAAGAGGAGTTAAGGACTCAGCGGCTCCGTCGGGCTTGAAAATCGTCACTGCACAGAAACAGACGGGTTAAGTCATAAAACACATGAGAAGAAAGAAGAGAAAATAAGAGTGAAATTGTTCGGTCAGCAGGGAGACACTTACAGCCGTGTTTGTATAACCAGGCCTCGTTGGATAGAACTGCCAGACTCCAATCGGTCTTGCTCCACCTTTTATAAAAAGATTTGAAGGCGTCGGCTCTATCCTTCGGGAACTTGGACACCTTAGCCACGGGGTTCTCAGGATGGGCCCATTGAGGGAGTAGTCAGAAGTCGATTCCCCTGGCGAAGAACCACTTGTCATGCCAACCTTTGTTGCTCGAAGGGGTCTTGACGGGAGCGGTTCGGGTGGGTCTTTTATTTAATTACTTCAAACCAGGCTCTTTCAACCCGGTTACAGTGAATAGGGCGAAGAAAAAGTCGAGACCTGGAGTGATCCCGATCTCTTGACACAAGGCGATAAAAGAAACTAAATGGATGTATGAGTTCTAAGATCAACGGTTATGTAACCCGATCCCAAAGAAACAGAGGAAGGAAGAGATGAATTCATGAAGGGGAACCGAACCCCATATTTTAAAAGGTATGGGGGCGGCCACCCATTCGCTTTCCGGGCCTCCAAAATATTTTTTTCATCGAGATTGGGTGCCCAAGCTTATATTCTCGGGGATTTTGAAAAGGGTTTGGATGTCAGGATTTGAGAAGATGTGATGGTGGAGGGGTGTGGAGATGAGAGAACTCTTCTTTGGAATGGTAGGCGTTTGATTCGCTTCAGACTTATCGAAGTAGGCAAGGTCGAGGAAGTGGTGATATCAGTAGGAGTCACCGGCAGATCTACCGGAATCAGGTCGCCGGTGGTGACGGATGGAGGAATTGACTCACTGGTAGGAAGAGGAGTACTAGAATCAGCCATTTGGGGGTGATTGGAAGGGAATGAGACACAGATGTGAACTTTTAGGAAGAAAGCGGACAAGAATGAAGCTTGAAAGCAAGTGGAATGGTTAAAATCAGCAGGAATAAGAAGGAATTAAGAACGGAGTACTCGCCGGAAATCGCTTTTGTCGAAAAAATTTGAACAGAGATTCTGTGGTGAGAAGATTCTGGAAAAGTGATAATGAGGGGGAAGAGGGGGTGTTTATAGGTGTAGGTGCACGTTCCCCAAGGGCGGCTAATAAATACTCAAGGTGGGACCGTATACATGGAAAGGCGGCAAATAAGTTTCGAGAATCAAAGATGCATCGTTTGGCTTCCCCTGCATAACTCATCATTATTCGTCGTGACCTTTCGTGATACCGATTCTCTCGAGTCTCTAATTATAAATATATTATAATCAGAGACTGGGGGACAATGTTCGGGAGCGTCTTACCGACCTTCGTGTGGGCCGAAAGCCTGACATTAGAACTGCTTTACGAGGTCATTGAGCTGAAGCCCATGGAAAGGATGGTGGTGTTCGGGTCGGCGTCCGAGTCCTTCTGGGCCGGAGCCTCACCTTAGGGGATACTCTTCGGGTTCGGTGTCCGAGTCCTTTGGGTCGGATACGTAACCCTGTCGTGTGGAGTTCGGGGTCGGGCCTTCGAGTCCTTTGGGCCAAAGCCCAGATTTGATGGTGGGGTTGTTTGGGCCTGCACAGTGGGCTCTCCTGCGTGCAGAGTTTAGGATCCTAATCATAATTGAATAAGGTAACTCCAAAGGTAGTGGTTGGATTGGATTCCACTTGCACCTTTTAAGGAGATTGTGTTGGACCCAAGTTATGGTAACTATCATGACTAGGAGCCTTAATCCAACTCGGAGAAGGATTCTAAGGTGGAGAGATGCTATAAATATAAGGCCAAGATTATAATTAACAGGTAATACCTACTTTTGAGCACTAAACACTTAGCTTCCATTGTTAAACCTTGTAACGATCTGTACTTATTCTCACACCGGAGCTATCCCCCGACGGCACAAGCCGTCAAACTTCATGTGATCTCATTATTATGCAAGTTCTAGCGCGTAGATTCTGTGATTGAACGCGCTTTCATTGAAACTTGGCGTTAACAATAAACTTTCATAGGAGGATTAATGTATATGTATATATATATATATATATATATATATATATATATATATATATATATATATGAATTGATTCGAGACTTATAATAGAGTGAAAAATTAATATATATGAACGGGTATGCACGAATTCTCCGATTCTTCCCCAACACAAATAATAACAATTTCTTAAAAATTACAAGTAATTGTCCAAACATGTCAATATGTAATCTAAGTATGATATTTGAAACTTCTGGCATTATCTTAAAATCTATAATTCCTCTTTTTATTTTAAAACCAAATCTAGCAGTAATATGAAATGTTTTAGCGAGTGATCGGAATCCAAATGGCACACCTTTATCTTTTCTTTTCTAATAAAAATCCCATTTATAAAATAAGAAGTATTTTTCTTCTAAATGTGTGTCTTGTCTAATATTATAACAAGTACTATAGTGGAAGCATTGTAACAAAATTGTGTTATATTATTATCTTGAATATAAAAATAACTTCTTTTTGTAGAATAATTTTTTTTACATTTTGTGAAAGGGAGGGAGTATTATCCTTCCTTTTGAACCACATAAAGCCAGCCAGCCAGCCAGCCCGAACTAGCAAATAAAAAGAAAATGTATTTTCAATCAGCTATGCCAAAATGTAACGACTGATTGACCAACTAAGCTGATATATATACACACTTCCAAGGACTAATGCTACATTTGGATCGATGGAATAGGAGGGAGAATAGAATGAATCATTCCATTTGAATGATAAAAATGTTGTTTGATTTGTTTATTCTAACGGAATAATGTATTCCTCCGGAATGATAGTTAACTTAAAATTTTAATTTTCATTCCTCGAAGCCATTGGCAGAATAAATCATTCCATCCATTATTTTTAAGTAATTGACAAATATACCCCTAAATATATAATAGGACTTTTACATATTCATTCAATTCGATCGATCCTGAACGATTTAGAGAGAGAAGTAGAGATTTGATAATTTCTTGAATTTTCATATTTCTATTTCTTCGTAATTTACCCCACTTACCCCCCACCCACCACCCCACCCCCCCCCTAACCCACCCACGACACCTACCCTTCCCACTCCCCACCCCCACTCCTACCAACCCACCCCCACCTACTCCACCCACTTACCCCCACTCCCACCCCACCCCACCCCACCCCACTTACCCCATCCACCCCACCCACCCATCCACCCACCCACCCCACCCCACCCCACTCCACCCCACCCCTTCTACCCCAACCCACCCACCCCACCCACCCCATCCCACCCCCACCCACCCATCCACCCACCCCACCCACCCCATCTCCACCTCACCCCATCTCCCCACCCCACCTACCCCCCACCCATCCACCCCAACCCACCTACGCTTAACTACCTACCAACCACGCCCACCCCACCCACCCCACTTACCCCCATCCCCTACCAATCTACCCCCACTTAGCCATCCCAACCCCCACCCTACCCATCAACCCACCCACCCCACCCACCCCCACCCCCACCCAAACCCACCCCAACCCACCTACCCATTCCACCCACCCCACCCCACCCCACCTCCACCTACCCCACCTACCACCACCAAGCCACCCCAACCCCAAGCCCACTCCTACCTACCAACCCACCCCACCCTACCCCACCCCTTACCAACCTACCCCCACCCACCCACCCCAACCCACCCCTACCCTACCTACCAACCCACCCCACCCCAACCCAACCCAACCCATTACCCTACATACGCACCCCATCTACCCCACCCCACCCCACCCACCCTATCCCACCCCACCCTCCCTCCCTCCCCTTTCCTCCCTTTATTTCTAAGAATGAAATATGTGTTTAATTTTTAATATAAATTGAATTTAAGTTAAATTTGAATATTTGAGAGTATTTAGGTCACTTTCTAATTATTTATTTCATTCTTAGATGTATTCTTAACATCAACCAAACATGTACATGGAATATTAAAAAATCATTCAATTCCCTTCCTTATTCCATTCCCTCATCTATTCCATTCCCTACTCTATTCCATTCCTTCAATCCAAACGTAGCATAAATGTGGGAGAGTAAAGCTCGCCATTTCAAAACAACGAATTCAGTTTTTATAAATACTCACATTATTTTCCCACCTAATAAAGATCATTACACGAAGGCTAATTTCCATGTATTTTGTCCAAACGTTTGAGGGCCAAAATTCTGAAGTTGGCCCTAAATCTACTCCTCTCAACATGTTTTCTGACATTATTGTATATGTGCAGAGGCGTCCCCAGCTCCAATTCACCAATTGCAACAAACCCTGTCATCTCTGCTTTACGCCACAACAGCCAGAGCTGCAAATCCTACAACCTATCATACCTAAAACTAATAGTTCCCTTGTAATATAGTGGGTAACCCACACAAGGCATTTTTCATGCAGTTCACCTTGACGGTGGCTTGTCCGAAACAGCTGCAACAGGTTTAATGCTAGGCCCTGCACCATTTTCAAGCGGAGGCAAGGTCCCCCACTTTCCCTCTGATTCCAGTGGCTCAAGAACGTGAACACCACCATCAGTAAGTCCCAATGCGAGCTGATTAGGATCGGTTGGATGAGCCGTGACAACAAGAGGATACACCCTTGAGCTGTGAAATTGCAACATTAGGCAACTTTAGAGGGGGAAATGAGCATTAGCAACTTTTCAATTGATTTGTTAGTTTGTCTGCAACTAAAACACGTACCTCGGGTTGGTAGGTAAATAAGCTGTGGGGCTAATCCGACACCTCAGCCTGAGTGTTGTGGCAGTCAAGACAATAACACTTCCATCTTCAAAGCAAGCATATATTGACTGGCTATCGCATGAATATGTAGCATCTGTAATTGCTCCACTTGATTCTCCGGGAACCCACTGCAAGAAACCACAAGTTTATATCAGCTACTGTCACAGGAGTTGAACCTTGTATATTCTAAGAGCAGGAAGAATTTTCTTCACACAACTAAATACAGGTGCTCAATAGGGGTGCAACTTGGGTTCAAAAATATGAGACGGAATTAAAACTGGGTTGATCCTTGTGCCAGCCAAACCCAACCCAAGCCCTAATTAATATATAAAGTGATTTAAAATATACTTTTAATTATAATACAAATATATTAAGAGTTATACAATATGTACTCATTATAATACATTATGGTTACTATCTATTTCATCCAATCATTATAATCTTTCAAAGCTAAATTTAAATATTTCAACAAATTTTTCTTTTAAATTTACCCATTGGCGATCTTAATTGAGACGTCACTTTATTTTCATATTTTTTATTTAGCCTCTTTAGTAACTATAATGCTCCTAATACCTGTTTAATGCATTCAAGCTTCGGTGCCTCATATATGGCTATTTGAGTTTCATGGACAACCAACACATGAGTCTGGTCTTGGTGAAACTGTACACGGGTCTGCCCAAGAGGTGATGGCGTTCGTCCAGAAGGAATCTGCAAGAATTTAGTGGCCTGCTTCTCCCATCCATCCATGCTCCAAACACAGAGCTGAAAGAGGAATAAAAAAATTCAAGTGACTACGGACTTTATAGTGGCATAATCAAATCACATATTATGTATGTTGCAACAGAGTTACGAGAGAGAGTTCCCCTTAGCATAGTCACCCACAAGTCAAAACATACCTGAGCATCAGCTCCTGATGATACAAGGATGTTTAGAACATTGGAGAAGGCGAGGCCAGTGACTCTCTTCTGATGGCCTTTCAACTTGCTTTTGACCTATGCATTTCAAAGAGTAAAACAATCAATATTATACTCAGCCCTAATCTGATCCATAATATTAGGTCAGTACAGGTGAAGACCTCATCAACCCTAACATTATAGATCTGAATAGAGGAGTCCTCCATGCCAATTGCAATAATGTTATTGTCCTGCGGATGGAAGGCAAGAAAAGTTGCAGCCGGTGGCGGGGACATGAATGTTGTCATAGTCTGCCCAAAACGATGCGTATTAAAACTCTTAATTACAAAATGAGAAAAAATATATATATATTTATATCTAAAGCTAGGAAGTAAAAGAAAATCTCAGTACCAAACAGAATATAATTAGAGGCTGTGCAATGTCATCACCTTGAATGTCATCATATTAAACAGCGAAATTTTTCCGCCTGAGGCAGACATGACATAAGAATCATTCTTTGAAAGCGCAAAACACAGAACAGCATCTTCAAGGTTTGTCTCACTTATATCGTTGGTCATTAATATTCCACTCGAAGGTTGCCATAATTGTGGCGAAACATTAGTAGTTGCCTGAGTGGCAAACAAAGGGAAAATTAAATGAGGCCAGGATAACAAAGGTATAAAAAAAAGAGCTTAAGAGCAAAATACACCTTTCCTGTCAAGTTCCGCTCATTCCTCTGCCATTTCCATAGTTTGTGCACAGCATTATATGCTAAGGCCAATATGGCACCTCCTGAATTTGTATAAATTAACCTGATAATCTGAAATAGATGATGAAAATTGTCAGAAGAGGCACTACAGAACAAGAAAATTCCACCAAAATGGAATATAATGGACATAGTCAAGACACTACATTAAACTATTCTATCTCTATAAGAGTCGCATCAAAGGACTCACTGTTGTGTATGCATAAATTTCCTGTCATAAACTACAATATATACAAAGAATATGAGGTTGCATAATTTTTCAGCAGTAACTGGAAATAGGTACTGTGCAACCAAATAAAAACACAATAACAAAAGTAACAACTCTACCCCTACATATGGAAGAATTTTTCACAGGGGAAAACAAGTGAAAAGAAAATAACAGAGACTTTGATAAATGCTCTTAGGAATATGCTTATTGAATATATAGATGGACACCGTTTTTAAGAGGTTATATCTATTAAGGAACGAACTGGAAACATATAGGGAAGTATAATCAAGCAGGTATACATTAACTTCTATTAAGCAAAGATACATACTCTTACTGATAATAAGCTATCAGGAAGTCTCAAGGAACGAAGTTGAGCTTGTTCATTGATTTCAGTCATCTTCCAAATCTTAGACTTTTCCATCTCATCTGTAATCCTGGGATTCACATCTGGAAACGTTCGGCTATCTCCATTCTACAGAATATTCAAAAGCTAATCAGTGTACCATAAAAAGCCATAATAGATTTGAACCTGGAAAACAGTCCAACACATCTATCACTAATGATAACAAGAATACACAATAATAGATGAAAAAACATACAGTTGTCCTCAAAGAAGGGTACCCATATCCAGATGGAAGTAACATCTTCACTTACCAAAGGAACTATAGCCGTCACTGGTGCGCCTCTTTCTGCCACACCAATGTTTGTTCCAGCAGACGAACTTGCACCATATGCACTAAAAATGGGAGACTGCAAAATGACTGATGCATGTAAAGAAGCATATCCAGATTAGAGTCATCTCATAAAATCTCTAAATCAGTTTACCTTCGTAACACTCCCAGAAACAGCTCTAGAAGCATCAAGTGCACGATTATCAATAGAGCGAACCAGCCGAATACCTTCAGTATTCCCAAGTATTTTAACACCGTTCTCACTCGTTGAGACAGCCAAGAGAATCCCTTCCTTGCTAAACCGAATGCAAGGTGAAGCCTGAGGGATAATAAAACATAATCATTGTAAGTATATGGAGATCTTCGATTCTCCAAGTCGATCAAGAAGAGGCGAATTTAGTTATTACCGATAGTCCACCATCTGCATCAGTAGTCTTCAAGAGGTTAACATCATCCATGTCCCAAAACTTGATAACAAACTCGTCTCCCGCGACCAAGAACCTGTTCTTTGTTGTATCAAACTGAACAACACCCACAGACCGCTTCCCAAGACCAAGGTAACATTGCTTGACAGCACCTTCACTTTCATTCCATTCCACAATGTGTGATTCTCCGTCTTTATTAGTCCCACATGAAAAAAGCCTACAATTTGTCCACGAAAGTGAGAAAAATATGCAAAGAACATAAGAAGTCAAGCCACCATTTATGCGAGTTAAGGGACACTGAGACAGTAAGACCTCAAAGAAACAGCAGAAACCACATCTTCTACCTTGTCCCATCAGCACTATAGGCCATTGTAGAGCAAGATTGTCCCGGTGCATCATAATCAACTCTTGAGCCCAAATTGTCATATAACCATGCCTTAATCTTCCCATCAATAGATGTTGAAAAGATGAACTGATACAAAAGTCAGGACACTGATTAATAGAAGCATACTTAGAAGGCAAAACGAGGAAAGGTATCTGGACTTCTATAACCACAAACCTGTCAGGATATTCAGATAATAAAACAAGATGGTTCAAATGGCATAGCAGAATCTGTAAAAAATGGTAACGTATTTTTTATGTATCGTCAATCAATTGCACAACATTCATACCACCTCCCCAGGGCCCATTTTTTTATTAGAAAAATTAAAATAGCAAAAGTCACAAAATAATAATAATAATAATAATAAAGGCAATTTCTAGCTACCACAGAAAATAAGGACCAGTTATTTTTTGCTCTTTTTTTTTGTGGGGAGGAGATGGGTGAGGGTTTGAGACTGAAAGTTGGGAAAAAATGGATTTTATTATGAAGCTAGAAATTGGTTTGTTGAACTTCAGATCTTATGATAAAGCTCTGTTTCGAGACCAGACATACATTATTTCATATACGTACAATATAAACTTTGACATACAAATGCTGAGTGCAACATTGATCCCTTAATCACAACAAGGAGTCGCCTTATAAAATAACCCTTCAACAAATAAATACCTGGATGCTTTCCTTATGATGTGGGCATACAGAATAGACAGGTGCCTCATGACCCTCAAAAGTGTACTGTTTAGATCCCGTTACAGCATCCCAGACCTGCACAGACATGAGCTCTTAAAATTGCATTCTACGCCTGTATGGCCATACCATTCCATCCAATGTATCTGACAATAAAACAAACCTTGATAGCCTTGTCATCTCCACAAGTTATAATACATAGTTGTTTGTTTGGATGTGAGAAAGCAAGATCACTAACATTACCAACATGAGCCTCAATCTGAAAAGAATCATGATAGAGATTCCATTATTATTAATTTGTTATATAAGTAAAGTTATTTGGAAGACAAAAGTTATATACAACATAAATGAGACCAGTTGAATAATATATTTAAACGGCTGCTAGAAGTTCAGTACATATCACAAACCTCTAGCTGGTTTCGCAAATCATCACCACCATGAAAGGAATATAGTTGCACAATGTGTTTGGAGTAGGCAACACCTGAATCAGTGGTTGGAAAATCAAACTACTAACCAGAAGCACAGTATATCTCCAAAAGATTTCAACTCTTTTTGTATTTCTTACATTAAACAAATAACAAATTAAAAAATAAAGCATTCATGCAGAGAAAAATTCATCAAATGTTAGTAGCATCGTTAGTACTCATAAATGGTGAAAAGAGAAAGAAACTAAAAGGAGGAGAAAGAGAGGACAAATAACATACCAAACAGGGTGCCGTCAGGACTCCACATCACGCGGTTAACGGATGCAGTATATTCATTTGCCAATGATGCCTGAAACAGTATAAAGGGAGAAATTAATGTGATTTTTGTAAGTTAGAAACGTAAAGGAGTAAAACCCAAGCAAAATTCTTCTGGACTATAACCCATACCTGCAGAGTCATAGAACATACTCCAAGGTCCCAAACCTTGAAAATTCTAAAAGCAAGCCTGTCCCTGCTACCTACTTCCCACACTGCAACATCGCCAATGTTCGTCCCAACTGAAATGTTAAAGGATCAAAGATAAGACATTCTGTCACATGCTGAGCTTAAGCTGGGACGAGCAAACAATGTTTCTCAGTGAAAGCTAACCAAGAAGCAGCGTTTGTTTCCCTGGATGGAAATCCATGCTCTTGACAGCAGAACCCTGATTTAGATTAGCAACAACAGTCTTTGGCAAGTCATCAGAGGAATAGGATGTGTGAACATGGTTCTGGCCAGGATATGTGACCGGCAAAATATTGATAGGGAGATTATTGACCTGTGAAGTCAAATTAAAAGAAGGATAAATTACCTAGAAGTCCAAAGCATATTCGAATCTGAAACCTTGGTAAAGAGAGTAGATAATATACCTCAAAGAAACATGGTAAACTAAGAAAACCACAATTACCTATCAATTTTGACTGAACAATATCAAGAATAAGTGAAATAGAAATTAAGAAAAAAAATAAATTATTTGAATTCAACTAAACCAACCAGAACCTCACCAAGATCTGGTGCAAACCAAAAAAGTAAAATTCATTGACAGAGTAAGACAGATGAGACTGAAATGGACTTTACCTCCTCTGATAACCCAAAAGGTCTAGTTCTCTTCAACACATGTTCAGAATCTGCAGTTTGATAGTCCACTGCCGGATTAGTAGTAGGAGTCCTAGGACGTTTTAGCATAGATGCTATCACAAAATATAGATAGAAAAGAGAACAGTAAGACTTAGCTACAAAAGTAAGTTGGAATGAAGAAGGCAATATTCTCATATACACAATATAAAAAAATCCGACTTAATCACACAGATATTTATGTTTGACGTTCTCTCCACTCTCCTTCCTTGTGAATAATGTACAACAAGTTCCGGTGGAAAGAGGAGTCAGAACACAGATGACTGGAAGCTAGGGTGGCCTAACCGTAAACCTAGCATATTTATAGCAGAACTTCAAGCGGCAATAATACTCAACCTGGTAGAATTATGGGGAAATTTTTTATCAAAGAAAGGTACCTAAATGCTTTTACAATGTGTCTGCTTTGGCCTACCAAACCGGAGCCAGTATATAATCCAAAAGTAGGTTTTTCCACATGTTCACAGTATTCACTATTCAGGGGGGGGAGGGTTATAACAGACGATCTTCAATTATTATGTATTGAAGTAGTCAAGTAGTACATGAACATTTTTTTTCACTGCATACCGTTCATGTTTATGAAGTGCTCCTCAAAGGAGGGTATATAGTGACAATTTTAATTTACCATGTCAGTACATCATATTTCAAGATAGACTAATACAGCTAACAATTTAAAAGGACAGATACACAGCAATTCATGATATATACTTGTCCTAAAGAATTTAAACATAAAGTAGTAAATGAAGATAATTCACATCAAAATTTTGTTCTTAAATTAATAGAACTACCAGCATTATTAGGAGCGTTTAATCCCATAGGCCCCCCAGAAATCACTTGGTGTGGTGCAGAAGAAGGGTTAGCCATCCATCCTCCAAGTGAGGTAGTTAGAGGTGCAGGTGCAGGTGCAGGTGCAGGTGTAGGTGCAGGTGCAGGTTGGAATGGCTGAAAAAGAATAGGAAAATGATACAAAACAAGAATAATCGTAATATAGAATCCCCAATCTAAGTCTAACAATGACTAAAACAAAAGAATATCTGTTCTCTTGTGGACTTACACCATGAGCACCTATTGGTGGGAAACCAGTAACTTTAGGCATGGAACCCATTAGCTGATTAGTGACAGGAGATGGAGCTCGAGCACCATTTGGTTGCCCACATGTATGGTCCACAAAGAGGGTTTTTATGTCAGGGTTAGACTTTGGGCTCTTGCAGAGCTGATGCTGCCAATTCAAGCTGCAAATCACAAAAGGTAAAAATAGCAGCTTTCTTAGTTGGCCATAACAAAACAGAAAAAGCAAACGGCTGTTGATTAATTAATATTTCCCTTAATGTACCTCTGATTAATTAGTGTCCGTAGCCTTGAGTTCTTTAAGCTGGGAAATTGAAGTTTATCCCTGAAAAGTGGATTTGCCTCGATCAACTTTTTAAGCTCCACGAGCATTATACCCCTGGCTGACTTAGTATCTCCGTATTTTGAAAGCTGTTCATTTTCCCTGGAATTGGTAAATTTTCATCAAATGTCAAAGAAATTAACAACTTGTATTAGATACCATTTCACTTATCCACAAATTCTGGTCTTTTCATCCAGCTTTTGTAAAACTAGAGTACATGCATTCCATGCCTCTCGAAAATCTCGTCAACCATATGGTGTGTGAGAAGGCAATTTCATCATATCAGATTTTATAAGATTCAAATCCTTAGCTATTCCACCATGAAAGGATCAGAATTTCCCTTTGAGAGAAGAATATTCAATAATTTACCCAAATCTTCCAAATTCTTTAGTCAAAATTTCTGTCTTATTGCAGACAATCATGTAAAAGACGCCCACACCATACAAATAAGAATTAGGAAGCACTAGAAGTTTCCGTTTTAAAAGTATATTCCATAAGCAGCAGAAAGTTTATCTTTAAAATACAAAATGAATAATCATTTAGAGTTGTGTTTATATGATTAAGCTCTGATATATCATCAAAATTCTACATGTTGTATTGCAACTCACATGATTTGTACTTCAAACTAACTTTGGTATGGTTGAAATTGATCCTTGAACTCACTTTATTACTTATATCAGCCTTAGTTAAGCAAACATGATAGATTCACAAAGGATAGAAGAGTACAACCAAAATAAAAATCAACCTGAAATGTGTGGTCCAACACGTAACACGCCTCTTTCATGAGACCCAAAAAACACAGATTCAAGCTTTACTAGTTCTTGCCTGGGCATGCACATAAGTTTCTGTATCATGCCCTACAAACATTTCTGATACTAAAATAACACAATAGTAAAGTCCAACACAAACATTCAACAGCATCACAATAATAGTATCGTATCAATTAACCATAAAACCAGGTCAACCCCAATCACAACAAAATCCCAGCAATAATCAATTTAGAAGGGCAACGAGAAATAGAAAGGAAAAAAACACTCATCATACCTAAAATTCGGCAAGGTCAGAAGTAGGGTAATCTCCTTAAAAAGCTCTTCGTTAAAAGAGGAAAAAACTTTTAAGTCCTGCCTCAGAACCTCCACGGCATTCCCATAATCGCCCCTGAAACCAGATGAAAAAACAAAAATTTAAAGGGGGAAATCATAAAAACAGTAGACATCCATGAATAGCTCCAAAGTCCCAAATTAAATGCATGCACTAAAATTCGACACAGAAACTTACTTGTCCAAAGCTTCAAGGTATTTCTGCTTTCGAATCTCAAAGAAAATTTTCATCGAGTATCGGTTATCGTCAACTTTGGTAAACCCAAATAAATATTTTTCAACCTCATCCCATTCTCCATTCGTAACTGCGTCTTCAAAGTACCTCATGTTGAAGAAAAATCCTGATTCCTTCTCCAACCTTCAAAACCCAAAAAACAAATATCAACAACAAATTAAAACCCTCCACACAAAAAATCCAAGTTTTAGAAGCAAATCAAAAATCAAAATTTATAAGTATACTAAAAAACAAACAAAAAAAATTAAAAAACAAATACCTGTGAACAGTCTCTTTGAATTTCTCTTCATCTAAGAACTGAAGTATCAGAAAAACAAGCTCCCTGCTCAAGGAAGACATTTCTGCCTCTAATCGGACTCCAAAACCTCGCAGATCCACACTCTAAAATCAGCGATTCAAAATCAATTAGGGTTTTCCATAACCAATCGAAGAAATTGACAAAAGAATCAAATCAAAGAATTCGCTCATGCAATTATTCGTACATAGTTGAATGGGTTTCGGTAACTAAACCTTTCTCCAATTAACTTAATTCACGTAGATATGTGTATGCTTATAAAGACAGATTGTATAGATCGAAGGGAGAAGAGTTTGCAGAATTCGTGACGGGTCGTTTTTATATCAAATTTTTCTTCCTTTTCTTTCCCCTCTCTCTCTCTTTATTCTGTGTAAAATGGTGAGAAAGAGAGCTTTCTGAGCAATATTTTAAGACCTTACGACATGAGAAACTATGAAACTCAGAACGCGCCACTGATTGCGTTTATGTTTTTAAACGATACTATATTGTACGCGGCGACTGGATGAGTTGGCCAAGTGGAAAGTGTAACTGGATCATGCCTTTACGCGCGTGGGTGTGGAATCTCTGTTAGAGTGATAAGTATATGTGTGACAGAAGGTGATAAGAAACAGTCCCTATGGTAAAGCGTCTTATCAGTTTGATAGGAAAATGTGGTTATATATGATAGGTCATTCTACATTTCAGTCGGGAAATTGACGAGTACTTCAAGAGGAAGAAATAGGGAAAGTGTAGTATAGTTATCTTACTCTTTTAAACTCCTTACTTTATTTGCTATGTAAAGACGAAAGATGATGTGACCTATGACTTTTGACGGGGGAGAGAATCAGATTACATACATCTCATGTTTATTGCTCTTGATACTTCCTATCATTTATTTTCATATTTTAATTTCAATTTTATTGGTTTAAAATAGTGTATCAAATCATATTAGTTATATTATAAAATTTAATTTATCTTATGTAATATTTCTTTTGTTTAAAATATAAATTATTAGTGATTTTTAAATTTAACTTAAAATATTTTAAAATTCAAAATTAACAAAGATTTCTCAAATTCTAGTCAAGACAATAATGAATATTATAAATTATTTAAAAATACTACTTATTATAAAATTTTAAAAATTGATATTTACATCGGTAAAATATTTTCACAAGGTCATCGACATGTGAAAATAAACTTGTAAAACAATCATTTTGTTTGTGAAAATATTAATTTTTAAAATTTATTTTGTTGTAATTTTAATAAATTATCTTAATTTTTAATTTTAAACTATATTGTTTATAATGTTGTAATTCTTAGTAAATCACATTAATTTTAACTTTTAAATTATATATTAAATTAATTTTTAAAAATCAACAATAATCTTAGTCTAAAACGGATGGAGTACAGCATTACACTTTATTTTCTCTTTCATCTCTAATAACTATTGTGCTAAAATAAATAATATCTCCGCTTCAAAAAAAAATTGAATAAATAGACAAAACATATTCCCCCATATCTAATGAAAAAAATAGTTTTAACTATTGTTGGGTCGTGATATTTTTTATCTTTGGACCAGGTACATTGGACCTACTCACATAAACAATCTATTGGGCCTCTATTATTAATCCGTGAAAGTCATTGGACCCGGTCACCATATTGTATCTATTTTAACCTTTAAAGTAAAAGTCGGTCCAATTGGATCGACCCATTAGATATTTTAATATCTCATTACTTTGACTTCATGATGATTAAAAGCACGATAATGACCAAAGCTCCCGCCATGCATTAATGTGGATGGGATCATAGCCGTGGTGCCAGAAAGCAGATGGCCAAAAGCAATGAATAAACCATACGCGATCGGAGAACCCATCGATCGAGGGTGTGTCGGGGTAGTAGTGGGTGGCAAGAATCCGTGCAAAGATAGTATAACCTAAATAAAGGAGGTCTTCACGAAGAGAGTGCGTTCTCATACATTTTGATTTTTCATATTCTCTCACATACACACAACCGAGATTTATTATCTCTCTGAGACTCAGATAAAGACATTCCTCCATTGTTAACCTTGTGAACACATACTAATTCTCACTTCGAGCTATCCCCGACGGGAGCCGCCAAGCTTGTGGTGTTTACCGTGTTTCCGTGTGCAGGATCGGGGACGTCTTACGTGATTGGGACATGGCAGAAGATCCTGGCGTTAACATTGGCGCTAGAAGGAGGGGCTTTTGAGTTCTAGTGTCATTAAAATTTTCAATCACAATCGTTTAACCTACTTCGGAAGATGATGAGGAGTAGGGATGGTACGCCAGGAAGAGGCGAAGGCGATGGTCATTAGCTCATCATCGCCTCGTGTTTGATGAAGGATCGTGCAGGTCCTTCTAAAAGTGCTCACTCAGAGCATGACCTCTAAGCATAATTCAGGAGATCTCCGTCCGAAGATTCATGGCGGGGCCAGACGAAGATTGGTTTTCGGTGCGGATAAGGAGCGAGATCATGGTCAATGGCAAGTGGAAGGCTCACCGACCAGGACTTATCGTAGAAGTGGTCAGGAAGATAGAGCCGTCAAGTTGGCGAAGATGATGACGAAGCGAGATAAAGTCGTGGAGGTCCTCAAAAAAAAAGAAGATATAGCCGAACAGATGCTTGAGTGGCGGAATTATGGACGAAGCATCTAGCCATGATCAGTCCGAAGAACGAAGTGGGCATAAGGAGGTGCCACGACGAGAGGGTAAGGAGCCGAAGCATTCCGCGCAAGTTTCTAATGATCGTTCTCGCGATAGGAGGAGATCGAGGAGCAGAACTCCGTGGTCTCGAAGAAAAGATAATAATGGCCGCCACCTCTCGAGATCGAGACGACTATGACAAAGAGCATATCGAGTGAGATCATGCGAAGTCGAAGCAGAGGACTATCAACGTGATCATTCTCACCATAAAGATAGATTTGTACACCAGAGTAGATCAAGAAGTCCCACCAGGGCGGTAGGATCGGCAGGAGGAGGTCGATCCTCTCAAAGACGGAATGTTGTTCGTGAGAAAGAGGTCTCCCCCCAGCCCGAAGGCGTTGATTTTCTGGTGAAGGAACTGAAAGAGCTCAGAAAGCAACTGGCTGAAGTTCAGCAGGTGAAGGACGCTCCGGGAAAGAAGTCATCCCCTTTTTCCTCAGATATTCTCAAGGAGAAGGCGGATATCACTAAAAAACTGCATCGCATGGAAAGTTACGATGGGACCGGGGATCCTTATGACCATAGTCAGGCGTTCGACCGGCTAATGGACTATTATGACTTCACTAACGCTGCTAAGTGCCACACTTTTGTTATTTATTTGAGAAAAGATGCGAGGCGATGGTTGGGAACTTTCTTGTCCGATTCAATATCTCTTCGACCGAAGCTTTGTGATAAATTCCATGCCCGCTTTTGAGTAATAGAAGAAGAGGAAAGCTTCTACGGGTTCTCTCAGCGCATGAATCCGAAGCGGTTACCAAAGCAAATCTTTGGGCCAGTATGTAAAGAGGTTCAGAGAAGCAGTCGGTCATGTGTCCGACCTTAATGATCTCCAGGCTGTGGGTTTATTCCAGAATGGATTAGATCTGGTAAAGTCCGAGAAGTTGGTGAAGAAGTTGATGTTTCACCATCCAAGAAGCTTAGTCGAAGCCTTTGACAAGCGTAAGGCTATATCGTTGTGGAAGAAGCTATGAACAGCCTGAAGCATCCTCCTTCGGACCAGGTAAAAGAGTCAGTAGCTCCCAAGGCCGAAGTTGATCAGAGGAGAACGGGGGGGTATAATGATCGGACAGAGGGCAATTCGAAAAAATACAATAATTCCTGGCGGCAAGGAAGCAGTCGTCCCTCCGTTCCGGCCCCAAAGGTGAATAAGGTCTACACCAAATTGAACACTGATAGATCGATAATTCGGATCAAATCGAAATCAACCTTTCTTCGAGCGACCCATGATGATAACTAACTACCGAGGTATAGGTAACTCTCGTAAGTATTGTGGCTATCATCAAGTCGCGAGATACGACACTAACGAAAGTGTTGCAATTTGAAAGACTTTGTGGATAAGAAGATTAAGGATGTCTTGTTGGTACAGTACGTGGCCGCGAATGATCAGCAGACTAGTAACCGTACTGTCCAGACGGTTCAAATGGCTCCAGTACCGCCTCCAAGGCATGTCATCGATGTGATAACCGGTGGATCCGTAGGGAAGTTGATAGGAAGAAAGAGAAGGGCTTACCTGGATTCGGTCATGACTGTGACAGATGCTCCCCTGAGGATTGACAGGCCATTTCCAAGAACCATTATATCATTTACTGACGCTGATTATCCTTCGGAGCCCATCGAACCACATGAGGGGGCCTTGGTGATCACAGCGCAAGTGGGCACGGCGGACATGAAGCGCATGATGATAGACAATGGATCTTCAGTGGATATTTTATCGCCCATGCCTATCGAGAGGATGCATCTTTGACAGAAGAAAATGGAGGTCGGGCGGGAGGCTCCTTTATACGGCTTCAAAGAACGATCCCGGTCAAAGTTGCGAGCACCATTGAACTCCCCAGTTATCTTGACAAAGACCAAAGACAGTCGAAATAATGTGCAAATTCTATGTCACAAGCGTTGATTGATTGACATAACGCTATATTGGGAAGACCTACCTTAATCGCTTCTCCAAGTCGTGACTTCCATCCTCATTTCAAGATCAAGTTCCCCACAAAGACATGGGGTAGGAGAGGTGGCGGGGGACTTGGATTTGGTCCGACGATGCTACCGGAATGCTGTTATTTCCTCCAGAATGGGGGTCAGCAAACAAAAACAGACGATGGCAATTGAGATTGAGCTCTTTCCGAAAGTAGTTCGAACCAATGGTGATTCCCGCGGGTGGGGACGGAGGAGGTTGAATTGATCATCGAAAGCCCGACAAGGCCGTGAAGATCGGTTTCAGTCTACAGAACCTCTTGGACAAACCTTATAGAACTCAAATGCGTTCTTTGCTATGCGGATATTTTTTTCATGGGAACAAGAAGGACATGCACGAGTTAAGCGGGAAGATAGAAAGAGCCTGACTGAATGTAGATCCTCGAAGAAGCCGGTTAGGCAAAAAAAGGCGGATCTTTGCGCCGAAATGACGAAAATCATTGATGAGGAAATAGCAAAGTTGTTGGTCACGACTTCATCTATGAAATTGATTATCCAGTGGATGGCGAATGTGGTGTTAGTGCGAAGCGAGAATGGAAAATGGCGGGTTTGCATCGACTACTGCAACCTCAATAAAGCTTGTCAGAAGGACTTTATCCTCTACCCATATTGATCGACTCATCGATGCCACTTTGGGTATGCATTACTAAGCTTTATGGATGCTTTTTCAGGTTATCACCAAATATCCATGCGTAAAGAGGACATCCCAAAGATCGCGTTTATTACACACCGTTCGGTGTACGCCTACAAGAAGATGACTTTTGGCCTTATAAATGCTGGAGCCACTTACCAGAGAATGATAAACTTCATCTTCGATAGGTAGCTGGGAAGGAACATGGAGGTATACGTCGATGACATGATCGTGAAAAGCATGCAGGTTCAGAATCATTTGGACGATCTAGAGGAGTGCTTTCAGACTGTCCGTCATCGTCAACTGAAACTTAATCCGGCCAAGTACACTTTTGGCCTCGGTGCAGGGAAGTTTTTGGGTTATCTTGTCAGTCAAAGGGGTATCGAGGCCAATCCAGAGAAGATTCAGGCCATTCTTGCTATGAAGACTCCTCAGTCGTTCAAAGACGTCCAACGTCTGACTGGCAGGATTGCAGCTTTAAGGAGGTTCGTCGCCAGATCTGCAGAGAGGTGCCTTCCTTTCTTTGATACATTGAAAGGGCCAAAGAATGCGAAGACATTCCAGTGGACTTCAGAGTGTGAAGACGCCTTCCAAGGCATAAAGGCATATCTTTCTTTGGCTCCTTTATTGGTGAAGCCCGCTCCAGCAGAGACCTTATATCTGTACATCTTTACAAAGAAGTTCGTTAAGCGGTTGGAGCGAAGATTGGTTCGGGAGGTCGATTGGAAAGCAAAGATCCGGTCTATTATGTCGATCACGTCTGCGCGATCTTTGAAACCGTATCCGAATATTGAGAAATTTGCCTTTGCTTTAATAATTGCTAGTAGAAAGCTTCGGCAGTATTTTCAAGGTCGGCTCCTGGTCGTTTACACGGATCAGCCATTGAAGAAGGTGATGGGCAAGCCAGAAGTTTCAGGAAGACTAGCGGCATGGACTATGGAGTTGTCCCAGTTTTTCATCGAATACCATCCCCGAACCGCTATCAAAGGTCAAGCTTTGGCCGATTTCATGGTAGAATGTTCGTTCACCGAAGCGCAGATCCGAAGTTTACGGAAAGTTGAACCGTCCGATCGAAAGCGATTGCGATTCTTCAACAAGATCGAGAATGTTTGGACTCTATATCGCGAGCGGTTCCTCTACCCTAACTCGTTAGTGGGGCAGAATTATCTTGATAAGTCCGGACGGATTCAAAGTTCAACAGCCATCGATTCGGATTTAAAGCGACGAATAACGGGTTAGAGTATGAAGTTTGCTTTAGTGTTCGATTGGCAAAAGAGTCTCAGAGGTCCAAGAGCTTATCATTTACTGATGACTCTCAATTGGTCGTCGTAAATTGTCGGGAGATTATGAAGCTCGTGGAACTCGGATGATCAAGTATCTGGCGGAGTTAAAGGACCGACTTCAAAGATTTATTGGCTTCAGACGCAATTTGGGGCATAGAGCGTAATGACAATTCTATCGCCGATGCATTGTCGAAATTAGCTACTACGGATCGAGATGTTTTTAACGGATCGCTTTACTTGGAAGTTCTGCGCAACGGTAGAGTGTTCAAAGATGAAGCGTTGATGTGTATCGAGCGATCTAACTTCTTTGGATGACCCCTACATCGAGTATTTGGCAGATGACGCGTCCTTCCTTCCGGATCGAGATGTTAAAGAAAAGAAGATCAAATACAAGAGCGCCAACTTTGTTCTTATTGATGGGGATCTTTATCGATTGGCCTTTTCTTCACCATTATTGAAGTGTACGGTCCCATCCGAGGTGAATATGCTTTCTTCGGAAGTTCACGAGGGTATTTATGGTGATCATATAGGTTGCTAAATCTTTGGCTTACAAAGTACATCGACAAGGATACTATTGGCCTACAATTTTCAAGAAAACTACAGAGTATGTCAAGAAATGTGAAAAGTGCCAACTCAAAAGTCCGATCCCACATCAGCCACCGGAAGAGTTATACTCGATTTTATCTCCTATATCATTCGCTGTCTGGGGGGTAGATATATTGGGTCCGTTGCCTAAAGCTAAAGGTCAGGTTAGCTTTGTCATAATTGCCATTGATTACATGACTAAGTGGGTAGAGGCGAAGCCACTTCGGTTAATAACGGAGCAAGAATGTTTGAAGTTCATAAAATAGTCAGTAGTGTTTCGCTTTGGGACCTAGAGTATTAATATCGGACAACGGATGCCAGTTCGTGGGATCAAAATTTGAAGCATTTTTAAAGGAGTTGGGGATTCAGCATAAAAAGACTTCGGTGGCTCATCCACAGTCAAATGGCCAAGTTGAGGTGACCAACAGGACGCTGCTGAACAGGATCAAGCGCAGACTGGATGAAGCTAAAGGAAGATGGCCAAAAGAGCTACTCAGCGTGTTGTGGGCTTACCGGACTACACCGAGGACTACTACTAGGGATTCACCTTTTCGACTGGCCTATGGTACTGATGTCTTAGTCCCTGTCGAAATCGGATCTCTAAGTTTTCGGGTCAGTCAATACAAAGAGATCTACAATGACGAAGGACTGAAGGCCAATTTGGATCTGCTAGAAGAAGTCAGATAGGTGGCTCTACTTAAACTAACTGTTTATCAACGAAGAGTAGCTAAGCATTACAACAAAGGAGTCAAGTCAGCAGATTCAAGTAGGAGACTTTCGTCCTCGGAGAAATCAAGCTTCTACACCTCAAAACACGGAAAGTTAATGCCAAACCGGGAAGGGTCGTATGAAGTGATCAAGTATCAAAAACCGCACTTATCGGTTAAGGGCATTAGATGGTTCGAAATCAAAAACACTTGGCATCTTTGGCAGACTTGAAATACTTTCAATAAAGATCAAGTTAATTCATCGAAAGTCTCAGATATTATTGTTCATTATCAATAAAAAGTCACTTTTTCACTATTGATCCTGGTCCTATTTGTCCTATGGTCACTCCGGTGTAAGGAGGTATGGTAGGACTCGCTGGCCATTCGATGGCAGCCCATTTGTTGTTCTACCCCGAGTGGTAGACAAAGGATCCTATATTGATTTTACCAGGGTGGTAAATCAATGGTCACTATTGATCCTGGTCCTATTTGTCCTATGGTCACTACGGTGTAAGGAGGTATGGTAGGACTCGCTGGCCATTCGATGGCAGCCCATTTGTTATTCTACCCCGAGTGGTAGACAAAGGATCCTATATTGATTTTACTAGGGTGGTAAATCAATGGTCACTATTGATCCTGGTCCTATTTGTCCTATGGTCACTACGGTGTAAGGAGGTATGGAAGGACTCGCTGGCCATTCGATGGTAGCCCATTTGTTGTTCTACCCCGAGTGGTAGACAAAGGATCCTATATTGATTTTACCAGGGTGGTAAGTTAATGGTCACAATTGGTCCTTATATCTTGGTCCTTATATCTTGATCTTTATATCTTGATCCTTATATCTTGGTCCTTATATAATTGTTTCACCCCGAGTGGTAAACAAATGACCGATCTCACACTTGAACCAAATGAGTATGTATTACTTTATTTTATTTAAGTGTTGAGTTCGATCTTTTCGATTCGCTTAAGTTAAATTTTGTCCATGAAATTGATTCACTTCGCCTCATACATTAACTATTATATGTCTTAAGCGATTCAATTGTTTAGGTTCATTTTATCGACTTGAATTATTGATAAGAAACTAACCGAAAACATAGTTCACAATTAAGGAAATTGTAGATTCATCAGGAAAACTAAAACATTCATTCGATCTATTCATTCATGAACTAAATACACCAATATAGAAATATTGACAACCTCCATATATAAAATTTCAAAATGATCCCAAAAACATAAAAAGTTTAAACAGATAAATTTTTACATAAGTCAGAATGAAAGCAGGAAGAACACCTAGGCACCACCCTCGTCTTCTGAGTTGAGCAAAGTTGGATCCAGTTGAAGCGTGAGACGCTTTTTTTTTACTTTCTCCTCGGCGGTCTTCGTAGCCTTCCGAGTAGACTTTCATGATCTCGACGTTAAGCTCGTAGAATCCCTATATTCTCGCTCAGATTCGCTTTTCGACCTCTTTGGTGAAGAGGACCCTTCCTCAAGCTCCTTTATTTTATGACAAAGTTTGTGGCGTTTGTTCTTGTGTCTCCGCTCTTCGTCCTAGGCCTTTGATTGAGCCTCGCCAACTTGAATAGCCAGGCTTCGGTTGGCCAAAGAAAACTCTTCATTTTTGGCCTTCAGGAGCAGGTTTTCTTCGACCAAGCTGGCGTTCAGATTGGTTAAAGTTTGTTGGCTGGCTTCGGATGCGGCCAACCCATCCCTTGTGGCCCTTAGTTCATCGTCAGACGTCTTCAGGTCCATCTTGGCTCGATCTAAGTCTCGCTGAAGGCCATTGATGGTGTGAAGAGCGTCTTCGTGATCAGTTCTTTCTCGAGCCAAGGTTGATTTTAGCATATTGATTTCTTGTCTCATGAAATCTTTCTCGGCTTCCCCATTTATGTGTCTTGGACGCAAACGTCCAAGAAAAAGACGGGCTCAGATATGTCCAAACAAGTATTCAAGTCAAGATCCAGATATCCAATTAAAACGAAAGACATAAAAATAAAGAAATGGTTATTTACCTTAGCGGATAGCTCATCCCATCATCAATGATTCAAAATCGTGTGATCATCGAACCGATGATCGTCAAGATTCCTTACGAAGGCCCCAAGAGGTCGAAGGAAAGTTGGCATTGAATCTAGGCCACGCAGTCGGAGACCCCATGGCCTCGGCATGATAACCCCGACTGAAGGACCGGGTCGTTCGGCGAGGTCTCGACCTTCAGGGAAGGAATTGGTTGTTTCGGAAGGAGTAAGTTCAAAGATACACGGTCTCTGGAGAGGAGATTTGTTTAGACCGGGTTCTTGAGAGAGAGATGGCAGAGCAGAGCTTGGTGGTATTGTCGGTGTGTGTTTCTCTTCCGGACAGAGTTTGGACAACTTCATCCCCGATCACCTTCTTCAATCTGTATTTCTACAAAGCAGACGGGGGGGGATGATCAAGACCAGGGCACCTAAGCTCTTCTTGGTCCAAAGCGTTATCTTACTTTTCAATTTTTGGTTCGGAGGATGCTTCTTCGATCAGGACGATCGAGTAGGCCTCCTCGTCGAGAGATGGATGCGGTGGTTGTCTCGACTTCTGGGGTGGCTTCGGAAGGGCTTGTAAAGGGTGTTGATCTGGGTTTTCTGATTGCCCTCCTCTTCTGACGAGGACGGAGGGTCTCTTTCGGAACAGGAACCTCATCACTTCACGGTTCGTCGATTCGAACTCGTCTGTGTGTGTTTAGGGATTGGTTCGAACCGGGGCGACCTGCGCCAGAGTTTCAACAACTTCAAGACTTCGGGACAAAAATCTTGAACTCTTTTATCTCTAAAGAGCTCGGTTTGATCAAAGATCTTCAGATAACCAAACAACTCGTGTTAGAATCCACATTACAAAAGCATTTCCAAAAATTTATATATAAAATAGATCGATATTTACATTTATGGTCATATAACCATGCTCGCTTGAGAGAGTCCATACTTCCACTCCTCCTTGGGGAAATTGTCAAAAGTTCCATCATTTCAACTTCTCGCTCTTCTTGAAATGTCTCTCAAGTCACAGAGATCTTCGTCGATGGCCCGATTCGGTAAAGGAAGAAATTTGGGACCTTTGACGTAGAACCACTCTCGTGCCATCCCCTATTGCTCAAGGCGTGTTCACCAAATAACGCCTCTCAAACTTCTCTCCCGACTTGGAGAGTGCTTACTAATGGCCTTGAACCCTTCTCCCTAGATTGTACTATCTTGTATACGGTGAAGAAGAAGTCCAAGGAGGATCCACGCCCAATTCATGACGTGAAGGCCACGAAGGCCAAGATATGGATGTATGAATTTGGTACCGGCCATGTAACCCCACCCCTGTGAACCCCAAAGAAGGTTACTATGAAAATGTGCAAAGGAAACGAACCCCTCTTCAAGCAAAGTCACGGGGACGGCCAGCCCAACCCTCCTCGGCCGTTGATACATCTTCTCACCGGATCGAGAGCCCTAACAGCGTGGGTATCCAAAATGTGGTACAGGGATCGAATCCTCAGAACTTCAAACCTCGACCACGATAGAGAGGGAGTATTGGCATGCGAGAAGCGATCCGTGCTCCTGTAGAATTCGGAGGGGGTTTTGGGAGTTTTTGGGAGAAGATTCTTGTCGGTTTTTGACCCCTTTGGATTCGAGGCCGAAGTTTCTTCATGAGCAATAGGGTTTGGTGGAACGACAGTGATTGGTGTTACTAGTATGGGAGAACCTTGTTCGGGGTCTTGGGAAGCCATTTTTGACGGTTTGCGAGAGAGAGAGAGAGTTCAAAAGTATTTCGAATTTCAAATGGGTGTAAACTGCCAAATTTGGTAAAGTTATCTTTTATAATCGATTTTTACGGTGTTCAAGGCCGACTCATTAAATGCTAGTAATGATTTGGAATTTGAATGGGAAGGGTCCGGTTCCGGGTTCATGAATTTATTAGACAGGATTTTTTCGATTTGGGCCTCTCGTTTTCTCCTTTCATTTCGTGCGATGAATCGGGTACATTTCAATTATCTCCTACTATGGACCTTTAGTAAATTATCCTGGGTCATTCATAGTTTTCTATTAAACATTCTGTTTAACAAAAAACTAGGGGGCAATGTTGGGTCGTGATATTTCCTATCTTTGGGCTAGGTACATTGGGCCTACTCACATAAATAATTTATTGGGCCTCTTTATTAATCCGTGAAAGTCACCGGCCCGGCCACCATATTGTATCCATTTTAACCTTTAAAGCCGAAAGTCGATCCCAGGTGGATCAATTTATTAGATATTTTAATATCTGTTACTTTGACTTGTGATGATTAAAAAACATGACAGTTGACCAAAGCTCCTGCCATGCATTAATGTGGATGGGATCATAGCCGGCCGGCGGTAGAAAACAGTGGCCAAAAGCAGTGGATAAACCATACGCAGTCGGCAGAACCCATCAGATCAGAGGGGTGTGTCAGGTAGTAGTGGGTGGCACAGTAATCCAGGCAAAGAGAGTATAACCTAGCAAGGAGGTCTTCACGAAGAGGTACGTTCTCATACATTTTGATTTTTCATATTCTCTCACATACACACAACCGAGATTTATTATCTCTCTCTAGACACTAGACAGTACATTCCTCCATTGTTAACCTTGTGAACACATACTAATTCTCACGCATGAGCTATCCCCCGACGGAACCGCCGTCAAGCTTGTGGTGTTTACCGTGTTTACTGTGCAGGATCAGGACGTCTTACGTGATTGGAACGTGGCAGAAGATCCTGGCGTTAACAACTATCATTTTTCATTCTACAAAAAAAATGTTTCTTTATTTATATAGGTATAAAATGACATAATTAATGTTTTCAAACATGACATTATGTGACACCCCCAAAATAGGTCTAATTCATCCAACCTATTCTGAGTCGCCAAATATATAGTACAGAAAATAACTACAACTTTATTACTATAATTGTCGTGCAAAATACAACAACACATATACTGTGAGTTTTAATACCAACTATGACTCATGTCCCAACTATGGACAACACCTCACAGTGATATCTTACATAAAGGTACAATCTAGAATCTGTTTTAGAAATTAAAATATTTGGGAAGTCTTTCAAGAAACCTTCATACATGGGAGGCCATGAATCTAAGTTATGATAGATATCATATGTCCAGAGAATTATCTTTGGTTGATCCAATAGACCCCAAAGAAAAATGAGAAGATTACTATCATGTTCCTTCCAATGGTGAGTCTTCTCTTGACATATAACTATCTCTACCGTCTGCGAATGAACATTATGTTTCAACCCAACTCCAAGAACATATAGGTAGTGCTAGTAAATATACTCAGCAAATGGATGTGCACAACCCTTTCTTATGATAACACGAGATTGTATGTCATTAGACATCTTGTATGATAGTGGAAAAATACCCTTCCAAAGTTGGGTTCACCTTACCCTATTGTTGTTCACCAAAATCAATTATTAAGTGACGTATAATATATGACACACACATCTTAGGTCCTCAATACAATTATATATTGTATGTCATGCCGTTTTATAATGTGTTGAGAAACTTTGATAGTCTCGGACCACCACACTATTCCTGTTATCCCCGGCCGACCCAAATTTACATTTTATAATATCCCCATTTCGACCCAAGCCTACATTTTTATTACCTGAAAGGAATTGTGAAGCAAAAGGGGTGAGCACAACTAACCCAGTAAAGAATATCATAACTAAAGATAATTAAATTATCAATAGCCTTCATCAGTAATAAATCAGAGATTTAGAACATATGGTAGATGATAAAACTTTTCAACCATAGTTGCAGCGGAACGAAAAATCTATTAGAAGAGTCAAATAAACCATAAAGTCTATTATCTTCTCCATGTTAAAAGTCCATCAACAATGCTTTAACCCTGTAACATTAATCAACAGATCTTGTTCACAGTCATGTAAATAACTCATAATCATAATTGTAGTTCTAATTTTCTCTTCTCATCCAATACGAAGATATTTTTCATCACATGTCTTTACCTGAAACATCAAAGATCATGGTTATACCAAATCACAATTCTTGTTCATAACCATACTAATAAGTTCATCTTTGCACTACGGGCCAAAGATATTCATTAACAGTTCATCTTTGCACTACATGCCAAAGATATTCAACAACAGGTCATCTTTACACTACGGGCCAAAGATATTCAACAACATGTCATCTTTGCACTACGGGCCAAAGATGTTCATCAACGATTCATCTTTCAGACTACTGAGCCAAAGATATTCATATCTCAAAGAAATATATAATCATTTCAGAATTTATATAAACAATAATTATAACCATGTTGATCAATTCACCTTTGCACTTAAGCTAAAAATATTCAATTGTAAATTCAATGGTCATGATCATACCAGTCAACCATTCATCTTTGCACTATTGGCCAAAGAGAACCAATAGTCACGATCATACCAATAATTTACTCATCTTTACACTTAAGTCAAAGAGAAATTTCATCACCGGGATTATAAAAATATTATATATGATAATAAAAAATAATACGATCAACAACTGCATTTAATTTCAAGAGTAAGATTCATAAATCAATGATTTCATAACACCTTAATCCAAATATTATAAATCACTTAATAATCTCATAATCTAATATTATTAATACTACCACAATTTAATCAATTCTTAAACTTATAAACAATTTATTTTAATTATTTACACTTTACTAATTAATGTATTTAATCATACTAAAATGTCAAACTCATAAGATTTCATCACCAATAACCAACAACCTCATCAAAAATTTGCATATACCATATATAGGATTTTCAAGCCATAAAATCCCATTTTTCAATTTTTTTACTTTACATAACATATTTAATTTATTTATTCATAACTAGTCCATTTTCATGAAAAATACCAAATCAGTTCCAAAAATATTTCTTTTCTGAAATTTAGCATAATATAGTCCCATATTGAACATATATTTTTCTCGGAATTTTTAAAATTTATTTTCTATTTTTCACATGGTCAAAACTGCCGAATATTTAGACATTTATCATAAATTATACTTTTATCCAAAAATTCCGAAATTTACAGAATATACTGATGTTATATAGATATACTCCCAATAAAAATTTCACCAATTTTGGAGTTAACCACAAGGAGTTATAAGGGTTTACTTTTAAAATAGTCTTTTCTCATAAAATCCATAACTCCTAATCTATACATCCAAAAATCTCCATTTTTGGACACAATTAAGGAAACTCATCAAATTATCATTTTAAATTTTTCCAGAATTTTTAAAGGTCAAAAAAATTACGAAACATGATAAACATAATAATCCTTAAAATCCCTTACCTCAAAAGAGCAGTACTTCTGACTGGAATATCGGATGTAAAGCCGAAGGAAACTTTCACTGAATAGTAACTCTCCAAGTATCTAATGTGACGCCCTCAAAATAGGTATACATCACCCATTTTGAGTCGTCAATAATATGGTACAGAAACAACAACTTTATTAATTCAACATATAAACTGTGAGTTTAAATACAAATATTCTCATTTAGACAATATTTACACCCAAATAAGTCCTTATTACAATTATTGGTACATTATTTTATAAAAATGGTGAGGACTACTAAAACAACTCTCTAGACATGCTGAGTGCGGTTGGATGGGTACGCTTCACAGATTCCCACTAGTAATCTGCCTCATTACGGAACATAAAGGTGGCGAATGGAACCTTCTGTTCCTCCGTGCATCCCAAGACATCGAATATCTTGGCGATTTATTTGAGCCACATTTCTGTCTTAATCGGATCTGGCTTTTCTCAGAATTCTGGTGGTCCCAACTCTTGCTTGGTTGTGATAAACCGTGCGTTGTTTTCATTTCCACCGGTATTTTGTGCACGAGTCTCCCTTGTATTATTTTGCATGAACTATAAATAGCTTCTAAACATCCCGTCGTTCATCATCTGCTCAATGGTGTTGTTCACAGGAGGAACATTGTCAGCCTGTTGCACGTTCTCCTTGTTGGTGAGAAAGAAAGGTGTTCCACGGCCTCAATTACTCCATTGTTAACATTCTCATCGACATTCTCAAATCCGCCATAAAACAAGGGTTAATTAAAGAATTCAACATATCACATAATATCTCTATATATCTTGACCAACCAACAAATAAGCTTAGTTAAGACACACTTAATGAAGGTTTTACTCTCTCTCCCTCCTAGTTCTATTCCCCAGATCTCCGCCAGAGGTCATATCCTAAGCTCGATATTAATCATGGCGCCCCAAAATAGGTATACATCACCCATTTTGAGTCGTCAATAACATGGTACAGAAACAACTACAACTTTATTAATACAACATATAAACTGTGAGTTTAAATACAAATATTATCATCTAGACAAAATTCACACCCAAATAAGTCCTCATTATAATTATTGGTATATTATTTTATAAAAATAGTGGGAACTACTAAAACAACTCTCTAGCACCATCATTCCACACCCCGACTAGAACTCGCAACATTCTCGCCTCCTGAGAAGAAAAATGGAACAAAAAGGAAAAGGGTGAGCTCAACTAACCCAGTAAAGAATATTATGACTAAGATAATATAGAACAAATTATTGTTAGTCTTCAATAGAAAAAAATCTGATAAAATACAATAGACAACAAATTTTAGATCAATATTCATAGCGAAAATAATAATTCATAGAAGAGTTACATAGAGAATGAAATCTACTATTATCTATGAATTTAAAAGTCCATCATCAATATTTTATCCCTGTAACGTCAATCAATATACATCTTGAATCAAATATTTATCTTTGCACTATAGGCCAAAGATATTCATCAGTCGGTCATGTTCATCTCAACACCTGTTCATCTTTGCACTATGAGCCAAAGATATTCAAAAAAAAAATCAACCATCTTTTCATTACAGGCCAAAGATATTCAGTAATCTCATCATTTAGGACTGAGGATGATGAAAAATATTTTAAAGAAAACGAATCCAGTGAAACAAAAGAATAAATATTAAGAATTTATATTTCAAACAATCTAAGTTCAAAAATACTTCATAAATAATCGTAGTGAAGTAAAATTCAAGAATGATCAAAACATGGATACAATCAAAGCTAGTATCCATAATAGATATTTTGGACAAAAAATGAAAATTTAATTTTTCTGTGAATAGTGCCGTATTCGTGAATAATACCGTATACGTGAATAGTAACTCCGACACTAAAAGATAATAATTTCACAAGAAAAATCTTCAATATTCTGGCATAATGATATTAAAAGAAATAATATCATTTTTAAAAAAAATAACATCTCTTACCTCGAAAAGAATAGTACTTTCCGGGTGGAATATAGGATATAACGTATTTGAACTTGCACCTTGCATAGCAACACTCAAAGTATCAAAATACTCACAAGAATATAAACCGATAATATAGAGAGAAAACTTCAGTTTCTGGTGTGATTTTTAATTCTAACCTAAGCACCCTATTTATAGTAAATTGCTTAGAACACCAAAATAGAAAATTTAATTAAATATTAATATTATTTATTTAAATTCTTACGCCCACCTTGACCATCTGAATTCAGCCTCCACTAATGACAAAAACAAAAAAAAAACGTTTTTGTTATTAAAAATCAATTATTTCGGAACTACGGAACTTCAATAATTCATAATAAATAGCCCTTTTATCAGAAAAATTCAAACCTTATGTCCTTTTCATAGAAAATTTTATTCTCTACAACTTTGCAGAAGAAAGTTTTTTCAAATTCCAAACAGAAATTGACCAAAATTCACATACGGACGATTTTACAGGCTATAATCAAATTTCAGTCAAGAAATGAGCCTAGAGACATGTTTAACATGTTTTAAACAACTTTTGTAACAAAAATATTCTTCCTCCTTATATATTTATATATCCCACATTCATTGTAAAAATATCACCATTATTATATTATTAAAATATAATAATATATTTAAATGAATTATTTTATCAAAAAAGATAAAATATCAATTTTCAACAATTATCACATTAAAAATTTCTCCATCTATATCCACATAAAATAAATATTTTTCTTATCATATAAATCAATAATTAATTATTCATAAATAATATTACGGAATCACAACAATCTGGCAACCAGTGTCGTTCCCAAGAAAGAGGGCTTTCGATAAGGATTTCTCCTTATTGGCGCAATTAAGTGACCAAACCTCCTTGTATGTAACTTTCTAGACATTGCCAATAATGTTATCTAATAATATTATTCAAATAATATGAATTATTGATCTGATAATGAAAATACTGTGTAGTGACAATTATTGAAACAACAATAATATAAAATATCAACGTAGCAATTATTGAATCAATAAAATAAAATATTGAACAATAACTACTGTAATAATTATTAAATAGTGCCTTCTTACGTAAGAATCAATAATTGGTGTAATACCGTGTGCTACTGTGTTTTAACCACCGGATATTTTAACAAGATACTTGGTAATAACTACTATAGATTATTTATAAACAACTTATATTTGTCGTTTTCTTCATTCAATCGCTTTCCGTTATGGGGCTCACACAAGGCTGCGCCGTCGTACTAATATTTCCCGACAGTAAGAATATTCCACGGCCAAACGAATATTCACCGACAACAATGAATATTGTATAACCACTTGTTTATTTGAAATATTTGCACATTTTATCCATAACTAACCACATTAATCAAATTAACCCTTACTATTTCAAAATAATAAATAGATAAAATTTAATTTTATTTATAATAAGTTGGGGTCTTACATCTAAATACTCATAAAAATACGCTTGACAATATAGAGAGAAAGAAACTTGTTTTTGGTGTGATTTTCAATTCTAACTTAAGCGCCTATTTATAGGAAAATGCTAGAACGCCAAAGGAGACTAAATAATAAAATAATATTATTATCTTTTCTTTTTCTCTACGCATCCTCCACAAACCAAGCCAGCCATCAAGCATGCCAAATCTGAAAATTTTTGGCAGCCCACATGTTTAAAACAAAAGTGGGTCCCACCCATAAATTTAATAAAAATATTTTAATTTTCGAAACTTCAATAATTCATAGAAAATAGCCCGTATATCAGAAAAATACTAATTTTATGTCTATTCCGCATGAAATTGAATTCTCTACAACTTTATAGCTTTGAGTGTTTCCAAATTCCAAACAGAAAATATCCGAAATCCACAAACGGACGATTTTCAATACCGTTTCAACACTTTTTAAAATTCATAAAAAATCATGCGTTAATTTTCAACGGTTCAAAATTTGTGGACATATACTCAACTCATATATGTATAACATATCCAAAAATCACAACGATCCAACGGTCGGATTAAAATTACAACTCACGCAATAAAGTTTTAAGAACACCGATTTGAGTTTTTAATACCTCCAATCAGACAAAATACTGATAAAATACCTCAACATTAATTCCTTCATTTATAACCACATAAATAAATCCATCATTTATATCCACATCAAATAAATATTTTTTTATCATATAAATTAATAATTAATTATTCACAAATAATATTATAGAATCACAATTATAACAACCAGACAGTTCATAAGAAAGAGGGGGCTTTCCAGTAAGGATTTTTTTCTTACTGGCGCGCAATTAGGTGACCAAACCTCTCCTTGACAGAACTTTATAGACATTGCCAATAATGCTATCTAATAATATTATTCAAATAATATGAAATATTGATCTGATAATGAGAAATATCATGCGGTGATAATTATTGAACAACAATAATATAAAATATCAACGCAAACAATTATTGAATCAATAAAATAAAATATTAAACAAGAATTACTTGTAACAATTATTGAGTAAAGTGTCTTCTTTACGTAAGAATCAATAATTCAAAATATCATGTAATATTTAGTGTGTTTTTATGAAACCACGCCAGACATCGTATTTTAACCACTAGGTATTCCAAATGTTGTTAATTGGTAACAATTACGCCATTATTTATAAAAACTCAAACTTGTCGTTTCTTCATCCGACAGCTTATTCATTATGCTGACCTGAAATGGGTCAAAATGCGTCGCATTTAATATTCCTCGACAACAAGAATATTCAACGACCAAATGAATATTTCCCGACAGAAATGAATATTTTATAACCACTTGCGTATTTTGAAAAATTTCATATATCACCCTTAACTTTAACTTTTTTATCAATTTAACCATTTACTGAATAACAATTATAAGAAAAATTAAATACTTTTATTTCATAAAATTCGGGGTCTTACACATTATATTTAATTATTGTACACTACTAGTTAGGGGTGTTCATTTGGATCGATTTTTTCGATTTTTCGATTTTTCGAACCGGAACGAACAAATTACGATTCTAAGATAAAAAAGAATCTATCCTGGTTCTATGAAAAAAAACTGGTTCGACATTTTTATGGTTCGGTAAAAATCAAACCTAGAATAAGATATATCTGGTTTTTATTTTTATTATTATTAATAATTTATTAATAATAATAATGATAAAATAATAATTATAATAATAATAATAAAAAAATAAAAATAAATAAAAATAATAAAAATAATAATTATATTAATTTTCGGTAAAAACCAGATCGAGGCAAGGTACCACCTACTCGGATTCGATATCTTGGGTCCAACCAGAATCACCGATATCGGTATCAAAATTTGAGGGATTTCGGTTTCGATTCAGTACCGGTCCGGTTCGGTAAAAACCAGTTGAACACCCCTACTACTAGTAGCCCATCAATTTATTATTTTAATAATAAATAAATATAAAATAAAAGTATATTTGTAATATTTATAAATTTTATAGATAATTTTTTTGTGAAACGATTAGAGTATTAAATTTTCAATTAATTTGAAACATCAAACGAGTATGAAGCAATATTAATTTAAACCTATTAAAATTATTAATCAATATTATTTGTAATTATTGGGAGCATTATGTAATCCTAGAGCAAATTTTAGTCCCATTCGTTCAGTTGATATTTGCATGGACAGTACCAAAAGATTTCTATATTTGTATTTAAGTTTTATTTTTTAAATTTAAAAAGTGAGAATAAAATAAATTTTCACTGATGATAAAGTGTTACGTGGCATATCTTGGTCTTACATCAGTAAGGCTCAATAGATTGATCTACAATTTCGGCCGGCCCGGCCCGATCCATATAAGAAACTCGTGACTAACTATATAATAATTACACATATGTTCTTATTTTTGGAAAGCTCAACCTTAGATGGGCCTATCATTGTTAACATCAGAAACCACTATTGGACTAAACGACTAATCCCATCCGCTATATCTGAGCCCAATTTTTAAATTGATGATGAAGTTGAAGGTTTGTTTATATAAGTTGGTTTAAAAAGTTTTATTGGCTGTATTTTTTTTAATTTTTTTTTGGTATCTGAACCCAATTTTCAAATTAATACTTAATACATGTTTGACTTTAAATCGAGTTAATATTTTCGAATCTATTTGGTTTATCGGCGATGAGTTCAAACTAAAAATAGATAATAACCAAACAAAACTTGAATACTCCTAATTTTATTTTAATAAATTCGTGAACACGTACGTAACACCTTAAAATATTTATGTATTGAACAATATTTTGACAAATATTAGAGCTAATATTTAAGACATGTTGCATTTGTCATATATATTGTATTTATTTACATATCTTGTAACCTTTTTAATTACTATAGTATAGTGCTATTTACGCACTTCTAATATTTGTAATAAAACTCAAAAACTATTTTAATTTATATTTATCTCTTGTTTGTGAATGTTTTTTTTTAAATTTCAAACCTAATAAGTAAAATGTTTCAAACAACGTCGGTATGAAATTTGTGTCAGTAATGGAACAGATAGGGCGAAATCCATGAATTTTTTCAGTAGGGGCGAATTTTAAGTTATTTTTTTTTTATTAAAGTTAAATAAAGAAAACTTGAACTTATTTAATTAATCATAATAATGTTTATAAATTATAATAAATATTCCTAATTCAAATTAAAAAAAGAAAATTTAAATAAAAAATATTTAGACACAATTTAGAAACTTACTTCGATTACTTGTCAAAATTCAATTTGAATAAATTTTCAATTGCTCAAAGTCTCAAACCAAATTTATTTTTTATATTCAAACAAAATCATGAAATAATTTCAAAACATAAACTAGTTTTAGTATCTTTTTATAAGTTTCAAATAATTTTTTCTTGAATTAAGAGAAATAAATTATACAAAATATTCGTTTGGTCGTATAACATTCTTTTTATTGGGGAATAGTCGTACGACGGCGCAATTATTGGTGGACCCCACAATAGAATAACTGTCAGATATAGAAAGCGACATAAATAATATTTTTATAAAAATAACGGCAAAATTTCTACCGTTAACTTGTTAAAATAGCTGGTGATAAAAGTACAGTAATACGCGTTGTTACACAGTAGCACACGATATTGCACAGTATCTCTGGTTATTGATTCTTATGTAAGAAGTCACTCAGTATTTCATTCAATAATTGGCACAGTAGTTGATGCATAGTATCTCATATTATTGATTCAATAATTGTTATAGTAACATCTACACAATATTTTATACTATTATATTAATAATTGACACGACATCGTTACTCATATTATTGATTAGCATTATTGTCAATGTCTAGAAATTTTTGTCGAGAGAATGGGTTAGGTTATCTAATTGCGCGCCAGTAAGGATAAATCCTTATCGAAAAGCCTCATCTTTCTTTGAAACGATGTGGTTGCCAATATTGTGAGTTATAATATTAATAATAAATAATTGTTGAAAGATTAAAAATGTGTTGATTGAAAATAAGTGATTTATGGTAGATATTTATTCAATTTTTGATATAAATAAAAGGGTTTGTCATGAGACGATTGTTGTAACTTTGACTTATTATTTCATGGGAGAACATGCCAAATTATTCAAACTATCAATAAAAATTTATCTCAGCTTTGTTTTATTATTATTATAATAGTAATAAAATAGAAAACTTTTTATATAAAATAGAAAACTTTTTTATAATATATATAAAGTTATTTATTTTATTATAATATATTATATTATATATAAATTGTTTGTTTTATTAAAATATTTTATTGCATAGTAAAAATCAGATTTCCGCCCGTGATTTTTTTTTTTCTGTTCGTCCGTGAGATTTGAAATAGTGCCCTGTCATTCTCCTATAAATAAGCTGTTTAGTTAAGAAATGACAATCACACTAGAATCAGAGAATTTCCTTCTATAATATTGTGCGTATTTTTTTAAGTACAAAGTTACTTAAAGTGTAGCAAATAGTGCAAGATTTCATCAAGATAATTTCTGTTATACAAGTCATATTTAGTATTCTATTAAGGTAAAATATGTTATTTTCTTCATACTCATAAGTGTTGCCATTTTATTTTTTATTAATCTGTGGAAATAACCTGTCTATGCGGATTATCGCATGCATGGTGAATAACCTTTCGTATGTACTGTCCTATTTTTTATATGTATTCAAATGACACCTAAATCACTATATTTTGTAAAAATTTCAATTTCAATAAATCATATTAATTATTTTGTAGTCAAAAATAAATTTTTTTTTAAAAAAATAAACTGTCCGACCGATCAAAACTGCGGTCGAAAGATGGCAGTCGCCCTAGACTTATTGTATATGTATCCGACCCTTTCATACCGAGTCCTTCTAGGGGGATATTTTTTTAGTGACATTCTAGTGACCTTTTTTTTTTGTAGTATCTTCTAAAAAATATATAATATTTATTCCAACTGAAATTTTTATAAAAAATAGTATTGTAAGTGTAATTTGGATACATACAAGAAACAGGATATGTACAGTCTGTACAACCATATTTCTTGTATGTATTCAAATTACACCTAAAATACTATTTTTTGTAAAAATTCAAGTTAGAATAAATCCTATATATTTTTTGAGAGGTACTACAAAAAAAAAATAAAAAAAAATCACTAGAATGTCACTAAAAAAATATTCCCCAAAACTTATTGTTTCATACTATACTGACATCATCAATGATTTGTAGGCGTACCAACTGCGAACTAAATTATGGGAATGCATGGGTCCAGATTATTATTGATTGATACTTTATGTCTCAAAATTAAATGCAATTCATATTAGATGGCGCACACAACAAATTTTTGCATTATTTCTACAACCTCCATATTGGAATCCATTAACCACTTTTGATTATTTACTAATTGAATCAAGTTCATGTATAGCCAAGTCTATAAGCCAAAATCTTGCAACCCCTCTTGCTGAAAAATGGCCACTTTAAAATTTTCACACATTTTTTTATTATAAAATATTATTTTTAATTTATTCTAAAATTAAAGATACAATTAAAATTTTGATATCAGACTAAATTATTAATATAAATTTATTTAATTTTAATTAATATAATTATTTTTATAAAATTTAAAATAAACTATATATAGTCTCTGTAGTGAATTATATAACTAAAAACGAACATTAGCAAAAAATAAAAATAAAATAAAATAATTGTGAGCGAGAAAGTCCAAGAAAGAGACTTGTCTTTCCTCATCTTACACACTGGCAAGTGGCAACCCAATTCTTGATAAACAAGGAGGGGGGTTTACTTTACTAAATGCTGCTTAGTTCTGGATAAACAAGGAGGGAGGGGGATTGGTTTGACCGGAAGGAATGAGAGGACAGAGTGCTGGTGGAAAGGAAAAGGAAAAGAAAGTTGACGACTTTAATGTTCTGTCTTGGGGTTTCCAAGGGCTTTTTGTGTTCATCCCCAAATTGGAGCTTAGAGACACTAAATCGTAGCTCTAGTGATGTTTTGTTGCGCGCGGGGTTTGGATCGGTATGTTTTTTCCTCATCCGATTCACTTCCCAAACCCCTTGATTCTTTCATTTTTAATTCCTGTGTTTAGCTTTGATGGAGCTCTATTGGTATACTGATGATTAGGAAGTGGTTAATTCGATGATTAGTAAAGTCTTTATTACAAAACACACATTTTTGTTGCTGATTTATGCTTTCACACAATGTTTCGGAGAAGAGAAAAATTGGGAATTTTGAGAGCTTAATCAGACTGATTTTCTTTTTCACTTGTTATTAACTTTTAACAGAAAAGAGGAATTTTGGGGATCAAAATTAAGTTGTTTAATAAGTATGTAGAACTAAATTGAGTTGCTCTTTTAATTTGTTTTGTGGTATGAAGGTAATGATATTATTAAATGTGGGAAACTTTTATTCCTGATATATTACATGCTCAAATGTACAGGAAAGGACAGGGGAAGACACAGTTAACATGGAGAATATTTTCTTTAAAGGAATTGCACGCTGCTACAAACAATTTTAATTATGATAACAAGCTTGGAGAAGGTGGATTTGGCAGTGTTTACTGGGGACAACTATGGGACGGATCTCAAGTAATGAACAAATGTTCTATCTGCATTTATATTTGTTTATGGTGTACTTGCATTCTATTTGTAAGCTCAACCCAATATTCTTATTGAACAAGGAAAATAGCTATTACAATTCTGAAACATTTCGGATACTATTTGATTGTTGTTTTACAAATGACATGACTGTTTGCTATCACATTGCGGGTACTGTTTGATTGTTTGCAAGTTTCTTTGAGATATAATGGTGATGTTCTGTTTGTCATAAGTCATATATTACGAGCACACTTGGGTACTTTTTGAAACTAAAAATGACATGACTGTTTGCTATCACATTGCGGGTACTGTTTGATTGTTTGCAAGTTTCTTTGAGATATAATGGTGATGTTCTGTTTGTCATAAGTCATATATTACGAGCACACTTGGGTACTTTTTGAAACTAAAAAGAAAATTTGGATGTTAACTAGACCTAGAAGATGGTGAGCAGTTGAAATATTCTGTTATGGCGCAGTCCAAGAAATTATTGGTTAACCAGCTTGATTTGGTCTGGTTTTTTAATGCTCCTGAAAGGGAGATAAAGTAAGTTATAATTAAGACACTTAATAAAGAGATCCGGTTGTTCAGAAAACTCTCTTTATGAAGGCAAATTGAAGACTAGGGCTTTATACAACCGGATCATGAGCCTAGCTCGATGCGACGCGACTCGACTCGACTTGAGTCCTCTTAGTGAGTCAAGCTCGAGTAGGCCTCTTTTCCCATATAAATAATTAAGTCGAGATTGAGTTATATTTTGTCCATCGTGAGTCTTCTTAGTGAGTCAAGCTTGAATAATGCATGGATGAGAACTCAAATGTTCATTGTTTTGTTTACCGTTAAGAATGGTTTGTCTCGTCTTGGAAAGATATAGGGAGAGACTGAGAGTTAGGTTGACCGGAAAGTTTAATGGTGGAAGGTTGATATTTGATCGAATGGTATTCATAATACACTTAATTTTGGGCCTTGAGCGTTGATATATATTTCTAAAATATTTGGGCTTTAAGAAATTGATCCATATAGTAGGCCAATGCTCTTAGAGGTAAAACAAATAGAATGTTCTTGTATTCATACCTAAATTTCTAGAATGTTCTTGTAAAAATAAGACGTTCTAGATTCTTGACAGGTTCTTGAAGAAATATCTAGATATCTAAAAAGTACTTAGTGGTTAGGAGCATTTAATGAGGTATCGAGAGGTATTCGTGGATTAACATTCATGTAATGCCATTTGTGCAAGCTAAAATTTGGTTACTTTATTAAAGTTTAATACAAGAAATCCTTGTCCTTCCAAATCTCTTGCTTATTCCTTCATCTTCCCATAATTTTCCTACAAACCAAATTCCTTATCCTATTCCAAAAATACTCTATATGTCCAAAATAAGAGTCCCAATTTGACATTTTGAAGTCATCTACGATATTTTTTAATTCAAAACTATTATGAATTTATTTGATTTTGTCAATACATTTGTTAATATTGTAAACTATCTAAAAAGTATTACTAGTTACAAAATTGACTGTTTTCAAAACTTAGATGAAGAATTTACTGGGGCAGAGCAAGGGCGAATTTCAACTAATTTTTTTGTTGAAATTAAATAAAAAAAACTTGAACTAATCATAATAATCATAATAATGTTTACAAATTGCATAAAATATTTATAATCCAAACTAAAAAATAAATTTCAAATAAAAAACATTTAGATACAATTTAGAAATTTATTTCGGTTACTTGTCATAGATTAATTTGAATGATTCCCCAAATGCTCAAAGCCTTAAACCAAATTTGCTTTCTATATTCAAACAAAATCATGAATTAATTTCAAAGCATAAACCAGTTTTGGTATCATTTTATTAGTTTCAAATAAGTTTTACTTGAAATAAAAGAAACAAACCATCCAAAATTTATACTAAAATAACCAAAAATTATACAGGGTCCATTGGTTAGATACAAGAAAGTAAAGTGATTATAACAACTACAAATGAGGGGTTACTAAAGGCTCATAGTCATTTTCCATTTCCCATTATAAAATAAGGCAAAATTATTGTAAGCTATCATAATAAAAGACAGAAACTACTCAACCAAAATGATCCCATTTTCAATTGAAGATCAAATAACCCAAAAACAAAAACCCAAATAGACAAAACAAACAATAACTACAGTCAACCAAATCAATAACAAAAAAATTCAAACTTGAAACAAACAATCCCTCACAATTCATACGTTGATGTTGTATATACTTCTAAGATTTCACCAATCCTTAAAACTAAGAAGAGTTCTGTACTTGTATTTAGAATTGGTTAATGAATTTTTTTTTGCCCCCTCCAAGTTTAATTTTTTCATTAATCTGCCAAATGTATTAACTTACATATCTACCCCTCCCTCTATACCTATAAAAAAAAACCAGCAAGGGCAGCTGTCTATGCTTCCCCTTAAGCAGATCCGACCCTGAATTTACATCAATTTTATATTTTAGGATTTCACGGATTGACTTCTTAAAGTCAAAATGGGTCTTTTATTTTAAAACAGAGGGAGTAGTATATCAATAGATGTTTCAAGAGAGGCAGATACCATGTACATAGGGAATATTCAAAAATGTACGCGGAGAAAAACGAAAGTCATTCAAAGCGCCTCAAAGGGAAAAATCCCTAAGCCCTACATAGTCTAAAGACTAAAGCTGTAGGAGCATCCCAAAAAAAATCCACAACAAGGCTCTCTCCCCCAAACCCCCCAAGAGAGAAAGAGAGAGAGGGTATAAATACTCTAGAGAAGCTATCGGTTATGCAAAACTAATCTTCTCTTCGTTTAAAACTATCGTCTTATAGCATTGCTGGCTTGGGGATATGATACATGTTCTTCTAATTGGTTTTGACACAGATTTATTTAAGGAGTCTTCATATTTATCATCATTTACAATTCTTCAAATTATGACATTAGCCTTGTCTAAATTATAGAACATTTTCAAAAGAGAAAAATACTGTCATATTTTCATCACGAGAATAAAATTTCAAGTTGACGTTATAACCATTGATAACTAGCTTTGTCATGAGATCCTTTTCCACACTCTGAGCTGGGTTTTCTTAAAAGGGTAGCTGGTAAATTGGTGGCATCCATGCAGTTGTAAAAAGGTCTCATTGTTGGAGACAATTGGTAGTCTTGATCTGATAGCAGTTTCTCAAGTAAATGACTCTTTAACAGACTATAATCTATGTAAATAGAGATATTCATGCTTCATTCTATATGTCTGCGGTAGAATCAATTCTGCCATGCATAACTAGCTAAATGCTTTAGAATACTTTAATTCTCATAGAGATATATATGTGCAGATAGCAGTTAAAAGGTTAAAGGTGTGGAGCAGCAAAGCAGAGATGGAATTTGCTGTCGAGGTTGAAATACTGGCACGTGTACGACACAAGAATTTGCTAAGTTTACGTGGCTATTGTGCGGAAGGGCAAGAGCGCCTAATTGTATATGACTACATGCCTAATCTGAGTTTACTGTCTCATCTCCATGGACAGCACTCAGCTGAATGCCTTCTGGATTGGAACCGACGGATGAATATTGCGATTGGATCTGCTGAGGGCATCACGTAAGTATATTTTTTGTTCCCATCTGTCTTTATCAACCATCTATATCTCAACTTTTTCAACTAACATTTAAGTGTATTATATCCAGCTATCTTCACCACCATGCAACCCCACATATAATCCACAGAGATGTAAAAGCAAGCAATGTTTTACTTAATTCAGATTTCCAAGCTCTGGTTGCTGATTTTGGCTTTGCAAAGCTAATACCTGATGGTGCCACACATGTGACCACTAGAGTCAAGGGTACTCTTGGCTACCTTGCCCCAGAATATGCAATGTTAGGGAAGGCGTCTGAGAGCTGTGATGTTTACAGCTTCGGCATTCTCTTGCTTGAGCTTGCTAGTGGGAAGAAACCCCTCGAGAAGCTCAGTGCAACAATGAAACGCTCGATCACAGAGTGGGCTCTCCCTTTGGCATGCAAGAGGAAATTCAGTGAACTCGCAGACCCAAGGCTGAATGGGAAGTATGTGGAAGAAGAACTGAAAAGAATTGTGTTTGTTGCACTTATCTGTGCTGATAATCGGCCCGAGAAGAGACCCAACATGCTTGAGGTAGTGGAGCTACTGAAGGGAATGGAAGAGAAGTTTGCTAATCTAGAAAACGATGAATTGTTCAAGAGTCCTAAGCCTGCAGATTATAATGATGGGATGTCGGTTGCAGAAGACTGTTCAAATTTTGCTTCAGAGGAAAAGGAACCAAAACAGGAGATTGAAAAAGTGGAAGCCTAGACCGGTTATGTATGTATTGTGGCAGTAAACTAATTAGCTAAGAGGTCCGGGGAAGCTGGTTTGATTACAGTAATATGGGCTTTTCACTTCAGCATTGTGTATTCATATTAGCTGCGGGATGAATTGATAGTATGGTTTGCTATTGTTGTAAGATTTGTGTGTTTCTGTTGATTTTTTTCTTGTTAAGTACATGGATGTCATCGAAACTAGAGAGCAACGTATTGTTTGTCTTTAGGACTTTCTATCTAGGGTGAAGTGGCAGTTGTGAAGGAGGCTTGCCCATGAGTTTGAAACTTGTAGATTATTCATTTCTATTCATAAAAGCACAGAATGTCCAATGAATAAGCAACTCTCAGATATTAGGAAACCAAGCTTTTAAGCCGATTTAGAAGTGCAACACCCTCTAGGGAGATGAATGGCTTGGAGGAAGATTAGGAAACCAAGCTTTTAAGCCGATTTAGAATTGTGGACATTTGAGCACTCCCTTCTCATCCTGATTGTGGACATTGGGCCATTTCCTTCTCATCATCCCATTTTCATCGATTATTATCCCTAGTGGCAGATGCCAAATCCTCAAGACCCTGTGCTATTATAGAAAACAGTAACGACCAGATCTATTGTACCATATCATTAATCAGATCATATAAACCTCTGCAAGGATCAGGATCAGGATCAGTACAGTATAGGTACGCATACATATAATGCTAAACCAACCCTATGGTATGCTTACAGATAATGCTATACCAACCCTACGAGCAGTAATTATTCCAAGGATCAGTTCATTCTGGAATAACTTGGATCTAAAGAGACATTATCTCTAATTTTTACTGCTTGTTACAATACAATCTTTCGTACAAAAGAAGGATTGAATGATCAAACTGAACAATCAACAAGTACAAGTGGGATGAATTTCGTTTTCAAACCCATTTCTACACATTTTAGAAAAACTGGTGAAAAGAAAGCACATGCATCTGTAGAAATATACACATCCCCTTCAACAGATGGCCTACTGGACCCTATGATCTATGAGAACGTATCCTCACGGTCACCCTCAGCAGTTTCACCCTCCTCCAAGTTGCTGAATTCCAAGAAATGAGTTGGCCTGTGATCTTCATGGTAGTACTCCCGAGGTGTTCCTAGCTTGATCCCATACTTCATGCTGACAGTGTGCTTTACCCCCATGAAGTTATAATTCCAAGGACCATTATCCGGAACCTGCAAAACAGATGGGAATTAGATAAATGACAAATTTTCATAATATATGGATTGCACAAACCAACTTTCTTTATATATACATGTACATGAATATACATATATTAAATGACACTCTTACCATGTAGAAACCAAGGAAACGGTCACTGAGGAGCATTTGGACCTTCTCATAGTGAGTTGGCAAATACCCATGGGGATTACTACCGGTATCCTTGTTTGCGCGTCCCCACTCATAACCTGTAGGTGTAAGCTTATATGCAGTTAAAGAGCAGGAGCCAGGAGTAAAGCTACAAGTTAGGATAATGCACTTTTCGCCATCCCATTGCTTGTTGTTCTCTAGGATCCGAGCATGAGAAGTGAGATCCTTCAACCAAACAATAAATCAATCAGATACTATATCTTAGAACCTATATATGCTATTAAAAACCAAGAAACCCAGCAAAATTTTCTCAAGTACAGGCATAGAACAAATAAGACTGGATACCTGTGGTGACAACTGGGGAAGCTCATTTGGTTGTGTGTGCATCCATCCCAAGGGCTCCAAATCATTTAGGAAGTCATGCTCGGGAAGAGCAGATGGAAGATGCACCTGCTGATGGGTTCCCCACTGTGGCGGCATGGCAATACAACGAATCTCCTTAACCTGAGGGTTGTCTGGAGGACTAACACCATACAAATACCCTGAAATTTGAGTCCGCAAATCCGCAATGCAAATGAACTTCTTCAGTATATTTTTTGGCATGATAAATGTGTATCCCGTTTCCTGCACCAAAGTCACATCCCATGTAAGCTTTATTTACAAATTTGAAGTTATTATTAACTCAAGTTACATGGTAAAGGAATACCTTTATATCCTCTGAGTTTACATATATATGATTGACTCGAAGATACAGGTTTGTGGCTGAGATAGCTCTCACGCGCCAATCTGTTTTTGATCCAAATGCAGCTTGTTCGTAAGGACTCGTGGTAGTGACAATTAGTTCATCACCATGCACATTTGTGGTCTTTGTAGTGACTGCTGTCAACTGACTTGCTTCTTTTGCCTGGAAATTGAAAATGAGTAAACTTAGCGATGTGTATAACAAGACTAAATCATGAAATTCAGTAAACATTGAAGAAACAACAAGAAAAATTCACCTGTTTCTCAATCTCAGCTATTTGTTGTCGCTGTTGTGAGGGTGGAGTAATCTCAGCTCCAAGTATAATATCACGAATCTCAGATTGTGTCAGTGCTGAAGTGTTCACATTGTTCTTTTTGGCATAGTCAGACAGTATAAGATCTCTCAGTGCAACCTCAACCTGCAATGTACAAATATTATTCACTCGGAGCAACTCTCGACTAAAATGGAGCAACTATTGATTAAAATGAATGAGCAGGGGAACCCAAGACATCTTTTATCTACTTTTTTCATTCTCGTTTTTTCATCTTTTATTTTATTTTTTTGAAATTCACAGCAAATAATGTTTTCATCCAGCAGAATAACCGTACACAATATGATAATAATGCAAACGAATTCTGAAACATAAGTGCATATATTAACAATGTTTACCTTCATCCATTGATCATCTGAAAGGGAAGGCCAGATGTGGTGGGGCTCGGTAATAATCGTCTTGTCGGGCTTTAGTAACATTTTTGCCTTCTCATTATTCACATGAAGAGCACGCAAAATCAGAATGAGCCTGGAAAATGCAGTGTAGGATGAAATACTCTTCAACCAATCATCATATATATTGAACAAAACCATTTGCGGTTCTGTAGCCTTCAGGATTAAATCACCGAATTTCTCGATCTTCAAGCAAGCCTGGAATGGAAGCTGCAGCTCACTTCCTTTGATGACTATATTAGGAAAATCAAGCAAGTGAACTTCCAGGGGATCCAACATTCCTTTACGCGTCACAATTATTTGTTTTGGCTGTTCTTCAACAGGCAAGGACCGAACAAGAGCAGCCACTTCCTCTGCTGTTTTCCACTTTGCCAGCTGACCAAGACGCTTTTGCCCCGCCCATACACTAGTGTGAATTACCTGCAAAAAGCCATGCCATATGAATTCAGTGGTTCTACATATGAACATTGTTTCAAAATTCACATACAAGATTGTACAAACCTTCAAAAATAGCTGCCCTGTCCTCGGGTTGAATATGAAAATCGCACCATTTATGGGTTTTGTTGTTAGATTCCCTTCAAATGTCTTGTGGATTGTAACGCGATACACGTTTGTGTCATCAACAAACCAGATTATTTGATTGCTGAATATCTCCCCATAATTCTGAGACGACAAATAGGGTTCTGTAGGCTCTGAAGAATACAACTGCAACCCTTTCCGTATCCGCTCCCTCAAAACATATAAAGCTGGATTAGACTGCACACCAGAAAGATATTTAATTAAAAAAAGAACTCAAGTTTATTTTTCTAAACATAAATTGGAATTAAAATCAACATACTAAAACATATCCACATCTAATGTAAACAATGAAAGACCAAAATTAAGGCACCTTCATGATCTTATTCATGGCCTGTGCAAGCAGTGGTTTTGAGCCAGGAAACCAATTCCCAAAAGCAGAATGCAAGTTGTATGCAAGATCAAGACCAATCATCACCCCTGCATTAAAAAGCAACAAACTATTTTTAGCATTGCAGAAAAATACCAAGTTCATTTCAATATTGTTTAGTCATCACAAGCCCAATTGATCTTTACACGGGGCCCAGACAAGTATCCAAGTAAGCTATTGCAACAAATGGTGCAAAAGACATACCAGTTGGCGATGGATAGATAGACATGTTGTCTGTTGTGTAATCCATAAACTTTGCCCTGGTGTAACGCTCAATATCATGAGAGTCATAATCACCCCAACGGAGCTGCACGTCAATCCAGTATTTATTGCTTGCCTTTTGATCAAACACATCCTTTGACTCGGCCACCAGGCTGGGCTTTGACATTGGCCACCTATGTGCAGCAAATAGGAGAATGTCAGCGCAGGAACTGTTCATTTTATAACTTTTCCTCGGATGGATAGTTTCCTTCTGCACTGTTTCAATTTCCAACGCATCTAGCTCTTGATCCAGAACTTGGCAAAGGTCCATCACCACACTCTCGTGAATCTTTTGCCACAAGTGAGCACGGAAGATTTGAATAAGAGAAATCTTTAGGGTTGGTATCTTCCCGTGCATGAATATCCCAGTCAAATCAAGCTGCACTTGGAAACCAACATACACATTGGCTCGATTAATAGTGGGTGACCACCAAAGGGTAAACCTACGGTTAGGAATTTGATTGAGCCCAGATCTCTGAGCATTGGTCAGTTTTTTATACTTCATGGACTCCTCAAAACCTGAAGCCTTCTCCCAGAAAAGACCCTCCCAAGTCGGGAAATAAGTTCCTTTGAACAATGTATGCTCAAGAATTCCTTCTACACCCCCTAGCGCTTGGATGACATCAGTTCGATAGTTGTTTAAGTTCCAGAGTTTTCCATCATGCCTCTGGTGTGTCCACCAAAACGGATTTTGTTTCAACACTTGATACTGCTTAAAATCAGTTCTAACTCTCCATCCTTTGTCATATGCCAGAGTGTGCCTATCCTTCTGAAACAAAGTATTGATTCGAGGTATACCACGATCCCATGAATCTTCCAAATCTTCAAGGGTTAAACGCCTGTTTTGAGATTGAGCTTCCTGTCGCTTCAATGCATATTCTGCCCAAACTCGCTGTGAATCAATAAATTCACTCTCCCACGGCTGTATATAACGATACAGATTTGGAATCAGCTGGTCCTCTTCATGACTCATTCCACTCCTAAAGTGCGTTACACCAACATCTGTCTGTTGACTGTAACGGAGATCACTCTGAGGAATCAATATGTGACCCATCGATAACATACCCAGCCCTCCAATTTCCTTTGGTGTATAAAAAATAACAGGAGGGAACCTGCTAGGCATTTTTGAATTTAATCCAATCTTAATTCGGGTCTGAATTTTATTTTCACATTTGACAAGTAAATCCAATAATTCTTGAGTGTGAACTGTTGCTTCACGAAAGTAAGTCATGAGGCCTATAAGAGCTGTATTCCATTTGTTAACAATCTTCGTGAATGTTGTTGAACCTGAAGACATAAGAATTTGTCTCACACGATTCTCAAAGACCTTCATGTGCTCATCATCAACTCGTAAGAAAGCAACCGCTGTACGCTCTTTGGTCTGTTCATTCTGCAGATTCCAAACTCCATCTCTTGTATTGCTGAATGCCTCTTGAGTCATTCTAATTTTCGGCAGGATACGAACTTCAAATCCACACATGCTGAAAAGCAAGTTGGGATTGTCTTTGCTGTAAACAGAAACAAATCCATTCTCCCACTCCAATGTGGTGATGCTTCGTGGAAGCCGGTTCTTCATATCCCAGAATACACTTCTCCCAAGATTGACATCATGCTTCATTAGCCTCATTCTTGCATCCCTTGGCCAACATTTTTTATTGTTATACCCAACCATATTTTCATTGTTGGGATCAGGATGCTCGGTAAGATATCGCTGGATAAGGTCTCGAGCCTCTTCATGAGTAAACCTGAACAATATATGCACCTTCTCAATGTACCGAGAGTACAACCGAATTGGGTGTCTTGTTTCTACTTTAGTGTCCCAATAAGTAATGAACTCATTTGGCATTTGTGGTGGACCGGCAATTTCACTGGCTCGAGTTAGACCAAGAAGCAAGAGATCCAGGACAAGCCCATAATATTGTACAACAAAGGAAGCAAACTGAAGACCACGTATAAGACCATAAGAATTTGTATGACTCATGTCCTTGTAAGATAACACAACATTGTTCTTTGCAGTGACATAATCAGCAATATTATGGTCAAGCACCAAACGAAGAAGCCTGCAGAAGTACAAGATATCTAAGTCAAAGCCAGAATACTAGAAACATTACTATTATTATTATTAATTTGGGATAAGCAAAAGACCTAAAAATAAATTAATTTAAAGCATCACACAAAACCATAATCACCTGTTTAGCATGGTCAAATCAATTTTTTCAAAGAATTTCTCAAACTTCGTCTGAAGCATCACCACACACTGCCCATCACCAGTATCCCATATGCCTTGTAAATTGTTTATTCCCTGACACCATTTGTATACTAATAGTGGTGGTGGCTCTGAATCTGCGGGCTTAATCCAATTCGGGAAAAGATGGCGTTTATCACCTTCATACCATAGATATTGATCAAGATATGCATCTGTAATCTTCTCGAGAGGTTCAATCTCGTAAACCGGAATCAAAAAGCTGTATAAATCCATGAACTCAATTCCCACCTACAAAAAAAAACGTTGAGTTTGCATTTGAGTACTAAGAATAAAAAGTTTAAAGTACACATCATACTTGTACAACTAGTATAAACATACCTCTTTGAAGGCACGCTGGGTAAGTAGATGACGTTTTATCCTTGACAAAGCCTCATGTGGGTTGTCATAAGCCTGCTCAATGAGACCCAGTTCTTCTCTCTGCAGCTGATTTAACCTCACAGCCACACTATAAGATTCTTTCAATCTTTCAAGAGCGAGGATAAGAAGCTTTGTATCATGCTTGTAAGACAAAGGCGGGAACTGAATAGGGGAAAACTTTCTTGATTCCAACCAATGTACAGTGGTTGTGTAAATAGCCACTGCTTCTTCAGGCGTAACATATGGCCCATCTTTCAGATAATTGTGTTGTCTTTCCTGTAATGCAGGGGTAGTATAAAACCAAGCTTAATATTGATACCTCACCATCATAAAAGTCAAATGAATATGCACAGTAAAAGAAGAGTGAAAACCTGTTCTGCCTTCAGCCAAAGGCGAGTCAATCTCCCCAAATTCTTCCGGCAGACTGTCTTATCAACAGTGGCCCCCCTTCTAATACGTTCACGATTATAATGAGCAACATTTGTCCACCAATCAGCTTTTGACTTGACATACCGAAGAATCATGTTCTCAATCGGAACAGGCAAGCCAGGCACCTAAAAGGTCCCAGCAGAGTAAGAAAAATCCCAACAAGGGAGACTAAGAAAGAAAATAAAGCATCTAAATCATCAATAGAATCCAGAAAAAAAAATCAACTACATACCTTCCAAGGAATATTTGCTTTCCAGCAGCGCCATGCTTCACTTAGATGCTGCAAAATGGTTCTTGCTTTATTTTGCTTAATACCCTCTGCAATTTTAGCAAAACGACAGAAAATTATTTAAAACAATGATATTAGGATACCGAAATGACAAGACATGCCACAGGAGATGCATATCAACAAATGTGGAATTAGAATTTTGATCACCTGGCATAGCATCAAGAACATCATGCATAACAGCAGCCCGAAGCTCCAAATCAAAGTGGCTTTCAACACGTTGCTTGGTAACAGTCTTCGCCACCCCTTTAGAATGACGCCCCTCAAATTGCCGTGCAAGTAAATTTCCCAGCCATCGTTCCAGAAGAGGCACTATTCCTCGAAGGAAGAACAACCACACCCTCCACATAGGTGCCCAGAAACCACATCCAGGTCCTTTCCCAACCGGCCCAGTATTGAATCGGTAATAAATCAAGTGCTTCAAGTCTTTGCACATTCGAATTTGTCGCATAAGCCTGTACTTGTAACGGTACATCCCCGTCAATTGGCCAACATGAGAGAACGTATACTGCAAGCCATCTGCCAATTGAAACGCATCCACATTCCCCAAGCGGAACTGGATATTTGCATCAACAACAAGCTTTGTCAAACGCAGGATTTCACGACACAGATGAAAAGCATTACCAAACCGGGACTTCTTGCGTTCTTTAGTTGTGAGAGTCTTCACTGGCTTCAAATTGAAGTTATAATCAAGGTGAAGGTAATTCAAATTTTTCCTGTGTATCAACAGATTTAGCATATTGTACCCCTGCTTACAAACTTGGAGCCCGGCCTCGGCCCAATCAAGCTCTGTGGTTTGGAAAAACTTTGTAGCTTGAAGTGACCTGAACAAGTGCTTCTTCTTCTGAGCTTTAGGTGGTCTATGATGTAGCTCATTCAACACAAAGCATTTCAACAGCTTCTGATAGCTTACACGGACTTTAACTGGGTATGATGGAGGACTGCGAGAATAAGAAAACCAGAAAAGATGAGACAATACACTATATCATTGACCAACATTATTGTATACTGAACAGCATAAGAAAACAGATGACTAAAGCTTACCAGTGCTCCTTGAACCACTCTGACACGAGGGGTATATCTTCGGCACGTCTCATCCGACCAGATCTCATGTTAAAAGGACGTGGGGCAAACAATAGTGAGATACCAGCAGCAGTAGTGTCGGTGTAAATTGGGGTGCTTCTTAACAATGGTTCCACCCCTTCTGGCAAACTAAAATCATCATCATCATCCTCTTCATGAACTTTCTTCTCACGCTGCCGGTCCTTATTGGTGGAGGTTATGGGGTGAATTAGCGGATCATAGTAGAAGGCAGGCAAATCAGGATCCTCAGTTTTTATGTACATAATCATTGGAGTGTGGTATATGCAAAGCTTTACTTTCCTGGGCCTATTGTTATATAGATGAGGGAAAGCAATCCTGTACTCTGTCCTAAGAGGTGACCGTATGATAAGTTTGTTAATGTCATTGAACTCATTCCAGTCCTCATCCCCTTTCTCCATGTCACGATATAAGGGTTCAAACTTAGGGCCACCTGAAGGAAGATAGCTTCAGTTTATATTCAACCAAAGTGATACATAGTAATAGATACACTCAGCATTAAGGTACTAAAACAGCTAATCCAAGCACAGGGAAAGCTTGGATATAAAAAAGAATTTTATGGCAATTTATAAACCTCAATCAAATTCACAAGGCATTTTAAAGTTAGAATATAATTGTTATGAATCTCATGAATATTATCTGAAGGTGAGTATCAAATAAACCAAGAAAACCGTGAACATACCAGGGATGCACATATTCAGGGCTTTTGCTGTAAAGAAAGACTCCATATCGAATAAGTAAAAGTAATTGCGATCGATCAAATCAGAAAGCAGCTGTCCAGAAAGCCGATGGAGTGTAGCCATTATTGGGAGGGAGAGGTGCCATTTCCGATAACTGGGACCATTAATGAGCTTTGTTCTCACAAGAGGTTTATGGTCATAAAACCAAGTATACACAGCAGAATCTTCTTCCTCGTCTAATTCTAATTGTATTGGCTCCAGAGGATCCACATCAAGAAGATTGTCAGCATAATCCAGTGGAGGCTCCTCATCATCAAACGGAGGAAAACGCATTCTCTTGAAATGCCTACGGTCCCTCTTCTCCCTTCGCATCATGATCCACATTGTACCCCACTGTAAAATCCCATTTAACATTTATAAGTACATGTTTTTCATTGAAATGTCAAGTACAGGCCTCAAGAATAACAAATAAAAAGTAATATATGTAATACACAAGATACAAGCAGATGTAGGAAAACAGTTTATCCTGACAAAGTAGTTCAGTAATCTTGTGTATCAAAGCAAGATATGAAATACATGAGATACAAGACTGGAGAAAGAAAAAAATTATCCTGACAAAAGTAATTGATAACAACGACACTTCTTGTAAGTTATAATATGACACTGAATAGCAAATTGCCATCATCCTAGTCATAAGGAGACCCAGCATACATAAAAGAACTTCATAGACAATGATTTCCAATGGCATACCTGAGCTAGATAAATAGGTTCAACAACCCAAGGAATTTCATTCACAAATGTGATAGCTCCGGTAATATGGTATAAGACCTTCACCTCACGAACCTATAATTGCACAAAACTCAAGAGATTAATCAAGGCAAAATTGAGAATGTCCATTCCAATATGAATATGAGCGTAGTGAATAAAATTCAAGGGATCATACCTGTTCCCAAGGCATTGGCATGTTTTCAAGTAGTTTGTAGACTGCATGTGGAACAAATTTAAGAGCTCCAAGATACACACGTTTATCATGCCGATACTTTTTAGAGGACATGTCACCATGGTCCCTATAAAAGAGAACAAAAATTAGCATTTAATATACCAAATGCATGAAGTTACATTCTAACCACATTCTATCTATACCAGTCACCGCCACACACACATTTTACGTGTGTAAATTATGTGAAGTAAAATAAAATTTTCATAAAATTTAGAGTAAATAGAAAGATATAAAAAAAATTAATATGAAAAAGGACAAAATAGTAATATATCTAAATTTATAGGGCAAAAGAGTAAAAGCAAAAAAAAAGAAAAAGTTTGACCCAAATACAGCAAACTTTTGGAGAAACCTCATGGAGGCTTTATAATATAGATATAGATATAGATAACTAAATCTTAGCAGTGAAAAAGTTATCCATATTTATAAGAGTTTTCATAATTACACAAACAAAACAAAACAAAACAAAAAAGAGAGTGCAGCAAAGACGAATTGTTACAATAGTGTGAAAGCATTGTAAAAGTCTATGAACACATTACTTTGTGGTAAACAGAAGGTTAATGCGCCATTACTTCTCAATGACACAACCTAATACTTTAACCGGCAAAGGGAAATGATAAATCAACTCAGAATGAATTGAAGGCCAGATACACATTGACCATATGAGAGCTTTGTGTTCCTAAACAAAGAGAGGCAAATAAACTGCAACCACCGACAAGACAAAAAAATATAAATGAGCCAAGAACCAGCACCAAAAAGTTATCAACCACTACAATAGCCACTTGATATCATATCCCAATCAGCACAACAAGTATAGATATAAATGCATAACTCAATCATATTACTGATGTTAGAAGGCTTTAACAGTCCAAGAAGTGTATATGAAGTATCTCAAATTTTTGAAATTAGACACGTAATGGATGTCAAAAGAAAGTCTAAAATATAATAAGATAATACACAAGAAGAATACAAGAAGCAGGTGGATCAAAAAAAATATAACTGGCTAAAAGTTAAGCCCATGCATCTCCTGTACAAATACCACCAACCATACTCTACAAGACTACAAGGGCCTCAAACAAAACTGAACTCTCCGGAAAACTCAACAAAGAATAAGAAGCAGGGTTGACTGTCCAATCTCTCAAACATTTGTTTTCTATGAAACTCAGAAAGATTGTATGGAATATAAAAATGATAAGCACTTTATCAATAGTTAATCGGTCTTAATTTTAGCAAATACTGGTATTTAATTTTTTTAAATATACTACCATAAATAGTCAAACTAACTCTCTGTTTATTTCTACGTTTCTTTCTCCTTACACAGGTTACAAATATTTTCTATATCATTTCCGTGTTGGGATGAATTCTAGGAAATATTTTCTTGAAAAATATTCTGTGGCGAACTCAACTGAATCAAATGATAAACTACAAACAGAATCTATGAAGAAATTAACAATTTGATCCAAATTTGGTTACACTAAAAATCTAAAATAGATCAATCAAACTATCATCCATACTAACAGAGGTTACTATATATACATTCATTTTTCACAACTCTCAAGAAGCCAAAACCAACACCAGAAGCCATTTGAAACCTAGCAACAAATTAATGTATCAATCTTAAGCCATTCTCACTAGTCATACTATCATACAGGAACAAACTTATTCAACCCCTAATTCTGCCCACGTCAGAATTTTATTACCTAGAAATTCTGGACATTTTCTCTGCCTCGTCATGGAGTTTAGTGGAGCAAGGGTTGGGGGAAAGGAGACAATTAGTGCTAAGGTCTCTTCTTCCCCTGTATGTTGACAAAGCTTAAATGATACATTAAGAAACTATATGTCCAACAATTTAAAATAAACTTCGGTAGGTACAAATGAAAAGGAACATTTATTTATTTACTTAACTCTTTCCGATATCTAAACTTGCCATTGAAGATTTACCACAACTGCAAATCAAAGGTTTACAATAACCAAGGAATGTAAAGCTTCAATACAGCAAATAACTGTACTGTACTTACCAAGCATCTAATTAAAACAGATAGATTGATTTGGTTACGTAAAAGAACAGACAACTCACCTGATGATCTTCCTAACATGTTCGGCGGGTAAGTCCTCCTTCTGCGGCTCAACGAATCCAAACTTTCGCTTATCACCATATCTCTTTGAGTTTAACTGCATCCACTTCCTAGCTTTCTCCTCTAGCCGAGCCTCCGCCTCTGCTGGGGAGGGCAGTACAGTGTAAGAGGGCTGCGCCGCTGGTGGAGGTGGTATAGAGCCTCCTGCTCCTCCGGTACCCGGCGGTAGTATAGCGCCACCTCCGCCGGTTCCTGGGGGCGCAATATGACCGTTGTTGTTCCACATATCTTGTCCGGTGTTGTTCCACATAACTCCCGAATCTAAACCCAAAACCCTACTAGCATCGATAACCAATGGAAAAAACAAAGCGATCTAACCTAGTAATAAGATCTCAATTGTGTCCAGAATTTATCTAGATAACGCTACAGTCACTACTCACTAGGGTTCAGCAAGAGCGACAGTCGGAGAGAGACGCTCTTTTATCACTCGATTACGGGAGGAAAAGAGAAAATATGAGACGACGAGAAAGAAAAAAAAAACAATAATGTTTCATTTGGGCTTTACCGTTATATATTTCCTGGATCATGGATAAGGCGGTCCCAGTGACCGACTTATCTTGGGCTTTGATAGTGCTTTTGGGCTATTTGCTGTTTAGTTTTGGTTCTCTTTTTTGATTTCTCCCCTTTTTCTGTCGTAATTCTTTTTCTTATGCCTCAATAATTAAGAAAACTTCTAGCCTCTCATATGTCTCCCTAGTCTTTTTTTTATTTGTCCGTCTCCCATTTGTTGTTCACTAAAATTTGCTTTTTATTGGTCAATTTATCGATACAAGATGAATTATATTAACATTTTGGTGATAAAACAAAATACAAAAATAATGTATATCACATTAATTAGTTATAACTATCGAATTTATCCATGTAAACTAATTCGACACATTATTTTGTCCCTATCTTTTGTCAACGTATCATTACTTTTACATTAACATTTTTATAATGTGTCATGACTAGACCAAACATAAGTTATTTTCAAAAAAATAAATATTATTCTCATAATTAAAGTATACTCTCTCTCTCTTTCACAAAAAAAATCTCACTATTAGTGTGACACCCCCAAAATAGATATACATCATCCATTCTGAGTTGTTAATACATGGTACAGAAATAATTACAACTTTATTAATACAACCATAAAATTGTGAGTTTAAATACAAATATTATCTTCTAGACAATATCTATACCCAAATAAATCCTCATCACATTTATTGATACATTATTTTACAAAAATGGTGAGGACTACTAAACAACTCTATCTAGAACTTTCATTCCATACCCCGACTAGTACTCGCTACATTCTCGCCTCCTGAGAAGAAAAATGGAACAAAAAGGAAAAGGGTGAGCTCAACTAGCCCAGTAAAGAATATTATGACTAAGATAATATACAACAAATTATCGTTAGTCTTCAACAGGGAAAAATTTGAGAGAATATAATAAACAACAAGTTTTAGATCAATATTCGCAGCGAAAATAATAATTCATAGAAGAGTTACGTAAAGGATGAAATCTACTAATATCTATGAATTTAACAGTCCATCATCATTATTTTATCCCTGTAACATCAATCAATACACATCTTGAGTCAAATGTTCATCTTTGCACTACAAGCCAAAGATATTCATCAATTGGTCATGTTCATCTCAATATCTGTACATCTTTGCACTACGGGCCAAAGATATTTATAATAAAATCAACCATCTTTGCACTACAGGCCAAAGATATTCAATTATATCATCATTTAGGACTGAGGATGATGAAAAATATTTTAAACAAAACGAATCCAGTGAAACAAAAGAATAAGTATTTAGGATTCGTATTTCAACTATTTCATGTCCAAAAATACCTCACAAATAATCATAATTGTGTAAAATTTAAGAATGATCAAAACATGGATACAATCAAAGCTAGTATCCACAATAGATATTTTGGACGAAAACAAAAAAAAATTAATTTTTCTGTGAATAGTGTCGTATTCGTGAATAGTATCGTATACGTGAATAGTGTCGTATACATGAATAGTAATTTCGGCACAAAAAGTTCCAAATTTGATTAAAAGTTTAGATCAATACTTCAGCCTAATGATATTGGAAGAATTAATATCATTTTTAAAAAATAATATCCATTGCCTCACAAAGATAGTACTTCTAGTTGAAACACCGGATATAGGATATGACTTGAACTTGCACCGTATAGCAACACTCAAAGTATTAAAATACTCACAAGAATACGCTCAATATATCGAGAGAGAAAGAGAGAGAAAACTTCAGTTTCTAGTGTAATTTTCAATTCTAACCTAAGCACCCTATTTATAGGAAATTGCTTAGAACACCAAAATAGAAAATTTATTAAAATATTAATATATATATATATATATATATATATAATCTTCACGCACACCTTGGACAATATGATCTCAGCTCTTTTTCCATGCTAGTGGGCACACCTACCTTGTTAAAAACGTTTTTCTTTTAAAACAAATTTAAAACTTTTGAAAAATAATTATTTCGAAGCTTCAGAACTTCAATAATTCATAATAGATAACTTTTTTGTCAGAAAAATTCGAAACTCGCGAATTTCCATAGGAAATTGGAAATTCCATTATCTACAACTTTGCAGAAGGAAGTTTTTCCAAATTCAAACAAAATTGTAAGAAATCCACAAACGGACAATTTTACACATTTATAATCAAATTTGATTAATAATTGTGTCCACCAACACACAAAATATGTGTTAAACATTTAATGCCACAAAATACTTTTCCTCCTCAGATACTCATATATCCCACATTCATTATAAAATATCACCAATTAATATATTATTAAAATAATATATTTAAATGAATTATTTTATCGAGAAAAAGATAAAATATTAATTTTCAACAATTGTCACATTAAAAATTTTCTCCATCTATATCCTCATAAAATCAATATTTTTCTCATCATATAAATTAATAATTAATTATTCACAAATAATATTACGAATCACATTATTATGAAACTTGCATAGTTCCTGGGATGAGGGGCTTTTCAATAAGAATTTCTCCTTCTCGACGCGCAATTAGGTGACCAAACCTCTCCTTGATGTAACTTTCTAGACATTGCCAATAATGTTATCCAATAATATTATTCGAGATAATATGAATTATTGTCTCAGATAATGGAAAATACTATGTAGTGACAATTATTGAAACAACAATAATATAAAATATCAATGCAGCAATTATTGAATTAATAAAATAAAATACTGAACAATAATTACTGTAACAATTATTGAGTAATGTCTTCTTACGTAAGAATCAATAATTGGTGCAATATCGCGTGCTACTGTGTTTTAATCACCGAGTATTTTAACAAGATTAATCTGTGAATAACTACGCCAGTTATTTTTAAACAACTTATATTTGTCGTTTTTTTCATCCAATCGCTTTTTCAGTTATGGGGCCCACATTAATGTTGCGTCGTCGCATTACGAATATTCCCGACAGCAAAGAATATTCCACGCACCAAACGAATATTCCCGAACAAAATATAAATATTTTATAACCACCGCTTATTTAAGATATTTCAAGATTTTACCCATAACTAATCATATTAATCACATCAACCCTTACTATAATAAATAGAGAAAATTAAATTTCATTTATTAATAATTTAGGGTCTTACAATTAGATTTACAAATGTTCAAAATATATTTTGATATATGGTTGTCTTTGAAAATAATAATTTATCAATATAATAAAAAAAATTAAAAATATTATGTTATTTTATAATGTCACCCATAAAAAATGGACTCATTTTGTTAAAAAAAAAAAAAAAGAACAATAGAGGAGGAGAGAATAGAGGTTAAAATTATGTCATATGATCGTGTGTCCTTTTGTGTTCGCTTGTGATTTTGGGTCACAAAGTAACATAAAAATATAAAGATAAAAATTATATTCTATCTATATATTATTTTCTATCCAAGATCTTGATAGGTACCTCCTCGTACGTTAAGTCTTCGGCTATCTCGTCCGGTTTTAACTCAAAGACGTGGTTCGGGTCGTCCACATATTTACGTAATATCGATACGTGAAAAACGTTATGAACACGCATCATCCTTAGCGGTAAAACGAGTCTATAGGCCACAGTTCCTATTCGATCGAGAATTTCAAATGGATTAATAAATCAAAGGTTGAACTTTCCTCACCTCACCGATTCTCACTTTTGAAATAACAACTTCTTGCACCTCCTTCTTCAAATTCATCACTCCTTGTGTGCTTGAATAACTTTTAACTTTATCGATTAAAGTCGATTATACTCGTATATCATCACGTGGGTACTAGAGTTTTCATCTCCATCTCTATTATTTGTAAATTATACGAAATTAGTCTTTAACAATATATCGTACTCGTCTTTGTATCGATCTTCTACTCAACACGTCACTACCACGCTCGCTTTTCCAGGATGGCATGGTCGTAACATGTCTTTGAAATGAGTCTCCTCTTGAGTTCTTCAAGTTCTTCCCACATTCCTCGCTTCTATTCGAATTTTGTATCTCTACGAGTCATTTGCGTTAATGGAATAGCGATTCGAGAATATCCTTCAACGAATCTCCGATAATAACCAACTAAGCCTGAAAGCTACGATTTCGATTATCGACTTAGGTTGTTCTCAATCGTGATTCATATCCCAACCTTGGATAAGACGTTACAATGACACCTATCGCTTTACTATCGCGACGAATATGGTGTCTCTACGAGAGTCGGGCGGTGCATTCCACAAAGCGAAGTCACCAGATAAAGGCTCTCGTATCAACTTCTACGATTGGGTTTTAACTCCACGAAGTTCAATAGAGAGCCATTCGATATGAAATTTTAGAAATGGGTTTTATACCGGATTTAAAGTCGATACAAATTCAATATCACGCTCTGGGAGTAGGCCAAGAAATTTTTCAGGAAATACGTCAGGAAATTTACTAACAACAGAAATATCGTTCAAATCTGACATATTTTTGTTCAAGTCCATGACATGGCTAAGAAAGCTTGACATTCGTTTTTCAATAAACAAATGGCTTTATAATTTAATATGAAAGAGTTTGATTTCAATGGTTTGGTTGCTTGAATTCGAATAACAGGTTGCTTAGGAATATGAAAACTAACAACCTTACGAAAATAATCGATTTTGGCATGATGAGTAGTTAACCAAGCAATCCCTAAAATCACATCAAAGGCAAGTATCTTTAAAGAGATAAGATCAACAGGTAATGTGATGGTGCCAACTTGAATCAAGCAAGATTTCTAAACAACGGATGTAATGAAAGTTTCTCCTAACGGAGTCTCCATAAATAGGTCAAAGTCTAATTTCTCCGGAGTCAAGTTCAAACGTTGAGCGCAAGCAAGAGAGATAAAAGAATGGGTAGAACCGGCATCTAGTAAGGTATAAACTTCGCAAGAATTTATAATTAACTAACCCGTCTTAACTTCGTTCGGGTTCCTCGTATTTTAATTCTGGCCATGACAAACGCTTCTTCCAGAACCGTTGACTTTGACTTTTCGGGACATCCTTTTGAGTCACTATTTCATTGGATTGGGTTTCGATACTGCATCTGATCTCGAAAGCGATATGTCCTTTTTTTCCCATAATTATAAGATACCTTAAATTGTTGTAGGCAGTTTGGGCTGATATGTCCCTCTTTCCCGCATTTGTAACATACGACCGGTGGTCTTTCTCCTTCCTTGAAACCATTCTTCTTGGGCTCGGCGTCTTCACATGGTCGTTGTTGAATCTCCTCTTTTAAAATCTCCTCCCGACTCGCTTCTTCTATTTTCATGGCCACGATTACACACCAGAGTGGTTACCGCTTTGTCCATATTCTTCTTTCTCCATTGGTTATCGTTATTCGATGGATCGCTATCTTGATATGATCTCGGTTATGGTCCCTCGGTTGAACGTATTTCGTTATCTCGCTTCTAACATTGAGCCTCGTTGACAACATCCGAATAGAGAGAAAATTTATGAGAAATGAGATCTTCGATATACGTCGGGTTTCAAACTTCTCGAAACATCCGCGTCATCGTTCCTCATTCTCCACCAAATGAGGTGCGAACTGGATAACTCGCTGAACTTCGCTTTCGTCTTTGGGACACCGTCATGTTATTCTCGCCTCCAGATCTAATAAACTCCACTTCTTTTCATATGATTGAATACTTTGTGGAAGTACTTGTCATTGAAGCTATTCTGAAATGTCTCCATGACATACGCCGAGTGCGATTGGATGGGTACGCTTACTGATTTCCACCGAAGAAATCGCCTCGTTCTGAACATAAAAGTAAGCGAATGGAACTTTCTGTTCCTCCGTGCATCCCAAGACATCGAATATCTTGGTAATTTGTTTGACCCATGTCTCGCTTTAATCGAATCCGGCTTTCCCCGAATTTTTGTGGTCCCAACTCTTTGAACTCGCTTGCATTTGTGACCACCCGTGAATTGCTATCATTTCTCTCCTCAGTATTTTGAACACGAGTCTCCTCGTCTCGATTTTGCATGAACCGCAAAAAGCTTCTAAACATCCCCTCGTTCATCATCTCGCCTTCCGAGGTGTGTTCACGGGAGGTACATTCACAAACTGTTACACGTTCTCCTCGTTGTTAAGACTGAGGCATCTCTACGGTCTCATTTACTCCATCGTTAATATTCTCGGTCGACATTCTCAAATCATCATAAAACAAGGGTTAATTAAGGAAATCAATATATCACATAATATCCCTATATCTTAACCAACTAACAAATAAGCTTAGGTAAGACACACTCAGCGAAGGATTTACGTCGCTCTCCCTCCTAGTTCTATTCCCCGATCTCCCATGCAGATCATATCCCCAAGCTCGATACCAATCATGACACCCCCAAAATAGGACCATTCCATCCAACCCATTCTCGAGTCGCCAAATACATGGTACAAAAAATAACTACAACTTTATTAATACATTTTGTCGTGCAAAATACGACAACATATATATATCGTGAGTTTAAATACAATTATTGTCTTACAGACAATATACATACCCAAATAAATCCTCATCACAATTATTTATACATTATTTTATAAAAATGGTGAGGACTACTAAACAACTCTCTCTATAACCTTCATTCCATACCCGACTAAGACTTTCGCTACATTCTCGCCTCCTGAGAAGAAAAATGGAACAAAAAGGAAAAGGGTGAGCTCAACTAGCCCAGTAAAGAATATTATGACTAAGATAATATACAACAAATTATCGTTAGTCTTCAACAGGGAAAAAATCTAATAGAATACAATAGACAACAAGTTTTAAATCAATATTCGCAACGGAAATAATAATTCATTAGAAGAGTTAAGTAGAGAATGCAAACTACTATCTTCATGTATGAATTTAAAAGTTCATCGTCTCATCTTTTATCCCCGTAACATCAATAAATATATATCCGAATCAAATATTCATCTTTGCACTACTGAGCCAAAGATATTCATCGATTAAGTCAGTGTTCATCTAAACACTATTCATCTTTGCACTACGGGCCAAAGATATTCATCGAAATCATTCATCTTTGCACTACGGGCCAAAGATATTCAATAATATCATCATTTAAGACCGAGGATGATGAAAATATTTTTAAAGAAAACGAATCCAATTGAAACAAAATGACAAGGATTAAGGATTAAGGATTTGTACTTTGTTTTATCCATGTCCAAAAATACCTCAAAAATAATCATAGTGGTGTAAAATTCAAGAATGATCAAAACATGGATACAATCAAAGCTAGTATCCACAATAGATATTTTTAGACGAAAAGGAAAATTTTCATTGTTCGATGAATAATGCCGTATTCGTGAATAAGTATCGATATCGTGAATAATAGTCAGTATATCGTGAATAGTAACTCAGACACCAAAAGTTCCAAATTTGATAAAAACTTGATTAATATTTCAAAGATAATGATATTGAAGAAATAATATCATTACGAAAAAAATAGTATCCCCTTACCTCGAAAGAAAAGATTTTAGTTGAAACACCAGATATAAAGGCTATGACTTGAACTTGCACCAGATAGCAATACTCAAAGTATACTCAAAATACTCGGAAGAATACGACTTGATAATATAGAGAGAAAACTTGAGTTTACGGTGTGATTTTCAATTTAACCCAAGCACCCTATTTATCGGAAAATGCTTAGAACACCAAAGTAGAAAATTTAATAAATTAATATTATTAATTTTCCAAATCATCATCACGTGACTCCACAAATTTGAAATCAGCCACTAACACGTGTCTCCTAAGTGCCAAAAACGTTTTTCATGCAAAAGTGGTTTAAAACTCCAAAAAAAAAATAGTAACCAATTAATCTAGAACTTCAATAATTCATAATAAATAGCTCTTTTGTCAGAAAAATTCGAAACTCGCGATTTTCCATAGGAAATTCCATTATCTACAACTTTGCAGAAGGAAGTTTTTCCAAATTCCAAACAGAAATTGACCGAAATTCACAAACGGACGATTTTACAGGCTATAATCAAATTTCAGTCAAGAAATGGGGTCCACCGACATGTTTAATATGTTTTAAACATTTATTGCAACAAAAATACTCTTTCTCCTCGTATACTCTTATATCCCACATTCATTGTAAAAATATCACCATTATTATATTATTAAAATATAATAATATATTTAAATGAATTATTTTATCAGAAAAAGATAAAATTTTAATTTTCAACATTTGTCACATTAAAAATTTTCTCCATCTATATCCACATAAAATCAATATTTTCCTCATCATATAAATCAATAATTAATTATTCACAAATAATATTCTGGAATAACAAGATCTTGGCAATCGGTAGTTCCTCAAGGAAAGAGGGCTTTCCAATAAAGATTTCTCCTTATCTGGCATGCAATTAGGTGACCAAACCTCTCCTTGAGCGAACTTTCTAGACATTGTCAATAATATTTTCTAATAATATTATTAGGATAATATGAATTATTGCTTCGATAATGGAAAATCTTGTGTAGTGACAATTATTGAAATAACGGTAATATAAAATATCAATGCAACAATTATTGAATCAATAAAATAAAATATTGAGCAAGTAATCATCGTAACAATTATTGAGTAGTGCCTTCACGTAAGAATCAATAATTGGTGCAATATCGTGTCTTCTTCGCTCAACAACGCCAGTATTAGTGTATTTTAACCACCGGGTATTCCAACAAGATAACCAGAATAACTACGCCTAGTTATTTATAAACAACTTATATTTGTCGTTTTTCTTCATCCAATCGCTTTCACGTTATGGGGCCCACAAAAGATCGCTACTGGTCGCATTTAATATTCCCTCGAAAAGCGATGCGAATATTCCACGACCAAACGAATATTCCCAAACAATAATGAATATTTTATAACCACTTTGCTTATTCAAAATATTTCGTGATTTTACCCATAACTATCCACATTAATCAAATCAACCCTTACTATTTCAAAATAATAAATAGAGAAAAATAAAATTTATTTATTAATAATTTGGGGTCTTACATACTCGGTTGTTTCTGATAAAAAGAATAAGAATAGAAAATAGTTTGAGCATAAATACATAATTAAAGTATCCAACAGTTTGAGAATAAGAATATGAGCTTAATTTTTGTATTGCGTCTGTAATTTCTAAAGTTTTATTGGTATCCGAGTATCCAAATGTATTATGAAATGAGTAGAATAATATGAACGCTTTCAACATATATAAAATCTCATGCCACAATAATATAATGAGATTTACTCTAGTTCATGAAAAAAGAGAGAGATGTTGTACACATAGGCTAATTAACAATTAATATAAATTACAAGATATATTAGAAGTATACAAAAGTCTATCACAGTCTTAATAAAATGTTTATAAAAGTCTGTTACTTATTTCATAGAGTTTATAAAAGTCATTTTAAAAGAGTCTTTAAAGTCTTTAAAAGTCATTAAAATCCCACAAATTCTACAAAAGTATGTCACTTAAAAAAAGTCATTAAAAATCTTAATTGAATACACCCCCCTAAAAAAGTTGTAATTGAATACCACTAAACTTTATAAAGTCTTTAAAAATCCTAATTGAATACACCCCCATTAGGTTTGTTTCAACCTCATTTGTTATGTTAGTTGGACATTTTTATCAAGGGTCTTAAAGAACATTAATTAGACATGACATGTGTTAAATTTTGAGGATGACATGTGTCAAGCTATTGTGTCATGTATTGTGTTTTAGTATAATTAATAGATATTATTAAAAGTGAAATATTTAGTTCAATGTAATCCTCTTTTATACGAGAATAGTTTGTTGGGCACATACTCACGCATGTGATTTTAAAAAAACAATTATTAACTAAAAATACCTAATAAGATAAATTTTGAATAATGAAAAGAGAAAATATATAGAGATAAATAAGTGGGTAAATGGAGTAGAATATGAGCAGTGGCGGATCGATAATTTTTTTCCAGTAGCAGCGGATTTTTAATTAATTTTTTTATTGAAATTAAATAAATAAAATTTGAATTAATTATAATATTAATTAATTATAATAATATTTACAAATTATAATAAATATTCATAATCTAAACTAAAAAAAAAAATTTAAATAAAAAATATTTAAATACAATTTAGAAGACAGAAGTATAATGAATTTACGTTTGTCTGTACTTGTATTTAGAATATGAATAAATAAAAATTTGCCCCCTCCAAATTTAACTATTCTATTAATCTATCCCCTTAAATTTATTTACTTATATATTTACCCCTACCCCTTATACCTAAAAAAAATCCAATAAAAATAATTATCTATACCGCCCCTTTAATGGATTCGTCCCTATATATTAATATGAATACGAGAATAGTATAAAAAATAATATATAGATAGAATATAATTTTTATCTTTATATTTTTATGTTACTTTGTGACCCAAAATCATAAGCGAACACAAAGGACACACGATCATATGACATAATTTTAACCTCTATTCTCTCCTCCTCTATTGTTCTTTTTTTTTTTTTAACAAAATGAGTCCATTTTTTATGGGTGACATTATAAAATAACATAATATTTTTAATTTTTTTTATTATATTGATAAATTATTATTTTCAAAGACAACCATATATCAAAATATATTTTGAACATTTGTAAATCTAATTGTAAGACCCTAAATTATTAATAAATGAAATTTAATTTTCTCTATTTATTATAGTAAGGGTTGATGTGATTAATATGATTAGTTATGGGTAAAATGCGCAAATATCTTAAAAATAAGCAGGTGGTTATAAAATATTTATATTTTGTCGGGGAATATTCGTTTGGTCGTGGAATATTCTTCATTGCTTGGGAATATTAAGATTTGACGCAAATTGACCTTAATGTGGGCCCCATAACTAAAAAGCGATTGGATGAAAAAATGACAAATATAAGTTGTTTAAAAATAATGGCGTAGTTATTACCAATTAATATTGTTAAAATACTTTGATTAAAACACAAGATGGCCTTGCGATATTGCACCAATTATTGATTCTTACGTAAGAAGACATTACTCAATAATTGTTACAGTAATTATTGTTCAGTATTTTATTTTATTAATTCAATAATTGCTTCATTGATATTTTATATTACTGTTGTTTCAATAATTGTCACTACATAGTATTTTCCATTATCGGAGCAATAATTCATATTATTTGAATAATATTATTGGATAACATTATTGGCAATGTCTAGAAAGTTCTGTCTAAGGAGAGGTTGGTCACCTAATTGCGCGCCAGTAAGGAGAAATTCTTATTGAAAAGCCCCCTCAATCCTGAGAACTGTCTGGTTGTTAATAATGTGATTCTGTAATATTATTTGTGAATAATTAATTATTAATTTATATGATGAGGAAAATATTGATTTTATAAGGATATAGATGGAAAAAAAATTTAATGTGACAATTTTTGAAAATTAATATTTTATCTTTTTCTGATAAAATAATTTATTTAAATATATTATTTTAATAATATATTAACGGTGATATTTTTATAATGAATGTGGGATATATGAGTATATGAGGAGGAAGAGTATTTTTGTGGCATTAAATGTTTAACACATATTTTGTGTGTTGGTGGACACAATTATTAATCGAAATTTGATTATGATCGTAAAATCGTCTGTTTGTGGATTTTTGGCCAATTTCATTTGAATTTGGAAAAACTTCCTTCTGCAAAGTTGTTTCGAAATTTAATGTAGTTTCGAATTTTTCTGACAAAAAAGTTATTTATTATGAATTATTGAAGTTTTGAAGCTCCGAAATAATTATTTTTCAAAAGTTTTAAATTTGTTTTAAAAGAAAAACGTTTTTAACAAGGTAGGTGCCTACTAGCATGGAAAAAAGAGCCGAGATCATATTAGTCGAGGGTGTGCGTGAAGATTATATATATATATATTAATATTTTAATAAATTTTCTATTTTGGTGTTCTAAGCAATTTCCTATAAATAGGGTCTTAGGTTAGAATTGAAAATTACACTTTAAACTCAAGTTTTCTCTTTCTCTCTCGATATATTGAGCGATTCTTGTGAGTATTTTAATACTTTGAGTGTTGCTATATACTGATGCAAGTTCAAGTCATATCCTATATCCTGTTTGTTTCAACTAAGATCTTATCTTTGTGAGGCAATGGATATTATTTTTAAAAAATGATATTAATTCTTCCAATATCATTAAGTCAAGTATTGATCTAAATTTTAATCAAATTTGAAACTTTTTTAAAGCCGAAATTACTATTCATGTATACTACAGACTATTCACGATATCTGATATTATTCACGAATACTAAGACTATTCACGTAAAAATTAATTTTTTTTGTTTTCGTCCAAAATATCTATTGTGGATACTAGCTTTGATTGTATCCATGTTTTGATCATTCTTGAATTTTACACAATTATGATTATTTGTGAGGTATTTTTGGACATGAAATAGTTGAAATACGAATCCTAAATACTTATTCTTTTGTTTCACTGGATTCGTTTTGTTTAAAATATTTTTCATCATCCTCAGTCCTAAATGATGATATAATTGAATATCTTTGGCCTGTAGTGCAAAGATGGTCGATTTTATTATAAATATCTTTGGCCCGTAGTGCAGAGATGTACAGATATTGAGATGAACATGACCAATTGATGAATATCTTTGGCTTGTAGTGCAAAGATGAACATTTGACTCAAGATGTGTATTGATTGATGTTACAGGGATAAAATAATGATGATGGACTGTTAAATTCATAGATATTAGTAGATTTCATCCTTTACGTAACTCTTCTATGAATTATTATTTTCGCTGCGAATATTGATCTAAAACTTGTTGTTTATTATATTCTCTCAAATTTTTCCCTGTTGAAGACTAACGATAATTTGTTGTATATTATCTTAGTCATAATATTCTTTACTGGGCTAGTTGAGCTCACCCTTTTCCTTTTTGTTCTATTTTTCTTCTGTGAGGCGAGAATGTATGTAGTACTTAGTGGGGTATGGAATGAAGGTTATAGAGAGAGTTGTTTAAGAGTCCTCACCATTTTTATAAAATAATGTATAAATAATTGTGATGATGATTTATTTGGGTATATATATTGATGTAAGACAATAATTGTATTTAAACTCACAAGATATATGTTGTCGTATTTTGCACGCGACAAATGTATTAATAAAGTTGTAGTTATTTCGCATATCATGTATTTGGTGACTCAGAATGGGTTGGATGGAATGGACCTATTTTGGGGGCGTCACAGAGTATATCTCCTTCTTAGTGTTGCACTTGTCTAAACATGAAAACTGAATCATTTTTAAGGTGTAGTTTATTTATGGTTTAATAGGTTCATGTATTTAATACAACTGTTTAGCTTTAACAAAAGTGAGAATCTTGTGAGTTTCTTTTCTTGTGGAAACATCTATTCCATTTTTTTTCAATGGTGAAAATCTCCTTGTTATAACCAAATAAAAAAGGAATTTGAATTTGGAAGGCACCAATGAACTAGACTTTAGAGTAGTAATCATTTAGATCGACGTTTCTCAAGTGATAGTGCAATTTCATTCACCAATGAAACGACGTGATGTAGGAAAATGTCAATCGCATGATGAACCTTGATGACGCCAGAAACTTTGTAAATGAACAATGTAATTGATTATCAAAATGTTGACAATTTTATAATATGGTATGTTATTTTCTTATCATCATGATGATACTACTATTTGAACAAACCTATGCACATATAAAATAAATAATTAGTTTGACTTAATAAAAGACAAAATCCAATTAATAACTAGTTTTATCCACCTTTGTGTTTATTTGAAAGTCTTTAGAAATCTTTAGAGATGAGGTTAGACTTTGGATATGGGTTGATAGTTATAATTCTTCTTCTAAAGTCTGTCAAAGTCTACCATTTAATAGAAATCTGAAAAGTCTATGATTTTTTGAATACCAAAATACTTTTATAGACTTTGAAAAAACCTTAATTAAATACCACCTAACTTTTAAAAACATTAAAAAAAAGTTATAATTGAATACCACTAAGCTTTTATAAACTCTTTAAATGTCTTGATTGAATACACCCAAACTTTTAAAGTCTTTAAAAGTCTTTAAAAATCCTAATTGAATACACCCCCTTAATGTCTTTAAAAGTTAGGTGATATTGAATTAAGATTTTTACAAAGTCTATAAAAGTATTTTGGTATTCAAAAAGTCATAGAATTTTCAGATTTCTATTAAATAATAGACTTTGACAGACTTTAGAAGAAGAATTATAACTATCAACCCATATCCAAAGTCTGGCCTTATCTCTAAAGATTTCTAAAGATTTTCAAATAAACACAAAGGTGGATAAAACTAGTTATTAATTGGACTTTGTGTTTTATTGGGTCAAACTAATTATTTATTTATATGGGCTAATAAATATTAATATGTGATGGATAAATAATTTGGTAAAATTTGGGCCATAAAAATAATTAGATTTATTATAATATAGAATTAACAAGACATATTAATAAGTAAACAAATAACTAAAAAGACCTAATCTGAATTGGTGAGGGAAAAGTCGTTGATTCGAAAAGCTTCCAATAGAAAGAGGAAAGAGATTTGTTCAACAAAGGTGAGATAAAATCTTGAAACTCTCATATCAATTGTAAAGATTATGTATGTATAATATATGAAAATAGAAAATATATGATGTGTATGTGTTACTGTTAATATATGATTATGCATGTATAATATGTGAAATTATCATTAATTTTGAAAATATATAAAAGATTACTTGTTAAGGGTATGGGAGAGTTTAATAAATAAGAGAAAATAAGATTACATGTTAAAGTTTGACAATTGGATGTTTACTTTTGAATCGGTTGACGGGAAGTTGTGAATAAAGGAAGAAAAAGACAAGTAAATAAGTAGAAGTTGGACGATGTGCATTGGAAAGAACGAAGCAGAAGTCTGAGCACACTAATTTTATTATTTTAATAATATAGTATAACTTCTATAAATTAATATTTGATAAATTAATAATTTTTTTTAAATAATATTTTTTTCGATCTCAAAATTTGTCTAATGGAATAAATTAATAATTTCAATAAAATAATAATTTTTAAAAGACTTATATAAATATCTTTAAGACCCCAACTTTTATAAATAAAATATTTGCTTTAAATTTGGTAGAATTGAGGAGAAGACAAGACATGAAAACAAAAAGCAATATATTTAAAAAAAGAGTTTTGTGGTAAAACTCAAGCTGAGCTTGTACTAGCTTGTGTAGGACTCCACAATTTTCTTCGTAAGGAGTGTCATTCAGATGAATTTTTTATTGAACTAGATAACGAGTCTTCACTATCTTCATCGTTACCACTCAATCAAGGAGATAATTTGGAACAAATTTTTGAAACTCAAGAGCAACAACGAGAGAATACTAATGAATGGAGGACTAGTATAGCTTCTGACATGTGGAGAAACGTCGATCATAATAATAACAATGGCCGATAACGAGAGAATGCTAATGAATGGAGGACTAGTATGCTAATGTTACTTGTTAGTGGTTTACTCACATGTATGAAGTTTTGCAACTTTTGATCATATAGATTTTTATTGTCATATTATTTTGTGAAAAATGAGTTTGGTATTCCTACTAAAATGAGATTTACTCTAGTTCAAAAAAAAAAAGAGATGTTGTCATATACATGGGCTAATTAACAATTAATATAAGTTACAAGATATATTAGAAGTATACAAAAGTTTATCACAATCTTGATAAAAAGTTTATAAAAGTCTGTTACTTATTTCATATAATCTATAAAAGTCATTTTAAAAGAGTCTTTAAAGTCTTTGAAAGTCATTAAAATCCCAAAACTTCTACAAAAGTATGTCACATAAAAAAAGTCTTTAAAAATCCTAATTGAATACACCCCCCTAAATTTATTCCCCTAAATTTGGGATCAACTATTCAAATATGGCATCTAAAATAAAATTTAAATAACAAATAATATCAATCGTAACTTACTATGTTGATTTTATAGTCCCCAAAATTTACTAGTTTTCTAAACATAATTATTATATCCTAAAATCACTATTTTTCTAATATTATATCATTCATAATTATACCATATATTATATCATACATGTATGATATAATATTATAATACACGTATGATATAATATTATAATACACGATATAACAAAATAATAAAATTACTACCTATCTAAACTACGCAGATATTTACTAATTAAATTATATTATAACATAATATTTTACCATTTATAATTATATTACAACATAATATTATACAATTTAAAATATTTAATATAAAATTAAAATAACAAATAATATTATTCATAACTTACTATGTTGATTTTATAATCCCCTAAATCATTACTTTAAAATCACTACTTTTAATCACTACTAAAACACAAAGACATGTTAATCATTTCTAATATTATCATTACTAATTTAATTATTATCTCCTAAAATTACTACTTTTTAATTCCAAATTAATATTTTAAATTTATAATCTCCTAAATCACTATAAATCTAAATTATTTTGGTAATATCAACACATTACGATATTATCATTTCTAACTTAATTATTATATCCTAAAATTACTACTTTGTTATATTATCATTACTTTTTCGTTATTTAACCTAATTTTATTTCTATTAATACAACATAATATTATACCATTTATAATTATATTACAACAAAGATATTATATCTGATTTAAAATATTTAAAATAAAATTAAAAGAACAAATAATATCAATCATAACTTCTTACTTTTTAAAACATAATTATTATATCCTAAAATTACTACTTTTCTAATATTATACCATAAATTATATCATACATGTATGGTAAAATATTATAATACACGTATATAACAAAATAACAAAATCACTACCTATCCAATCATGCAAATATTATCATTACTAATTAAATTATATTACAACATAATATTATACCATTTATAATTATATTAAAACATAATATTATACTGCTTTTAAAACATTTAAAACAAAATTAAAAAACAAATAATATCAATCATAACTTCGTCTTATGTTGATTTTATAATTTCCTAAATTACTACATTTTTCAATCGAAGCGGTTTTTATATTATCGTTACTTAATTATTATCTCCTAAAATCACTACTTTTTTAATCTCACGTTAATATTTTAATTTTATAATCCTATAAATCACTACAAATCTAAATTATTTTGATAATGTTAATCTTGTTTTAATATTATCATTACTAATTTAATATTTTGAATTTATAATCCCTAAATCACTACAAATCTAAACTGTTTTGGTAATGTCATCATTCGATATTATTTTTTTTAATTTAATTATTATCTTTTTTAAAAGCACTACTTTATGATATTATCATTATTACTGAATGACACTTTTGTCCCTCCAAATTATCACCCATTTTTAAAGTCATCTCTAAAGTTCAATTATTGTCAGTTAGATCCTTAAAATGATATTTTGTTGGCATTTTCTATTCATTCAAATTTCAATTTAACCTCAACTCGACCTATTTTGACCAATTTTGACTAACTCGATCGGTTTGATTCTAACCCAAAATTTTAATATTTTAAAATATAAAATTATTTTTAAAATAAGTTTAAAATAATAATTATCGGGTTGAGGTCAAATCAATGACGAAACAGTAATGCCAACAAAATGTCATGAGCGAAAATTGAACTTTAGGGATGACTTTAAAAGTGGTGGCAACTTGAAGGGATGAAGTGTCATTCAAATTAAATTGAGCTATTATCATTATTCTCCGTTAATTAACCTAATTTCTATATAAATACATACCAACTATTATCGCAACAACTCATGCTACGCATAAACAATTCTAAATACTTTTGAAAGTGCAAATGACTTATATACCGGATACCTTCAGATTATGGTGACAATGCATTCGATGGGAGGGTTATGACTTCATTTTGTGGACTATATCTCATGGTGTTTATATTTATGGTTTCTTCATCTATTGTATTTTATTATCCGGATTGTAGCTTTTTGCATGATTTGTTAAGTACTAGCATCTGGTAAATCATTTTCATCATCATTAATAGTTTTTTTGGCATTATGGTAATCTGTGACAATTGCCAAAATGGATAAAAAACTAATGAGACAATGTATTCATTTTTTAACTATAACATTGTGTTATGTATTTATATAGTGTTATACTACTATGTTTTTGGACACGATGTTTGTTTAATATGTAATTTTCCTTACGGTTTGAGGATCAAACGGGACAATCTTTTATCTGCTTCTCCTTTCATTTGGATGTTTGAATTTCAGTGCAAGTAAGCGTATATGAGACATGGACTCTTTAAAATGCATCAAGTACCTGTGCAGATATTTGAGGCTTGGTGAGAATTTGTGCAATGTGTAACAGACTTCAAATATGCCACTAACAATCGTGATTCAATATAACAACTTGATGACATCGTGCATTACAATTTCTAAATATTTATTAGTGCTTTAGAATGCAAGAGGTACCCATTTTTAACTCTATTGGTTACATTATAAATATTTTTATCAAAAAATTAATATATATATATATATATATATATACACACACACACACACACAACTGTTACCCAACTCTATACAACATATGCTATACTTGGATATGTATTTGCTCACAAAACTTTTACCCAACTCTATACAACATATGCTACCAAAATTTGATCATCGCATAACAATCTACCATCTTCTTATTATATTTTAATTTAGTAATTGCACGTATAAATTTTTTATTAACAAAATGAATAATTCCGCTGCAACGCGCGGATTTATATCTAGTTATATACTACAAAATACTCTTAATTACTTGAAATTGTACATTGTTATCTCTTCTTTTGTGTATATTAATTTATTTATGAGATTTGTTTTTTTAGTTTGGATTAAATCTCTTATTTTTTTCCCTCCAAATTCGCAGGAGTCATTTTTTTTTCTTTTTGAGAATTTAAATCTCTTTATATATAAAGAGTTAGGTGGTGTTTATTTATGTCTGAATGCCTCTTAATTTATATCCTCTGATTAGGTCAGAAAAATCTTGTTTGACAATTTTTTTTTATCTCTTATGCCTCTTCAGTGTTAAGACAGAAACTCAAATCTTAACTATTAAGAGTTATCTTTTAATAGTTTATTTAAAATTTATAGACTAGAAATAGTCTCAATAAATATTGTACTCCTTTAATTTTAAATTGTAAGATCATTCAAATAATTTTTTTAAATAACTCATAGGATTTAAATGGTAAAATGACGTCATTTCGATATTTTATATTTTTTAATTATCAACTAATTTTTTGATTCAAATATTCAAATGATCTACTTTATTAAAATATATTAAGCATTCATATTTTAATTACTTAATTTTATTAATAATGGGTAATTATTAATAAGTTGAAGTTTGAAAATAACAATCCACCTCAGCCCGGACCATAGAATAGAAACGGTCATCACCGCTTTGGAAGCAATACCATGAGAATTAATACGTACTTGGATAGTGATTAGAAAAAGAAAATCGAGGCAATGCATTTCTCTCCATTCCGAGTTTCTCCACTCTATTCTATAAATCTCTAATTATTCACAAAACCAGAAAATAATCAGTGTGTTTTCCTGTTGGGAGAGTCAAAACCATGCCAATCATCGAGCATGGTAATCGAATCCCTAGGACTTTGTCCCTCAACGATACCCTTTTCCTTCGGAGTTTATCTTATAACAAGCTTCCTCAACAGCTCCTCAGGCTATCCATCATCAAATTGGATGGCTCCTCATTTGGTAATTCCCGTTGCGCACATGCATTTTTGCCACCTTTTTTTTTATATAAAAATAATGTAATAATTCGTGTATCATTTGAGCTTATATATTATTATGTTTGCGTTTTGAAATTATTTTTAGTTGTTCAAATTGGTAGCAGTTCTACGGTAGGGGAGCTTAAACTGGCTGTAGAGGAAGTATTTAGTTGGTCGCCAAAAGTGGGTCAAGGCAAGATTTCATGGTAAGGTGACTATATATGGAATTCATTTTTGGTTACATACATATCTACACACAGAATATTAAGCTATTTATTTATGTATGTATGTACATAATGTGAATGCATGAAAATTACGATTTTATATCAATGTAGTCAGTTAGTATATGAAAATTTGAGACTCAAAACTCAATCAAGATCTATAAATACTACTAATTTACGACTGGTACTTTTAACAGTGCCATGGCTTAATGAAAAATTGACCCATGGGCAGGTTCATGTACGACTCTCGTATCATCGCCTCAAGGACTTGGATTAACTTTCATAAAAAATTCAATCATTATACACAAATTCAAACTACCATTCACAGTGATGATTGCGGTTTTCTTGAAATTTATTGCTTAGAATGCAGTTTTGAATAGAAAACAATATAATAAAATAACGTTGCAACTTGTGTTTGGATGACATATATACATGCCTTGTCCTCATGGTTTTATTGTTAAAAAAAGCCTTTGATTTTCATATATATTAAAAATCTGTTTGGCATTGGAGCTGTTATTTTTTTCACCTTTGAATTTGATGGAGGCAGGTCACATGTATGGGGCCACTTTTGCCTATGCTGCGACGGTCAAGCATTAGTCAATGATAAAATGACTATTAAAAGTTTGGGGATCAAGGACGGTGATCAGGTTAGTGTTGGATAATTGTCATGTAAAATGAAGACTAATTAATTAACTAATAGTATTAGCTTCTAACTTAGAACGCTAGTTGCATTTGCTACTCGAATTGCTTTTTAGTTATTTATATCATATGAATCAACATTGGTTTTTCTTTATGTTTATTCTATTCTGCATTTATTGAGTTCTATTAACCGCAAATCCTGCTACTTTATTGTTGTCATTATAGTACAGCGTGTCTTTTTGTAATGATCCTAAGGATTTTCTGTCAGAAATCACTATGATCGAAATTAATATAGCCATGCATGTATGTTTGTATGGGTTTCTTTTGAGGTTTTCAATTGTCGAAAATAAGGCACCATTGGTTGCCACATGAAGGGAATGAATTGAATAGTAAAAATTTACTATTTGATTTACTTTGGCTATGTTTTTTTTTTCTTTAAAAAAAGAAAAGAAAAAGATTATTCAATGTCATAATTATGCCAGTACCCTAGTTGTGTGCAATATTTTCGTAATCTGGGCATGTAAATTATGTAATGTTGTTTATATTTTGTTTGCTTTTCCTTGTTTTACTTTTGTTTTTTGTTTTTTCTGGAGGGTGGTGGGAGAGAAAGGGAGATGGAAGAAATTCATCAATTTTTAATTTTCCCCCATAGTGGAGTGACGTAATTCTTTTTTATGGGTGCATGCAGCTTAAATTTATTCGCCATATGTCAATTTATCATAGACCAGCAAAACAATCCAAGTGCCATAGCATTGCTTCGAAACATTACTCAATGTAAGAATAGCTTGAATGTTCTTTCTTTGTTAGTAATATTGCAATATCTGCCCTTTGCCTTCTTAAAGATGCAATAACTGTTCATGTCTGTCACAGTCTCTGTACTCTGCAAGAGCACAAGGATTGTGTTACTTCAATAACTGTTATAACTATATATGCATTGCTATTTATTTATGGACATCTGAGTACTTTTTTGGCAAGAGTTCAGATACTTGCATAATGGATATAACAAAGCAATATATAGGACAATTGATGTGTTTTTTCGGATTCCTTTTCTGAAGAACTATTTTGTATCTCTTTTAAGTTGTTTATACTTTAAGGTATAGAGAAACAAATAAAAAAGGAACTTGAGCACCAAACAGAATGTTGATGCACTATATCATCTTTAAGTTATATATTTTTGCCTCTTTCAGAAAAACAAAATATAAGTGAACCTCTGTTCTGGGTGAATATGAATTACGAATATTTATAGAATGCATTAATTGTATCAATCATTGAACTATGACTGAATAGTCATAGTTCAACATTTGCATGTTGACAGTTGTGTGAAGCATCTCCAGTATTTGAATGAGCTATATGTATAGTATATCATCAGCTTTAGTCAAACACAATGCCAACTAAAATCCAACATATGAATTCATTTTGCCTATTGATTAGGGTGTTTTCTGGAGCAAATACTCACGAAGATAGAGGAAAGGCGTTTGGAAATGATCAACTCAACAGCGTTGTTCATGAAAGCAACTTGAAGAATCATTATGAAGAGGAGGAGGCAATTCCCAAGCCAAAATTGAAGTTCACTCACTTCTTGAAGGGTTGGCTTTCATACTCAAAATTATTGGCTAGCAGGAAAAAGGGAACCAAAAGCGAGAGTCGCCGTTGGTGATTAATTAGGCTAAGATGTTATAATTTGTATTAGCCAACTAACGCAACTTGAATTGCTTTAGGGTAGTGTCCAGGTCACGGAGGTACTGGAGTAACTGGCTGGTGGAAACATTTTACTGCAAGCTTTCATGACCAATATTTGGTTAGCTAGTTTGGTTCTTTCATTCGGGTTTAAAATTATAAAACTGAATGAAAAGTTGGGAATGTATAAAATAATTTAAATGAGTTGAATTTATGAATAATTTTATTATGTAATTATAAATAAATAATATTATTTAATAAAAATTAAATATAAACTTTTGAACGACTATTAATAATATAATATAATATTAGGAATAAAATATTAAAAAATATTATTAACATTCTATAGTATATAAAATAATAAAAGACTAATAATATTCATTTTTTCTTGAAAAGACCATCTATCACAGTATCTAATTTTTCTTTGATAACATAAAATTTATAAAAAAAATAATATTTTTATAAATAAATTTGATAATTTTATAAATTTGTCCTCACATAAATAATAAATAGTAAATGAGATGCATCATCCACCCTATGTGAGGAGGGACTAACCCGTGAAATTAACACTTTTATCAATTTCCAATTTACAGTTGCAGATGTCTGGCAGGATATTCAGATGTTGATCTCTCATTAGAAATAAACACCGCAACAAAAAATAGAAAACTAGAAAAATAAATGATATATACGGAGAATAGAAGAACGAACCAAACGACACAGAAGAGGCCGTCAAGGTAATATCGTGACGGCATCGTCGACCATGTGTATCGGTGGAGTGAACTCCACAAATACGTCTCGCTTGTAATTTGTATGATTTAGAGCTGCTGCACCAGCCTTCCTTTCCTTTTCTTTCCCTACAATAATTTAATAATAATAATAATAATAATACTCCATCAATGGAAATTTATAGCCAGTTACGCCGGAGTAGCATCAACTAATCCCCATATTTTTCAAGGTTGGTCCATTCTTCTTATTCTTTACCAGTTATGCTTCTTTTTTAACTAGGATTTCTTTTATGCTGAACTCTTTTAGGTTGAAACTGGTTCTCGCTTTTGAATTCGCCGACATCGAATTAGTGGTACAGTATTTCTTGCTTCCTCTATTCTTTTCCTTTTCTCAGCAACCAAATCATCGAGATTGAACCGTCTACCCCTCTTGTTTATTAATTAAAAGTGTATTTGTTTGTAAGGGTGTAAATGAAATGAAGTATTTTGTTGCTCAGATTTTGTTCTCGAGTATAAAATAAAGTAAGTTTGATTGAGTTTGATCTAGCTATTGAGTCGAGCACGATCCGAATAGAGTCCGAACAGTTTTAACTATTTGAACGAATTAGAAAATTGCAATTTGAGGAGGATTGTGTAATTTATTGAACTTTAAAATTTGTTCATATTTCATCTATATTTCGAGTTCGAGATCGAAATTTTTGTCGAGCTGTACTGTTTGCTTATTTTAAGCCTTATTTGTTTGGTTAATATTGTTGCCTTTCACACTCTATATGATGATTATTATGTCTCTCTAGTGATTTTCCTCTCTTTTTTTTCAATTAAATTGATTTGATGTTCTTCAATTTCGACTCTACCATCTAACTATCTAAGTAATCTAATCAATAGTGAGTTTGACTGGTTGAGTATATTAATTGTCTACTAGTTTTGCTTCTTCTTTTTTTTTAATATTAAATATTTTGTCTTAGAAATATAGGTGATTGTGTATAAGCTCATGACTAATCTATTGGTCTGTTTTGACATGCATTTACTCAAGTTCATTTAAAGTGTTGTATATACACGGACCAAATTTATGTTTCATGAGTTTATTTGGATAATCAAATACAAAAAATGAAATGCCTAAATTTCAGTTATTGAATTTATTATTTCCAAATAAAACAAATTTTTATGATGGTTTGAAATGTGATTCTAAACACTTTTAGTAGGCTGTGAATGAGTGTTTTTATGGTTTGCTTAGTTGATACTGAGATTTATAACTCGAACTTCACCCACTAAGATATAGGCTCACATGGGAAGGATGGTCACATCCATGGTTGTATCTCTAATATGAACTTGTTAATATTGAAATATAATCAGTACAGGATTCTGGAATTTTGGAATTTTTATGTATCGCAGACATTGTTAATTATGTGGATATAGATTTAAATAGGAATCATAGAGAATTATGAAACTCATTGCATGACAGGTCATGGAGCATATACATTTTATGAGTTTTAACCAGGTAACAAAACGAATTGAAAGACACCGTTGTGCTTTAGGGAGTCTGGTTCCTGATTCAGATTATTTCCATGTTTGTAATAAGGGAGTGATGATTTTATTTCACTCTTCCTCAACTGTTTATGATTAGGAGTTTCTTGCAATATGACATGAAATTGATTATTGCATGATTTATCTATCTATAACTTTTCAATAGGAAAAAATGGCAGAACAGATTGGGCCAGCACCACAACCAGCTTCTTTTGATTATGAGCTCTATGAAGGAGATCCCGACCATCTTAGAACCGTTGTAGCTACACCAAGTCAAATTAGCCCTTGGATTGATCCTGCAGCTTTGAAACTTAAGCATAGGATTGGGCGTGGACCCTTTGGTGATGTTTGGTTAGCAACACATCATCAGTCAGCTGATGATTATGACGAGTATCATGAGGTGGCTGTAAAGATGTTACATCCAATCAAGGAGGATCATATGAATATTTTTTTGGATAAGTTTGAGGTGTTATTTTTAAAGTTCCGACAACTCCAAGGTGTATGTTGGTTGCATGGTATCTCAATTGTATCTGGGAAGGTAAATACATTCTTTCAGTTGTGTTTCTACTTTTATTGTCTCACCTTGGTTGGTTTTCTGCACCAATTACTGTCACAAAATTAATTCTCTCTCTTGTGGTAGATTTGCGTAGCAATTAAATTCTATGAGGGATCAGTGGGTGATCAAATGGCTCAGCTGAAGGGAGGAAAGCTTCCATTGCCTGATGTTTTGAGGTTATATATATGGGACATAGTTTTTCTTTCCAAGGCTTATAATTATCATGATAAAACTGGACTTATTCTCACAAAACACTTATGTTTCAGGTATGGAATTGGGTTGGCTAAAGGAATCCAAGAGTTGCACTCATTAGGTACCCTGGTCCTGAATATTAAGCCAACTAATTTCCTCCTTGATGAGCATGACCAAGCAATTCTCGGGGACTTTGGGATCCCGTATCTACTTCTTGGGATTCCGCTGCCAAATTCTGATTTCGCTCTCAGGCTTGGAACTCCTAACTACATGGCTCCAGAACAATGGGAACCAGAAGTAAGAGGACCAATAACCTTTGAGACTGATATGTGGGGGTTTGGATGCAGCATCGTGGAGATGCTGTCTGGTGTTCAACCCTGGTTTGGGAGATCCGCCGAAGAAATTTATCAGTCCGTCGTGATGAAGCAAGAAAAACCACTCCTTCCAGGTGGTCTGCCTCCTGCTGTTGAGAATGTTATTAATGGCTGTTTTGAGTATGATCTCCGCAATCGTCCTTTAGTAGCAGATGTTCTACATGCGTTTGAAAGGTTTGATCGATCTTTCGTATGCATTTTTACCTTGAGAGACTTACAGTTAGTTAAAATGGTTCTGTTCAAATGTAACCTCTTTTTTACCCACCCAAGTATTACTACTATGTACAAGAAGATGATGAAAAAGCCATGGAAACATAAGCTCCCATGTACGACTGGGAAAGTTTAAAAAAAAAAAAAGAAGCCAAAAAAGCCACAAAAAAGAGAGAAGAAAAAGCCAATTCCCAAAAGAGTTTAAAAAGTCTTTTGTGATGCCAGTAAGTTTTTTGTCCCCAAAAAATTCCTTCTCCATCAGCAAAAATCTCCTATTTATGTAGCACTTTATTTATGGCCATTTGGCTACTGAATTTGAATGGAGACAATTACTACTATGTTCTGTCTTCAAGATAGGATTGTTTCATAAAATATTTTGTTTGTTTACCTCAGCTCCCTTCCAAATTTGATGATGCAATCATATTCTATGGTACCGAAAAGAAATCCCCCACCCCTCCACCTGTCCAACTTTTTCTTGCTTTACGGAAACAGAGTACAAGAAGGGAGAGAGGTTCTAATAAAACAAGCATTTAGAGTAATAAATAGTAATTTATTTGATTTATTGGTTACATATCCCAATAGTTCTTTTTTGTCCTCTAAATTCTAAAAACACTTTTAGACATCGATTTGAGTACATAATTTAGTATGGTCAACAATAAAGAGCCTGTTAATACTTTTGTGCAGATGACTCTTCCCCCAGGTCATTACTAAGATGATATGATACTATCATCAACTTGAAAACAAAGCTATTGCCATAGATTGACATTTGGGCGACACACACACAACATATCTTTTTTGATATACTTTTTCAAGAAAAAGTGGAATTTTTAAAATTATTTTTTTGATCGACTTCTTCAAAATTAAATTTTTGATAGACTTTCTCAAAACTGTTTGATAGACTTCTTAGTTTTTCATATTTATTTTTTTTCAAAAATAATTTTTAACATTAGAAGTGCAAAATTGAATTGAAATATTGAACATTTGATCATTTACTGCATCACCAGCACGACTTATAAATCTATGTCACTGCATTGTCTTGGAACATCACAACTAAAAGGGATAAGTGAGTTTATAGTTATATACCATGAACGACATTGAATATTTTGGATATGGAATATGAGCTGGTTCATGGTTGGCCTAATACTTGAAAGATGATGTTTGTTATATACAGGCTGCCATTGTCTCGGGACTTTCACATACTTCTAAGAAAAAAGGAAAAACAATCTTTAATGGGTGTAAGTGTCAAAAAAGGAAAAATGCAACAAGCTAAACAGAACGAGAGAAAGAACAAAAAAGACGTACAGTTTAAATACTTATGTTGCAGTACTTCAGACCATTGCAACTTTTAACAATAGAATGATAGTTGAGAATTTTATGCTTTTGTTTGGTTCATGATATTCTTTCATTGCATAAATTTTGCAACTGAACTTGCAGCTCACAGAAAGCTGTTTACAATGATGGTGAATGGATTGGTCTAGAAAGCAGAAAGTTTTCTGAGAAAACAAGTGGCAAGGGTTATTCCACGTGGTTCCTTACAAAGGATCTTCTCCAAGTGGGTGATACAGTTCATTCAAGGAAAGCACTAAACTCGTACAAGCCCCAAACCATGGTCGTGGCTGAGGGGACTGTAGTTGGTTTGGAGAAGGATACTGATCGAGACGGGTTTGTTCTGGTGCGTGTGCCTGGGGTGCACGATCCACTAAGGATAAATGTGTCGACCCTTGAGAGGGTCACATTTGGTTTGGCTGCTGGGGATTGGGTGCGATTGACGGAGAAAAATAACAATCACTCATCTGTTGGTATTCTACACTCAATACAGCGTGATGGAAGTGTTACTGTTGGTTTTATAGGGCTGGAGACTCTATGGGAAGGGCATTCTTCTGAGCTTCAGTTGGCCGAGCCATGTTCTATTGGAAATTTTGTGAGATTGAAGGCGAGTGTCTTCACTCCCCGCTTTGAATGGCCTCGCAAAAGCGGAGGAACGTGGGCTACTGGGAGGATTTTTCAGATACATCCAAATGGGTGCCTTGTCGTGAGGTTCCCCGGAAGGTTTGTGTTTGGAAATGAACGCAACAGCTTCTTGGCAGATCCAGCTGACATGGAGCGTGTTTCTTTTGATACTTATCCAGGGCTGGTGGGGAAGTACCAACATATAGAGGATTTTCACTGGGCTGCACGGCCACTAGCAATTGCATTCAGCCTTTTTACAGCAATGAAGCTTGGTGTCTGTGTTGGAAAAAATGTGGGAGCAAGACTGAAGAAGGGCCGTGAAAATCAGTTGCGCAGTGAGGACCATGCTCAAGATTTCCAAACTGGTGGCAGTTCTTCATGGCTTCCATCTCCAGTTGCAAATATCCTATTCAGAGAAGGTCCTACTACTGCTACTGCTGCTGCTGCTGTTAGGTGACTTGTCCAAGTTTCATAATAATTAGCTGATAAACTCGAGATATGCAGTGGATTCACCAGTACCATGTAATACCGAAATGCTGACGGTGGTTAACTTTATATGGTGTGTATAAGATGTGAATATATATACGATGTAAATATATGTTTATAGAAGGTATTTGTTCTAATCCGTGCTGCTGTTTTCTCTATAACTACCATCACAGCATCTCATTATCACATCCCAAAGCTTTCTGTGTAGATACATGACCGAGTGTATGTATCCTTAAGAATGTCAATGGCCTGCTTCACTCAAAAGATTGAGTTTGAAGATAACTTGGGACTAGGCAAAAATAAAATTATTGGTGGTACCTCCCAACTGCATGTTGAAGGTGGAAAAGGAGGTCAAATAGGCTGTTACGTTATATGATTTGTTTTGTGGCTCCCTCATTCCTTATTCTATATATTTTTTTCCCCGGCTTTTAAAACTCTTTTGTATGCTATTTTGGTGTCTTTTTATTTTGAATAAATCTTTTTTTGGAATTTTATAATTTCTACTATTCACTAAAAATTTATGACATATTTATTTATTTATTTTATGCATTTGTTTGTATTCTTCAGTGGAAGAGTGGCAGGAGAGAGAGATATACGTTGGGGTAATTTTTAACTCAACCTTATTAAACTCAAAGATGCTTCTGTCCAGGGAGGTTTGTTGTTCTCAATTTTGAGCGCAATTTGATAGAGTCCCAAGTATTAATGTGAGCAATTAAAAAAAAAAAAACTCTGAGATTGTAAATATACAACTCCCTTGGTACTTACAGGTTTTTATTTTATTTTTGTTGATGTTTTGGCGAGAAGATTAAGGCATTATAGAGATATTAAACATTATATTTTAATGTGAAAATATAATGTATAAATAATATTATAAAGTCTCCAAGACTTCTTCCACAAGTTTGGTGTAACATTTTTTTTTTCTTTTTACTCTTTAACCCTTACCACTAGATATATTACTATTTTATTTTTTTAATATTAATTTTTTCTATCTTTTTATTCTCCGTTATTTTTTTGTTTGTTTTTAGATATATTACTATTTTCCGTTATATATTGTGGCTCGTTCATTATCTGTTTTACAGAAGTCCACTTCGGAAACAGAGCAAGAAAGTTGAAGAAAACGATTGATAGAATAAAAGTTCGTGAGAGAAAGAGAATGAGAAGAAGAAGAATGAAGAGGGCGTTATCTCAACCCCTCCTGTAAGTTGTAGCCCACTAATCATTTGCTCTTCTTTTACGATTATTAATCTTCCGGCTGTCTTGTTTTGTTTCCTAACCAAACTCTGTTTTTTTGCAGTAGACATTTGAAAGAAAATGATTATAAAAAAGAAAGAGGGGATAGTATTGTTAATAACAGAGAAGGAGAAGAAGAAGAAGAAGAAGAAGAAGGCAAAGGAGATGAAATAATTGAGCAAATCCACTGCATAACCCTCCACAAGAAGCGTCCACAACCGTTCAATCGAGGTAAAAAAAGAGTTAAATTTCCATGAATCATTCTTTATCGTATATTTATAATTTCCCTCCAGATACAATATTTATGATTAATGGGGTTACTTTTTGTCTAAGTTCCCTGATTCATATAGATGCAAGTTTCTTGGTTGCTTAATTCTTTTTATTGGAACCCTAAAAGTACCCTTCATGCACTAAACTTCGTTCACTCTACATGTTTCACTTGTTTTTGAGTCAGTAATCGCTTCCCAACCCATCTGAGCTGTAGTATTAATAATATCAAGTGTCCCATATGACTTTTCTACTTAATATGCTTAAGACATTTTTATACATATGTTTTTATTAACTTTCTTTAATATTCCTTTCTTCCATAAAAAGAGTTCCATATTTGCATTTGTCAATTTTTCATTCCAAGAAAAAGTCATATTTATATTCATGGTATACAAAATGAGTCCATCTCTCAAGTTTATCATCAATATGTTATCATGTCATCACTACTAATCAAATCACTAGATTAATTTATGGGACAAAAATACATACTGTAAATTTTGTGTTTTATATATATGTTATTGCTTAAAAAATCTTCCTATGCAAACAATAAAAATAAAAAGTAGTGTCTATGGAATTTCAAATAAATTTGAAATTAGTGAATCTAGGCTGTATGTTATAGTGGCCATTAAAGGATTTGTTTATTGCAAGTGAATCTATGGTAAAGGTTGAGCAGGCAGGCCCAATCTCCTCATCTTCTAACAGTAGTAATGGTCAACCAGGTGAAGAGGTCTCTTTAGGGAAGTATGGAATGTGGAGGCAAAAACAAAAGAGCGGAGCAGCAAGGCTAGAGAAGCAGATGAAGGCAAGGTGGGCGCTTGAGGACCTGATTGAGGAACAACTGAGCCGTTTTCAAGCCCATTATAGCAGGACCGTGGTCCCAACCCACCTCAAGGATGTGTCCAAACTTCTCATGCCAAAATGGGCTCCACCCCATGAACTTGCTGCTATGTTCTGGCTTGGTGATTGGAGGCCCTCTGCCCTTTTGGACCTCCTCAGCTCACTGACACGTTCCTTGCCCTCCTTATTGGACTCCATTGGGGTTGAACAGGCCCTATCACAGTTAATCCATGATATACGTATTGAGGAGGCCGTAATTGACGAGGAGATGGCTGAAATTCAAGCTAACTGTATCCTCCACCTTTCTTTTGGTTCAGTCAATAAGCTACCCACTGCGGCTGCATTAGCCTGCATCCAGTCCGAGTTCACCAAGATCCATCGGGTCATAGTTAAGGCCCAGAATCTCAGGTCCATTTTAATCTCCTTAATAATGATATAACTGCATGTAGATGTAGGAGTAACCGTAAGAATTACTATAATCAAACTCGTGACAGTACTTATTGACAGTTACCCACGTATTTGTTTTTATCTGTGTGATCCAACAGGTTCAAGGCATTTGAATTGATAATGAAGAAGGTGGTGAGTCAAACTGATGCGGCGGAATTCCTTGTTGCCTTGGCAGGAATTCAACATTCCATCCACCAGATTGCCAGAAAGCTTAAAATGGTAAAAGGTCCAGTTTCTCTTCCTCTCAAGTCTAGTTGAGAAAAGGGTACTCCTGAGGATATAAATTTCAGAAGTAGTAGAGGGAATTGAATAGGAGGAGTTGTTGGTAATTCAGAAGCAGCAGAGATTTTAAGAAAATCAATAATAGGATTAGGGTATCAAATGTGCGCTCATAATGATCTAGGACTCGGCTATAGTTACAATGCGTGGACACCGTACATTTACTTGTATATTTTTTGTACTGTTAAGTGAACCAGTACCCACTAGTAAAAAGTCGAGAAAATTTATTTGAGATGTTGTGTATGAGGCAGGCGTGTAGCTAGCTAGCTTGATTTTGTACGTATATGAATTTATTTGAGGTGGTGTACGCGGAATTACAAATGTATTAGAGGCTTACGGTTACAAATATGCCCAACATGTCCTACCTAATTCAGGTGCACCTAACACAAGTAAATTTTATTTCCATTTGAGTTTTCTGGTCGTATCAAGAAAAAAGACTTATGATCCTAACCACATTAATGGTTAGACATCGATCATTTTTAGTATCCCATTGGAATGGAATTACTAGTATTATCCTACTGCCTTAGCTTAATTAATTATAACTGCTTGGTTGTTATGTTCCTTAATTACATGAAAAAAATTAACGTTGTTCGATTCATGTGAAAAATGCAAATATTGTGAGGCCTTGATTATGGAACATTTCACATGCATGCAAACATGTAGAGAGCGATGGAATTGAGCACATGAAAACACAAAGTCCAGACGTGGGAAATCAAAATTTGATAAGAACTTGAAGGTTGGCGTGGCCGGTGGTTTATCACGTGCATGTATGAATTGAATCCTTTTCTTAAATAGGAGTGTTGTTATAGATAGATATGATTGTCCTATTGTCTTTCCTTTATTAATTGGAAAAACAGGTGTTTGGTAATTTGAAAAGAAGATGTTGATGTAGGCCGGACGTAGGGTTCCAAATTTATTTACATATGCATATGGGCATATGGGCTATGGCTATGGTTAGGTAAAAGTAACTCAAAATCAATACCCTTACCACCTACAGATCTCACTAATAAATAAATTTATTTAAAACTTAAATTATATGTATTTGTAATTTAGTGTTTTTTTCCTACTAAACATAACGATTCATGGAAATTTTAAAATGTAAATTTATTTGTTGATAAGTGTAACAATTAAGTAGATCTTCTATTTGTTTTTGCGATGATTAAAACATTACTAGTAGAGTAGTTTGTTATAGCAGTACTCCCTCCATGATTTTTCATTTTGAGATGTTCCAATATATAAGTTACTTATTATTTATAAAATTTAGTTGGTTCATTATTTTATTTGTATGCCCTTATAATAAATATTCAACCATTACTCTTTTTTTGAAGAAACAATCTTCAATGTCATTATTTTTATCACCACATTTAATGTTGTTGTATTCTCAATAAAAAGAATTCAACTTTTTAGGCTTTACTAGTTTACTAGCAACATATTTTGTGTATAAAAGACAATTATACCAGCAATCAATGAAGTTAAGAGTTTCAATGTGATAAGTAAGGAGCAATTAATTTATTCATTAATTCCATATTAAGGGGTATATGTGAAAAATTTCTGTTAAAAATTGTCACTTAAATTGATTTTCTTAAACTATATGCCAAAAGAAATCAGTCTATAACTATGGGACGGAGAGAGTAATTCGTAATATCGGCACTACTGTAGTGAAATTGTACAATCCATCCCATATCAATTCATTATCAATGTATCCTGAGTCCGTTCCACCCAATTTAAATCATATTTCACCACCCACACGAGGCTTGCAAATTCAGTCTCACACTCTCCTCGCACCAGCGCACATCTAGACTGATTTAATAAGTATGTTAGACCACCTCCTTACTTAAAAAAATTAATCTATTAAATTATAATTTTACCATACTTATTAATATTGAATTTATTCAATATGAAATTTATTTGCCAACAACATCCTCCCTCTCCCTGTGAAAGCAAGTAAACAAAACCGGGAGATTAATGATGTGGGTCCAAAACAAAACAGGTCCCACCGCAGTGCACAACTTAATAATTGTGTATTCACGGCGTGCACGTAAACAGTAATTAATGAATGATCCTGTGCGTTCTCGTTTTCAGGACCCGCTAAGGAAAATGATCTAATCGCAAATATGCATACATAGTAAAAACAAAAACTCAATACGTATATATTTATAAGTAAAACTTTTCTATCTCAAAAATAGATGATGAATTGATATTTTATTGTTACTTTACCAACTTTATTACAAAATCCTTGCCACCAAATACATAAGCAGATCTCACTCTTTATGATTGAAGTATGACGAGAGACTAATTTATTGATAAATATATTTTTATTTTATTGTATAAAATTACATGTTTGAAGTTACTCTTTTAAGAAGATAATTAGTTTTCTCCTCTTAACTCCTTAAGAGTCCTAAAAAGTATGAAAATAGATAAAATTCATGCTTAAAATCCAATCGTATTCTTAAAATAGGTTCTGAAAAATAAAATCAACCAACTAAAAATGAATCGATTATAATTTTATTTTTTTTTATATTATAGCAACGGATAAAATTATTACTATAGTCAATTCGTTTTTAATTTGCTCATATAATTCGTTGGAGAAGAATACCTATATATATATATATATATATATATATATATATATATATATTGATGGACACTTTGTTGAGTCATGATATTTTCCTCTTTTACGTAAGTAAATTGGGCTTACTTATTTAATTAATCTATTGGGCCTTCATTATTGAACCCTCGAAAGTCATTGGCCTAGTCACCATATCACTTATTTAACCTATGAAACCGGACGGGTTCATTGGACTAACCCATTGGATCTTTTAATATCTATTACTTTGACTTGTAATGATGAAAAAAGCATGACAGTTGACTAAGACACTCGTCATGCATTAATGTGGATGGAAATATAACTTACGTAAGAAGATAAATACAAGATACCAAAGGTAGTGGGTATCTGAAGACTCGATCACAGAATCCATCATATCGGTGTGTTAGAGGTAGTGGGTGGTACCAGAAAAGATGGCAAAGAAGAAGAAAGACAACCTATCAACTAAGTCTTCACAAACAGGTACGTTCACATTCATATTCACATACACACAACTGAGAATTATGATCTCTCTCTCAATACACTAGACATTACATCCTCCATTGTTAACCTTGTGAACACGTATACTAACTCTCACGCCTGATCTATCCCATCGGTCCCAAATCCGTTCAGCATCAGGGTGGTGTTTATCGTGTTTATTATGCAGATCGGCGTCTTACGTGATTGGGGACGTTGGAGAAGATCTTGGCGTTAATATCATTGGCGCTAGAAGGAGAATTTGAGTTCTAGTGTCATTGAAATTTTCAATCACAATCGTTTAACCTACTTCAAAGATGATGAGGAGTAGAGATGGTACGCTGTAAGAAAGGCGGCGACGATGGTTGTTAGCTCGCCAACGCCTCGTGTTTGATAAAGGATCGTCAGGTCCTTCTAAAAGTGCTCACGAAAGCACGGCCTCTAAGCATAATTCGGGTGATCTCCGTCCGAAGATCCATGGTGGAGCCAGACGGAAGTTGGTCTTTGATGCGGATAAGGGGCATGATCGTGGTCGGGGGCGAGCAGAGGGCTCACCGACTAAGACTCATCATCGAAGTGGTCAGGAGGACAGAGCTGCCAAGTTGGCGAGGATGGCAGACGAAGCAGATAAAGCCTTGGAGGTCTGTTAAAAAGAGAGGAAGATATAAATGAAGCAGATGCTTGGTGGCGGAGTTAAGGGGACGAAACATCTAGCCATGTTCAAATTCAAGAAAAGTGAGTAAGATAAGGAGATGCCACGGCGAGAGGGTAAAGAGCTAGAGCATTCTACACATGTGTCTAGGGATCGTTCTCACGGTAGGAGGAGATCGAAGAGCAGAACTCCCATGACCTCGAAGAAGGCACTAGTGGTCGTTGGTTCTCAGCATCGAGACGACGACAAGCGAAGGAGTAGGTCGAGGGAGATCGTGCCAGAAACCAGAAGAAGAGAGCATCAGCGTGACCATTCTCATCATGAGGACAGAATTGTACGCTGGAGTAGATCCAGAAGCCCCACAAGGGCAATGGGATCGGCAGGAGGAGGTCGATCCACTCAGAGGCAGAATGTCGTTCAGGAGAAAGAGGTCTCCTCGCAGCCCGAAGGTGTTGATTTTTTAGTGAAGGATTTGAAAGAGCTCCAAAAGCAGTTGGCTGAGGTTCAACAAGTGAAGGACACTCCGGGAAAGAAGGCATCCCCTTTTTTATCGGATATTCTCAAGTAAAAGGCAGATATCACCAAGAAGTTGCCTCGTATGGAGAGTTACGATGGGTCCGGGGACCCTTATGACCATCTTGAGCGTTAAATGGCTCATGGATTATTATGATTTCACTGATGCTGCCAAGTGCCACACATTTGTTACGACATTGAGGAAAGATGCGAGGCAGTGGATGGGGACTTTGCCGTCAGATTCAATTTCCTCTTGGATCAAGCTTTGTGATAAGTTCCATGCCCGCTTGGGAAGCAAAGAAGGAGAGGAAGCCCATTGGTTCACTAAAGACAGTCCAGATTCACCAACGAGTCCTTGGGTCAATATGTGAAGAGGTTCGGAGAAGCGGTTGGTCGGTGTCCACCTCTATGATCTCCGGTGCCGTAGGGTTTGTTTGTAATGGGCTAGATCCGTAAAGTCCAGAAGTTAGTGAAGAAGTTGATGTTCCACCATCCAAGAAGAGCTCGCGTAAGCTTTTGACAAAGCAGAAGGATATATTGTTGTAGAGGAGGCTATGAATAGCCTAAAACGTCCTTCTTCGAACCAGTTAAAGGATGCAGATGATCCTAAGGCAGATGGCGATCAGAGAAAGGGGGGAGGATATAATGATCGGTCAGAGGGCAGTTCGAAGAAGTTCAATAACTCATGGCGACAGAGGAGTAGTCGTCCGCCTGCGTCCACCTCGAAGATGAATAAGGTTTACACCAAGCTGAACACGGATAGGTCGGTGATTTTGGACCGGATCGGGGAACCGACCATTCATGAAGCGCCACCGTGACCACATCAAGCCGAGCGAGTGGCAATACCCAAAAAAATATTGTGGTCGCCATCAAGCCGTTGGTCACGATACTAATGAATGTTGCAATTTGAAAGATTTCGTAGAAAGGAAAATTCAAAACGGTTTGCTGGTTCAGTATGTGGCCGGGAGGGACCAACAAGGTCAGCAAAATGTTGATCGATCTTTATTAGATCATTCAAACGGTCCCTACCTCAGAAGACCTCAATTTTTTTAAAATAAAAATGGAATTTCCTCTATTTATTATTTTGAAATAGTAAGGGTTGATTTGATTCATGTGGATAGTTATGGGTAAAATACGCAAATATTTTGAATAAGCAAGTGGTTATAAAATATTCTTTATTGTCGGGGAATATTCGTTTGGTCGTGGAATATTAAATGCATGTCGAGTAATATTAAATGCGACGACGCATGATCTTTTGTGGGCCCCATAACTGAAAGCGATTGGATGAAGAAAATGACAAATATAAGTTGTTTATAAATAACTGGCGTAGTTTATACAATTAATCTTGTTGAAATACCGGTGGTTAAAACACACTACTAATACGTGTTGCCGAACAAGATGGCGCGCAGTATTGCACCAATTATTGATTCTTACGTAAGAAGGCACTACTCAATAATTGTTACGGTGAATTATTCGCTCAAAGATTTTATTTTATTGATTCAATAATTCTTTGCATTGATATTTTATATTGTTGTTGTTTCAATAATTGTCATTACAAGATTTTTCATTATCGAAGCAATAATTCATATTATCTGAATAATATTATTAGATAACATTATTGGCAATGTCTAAAAGTTACATCTAAGGAGAGGTTTGGTCACCTAATCTTGCGCCAAGTAAGGAGAAATTCTTATTGGAAAGCCCTCTTCCTCAGGGAACCGCACGTCATCAATATTGTGATTCTGTAATATTATTTGTGAATAATTAATTATTGATTCATATGATGAGAAAAATATTGATTTTATGTGGATATAGATGGAGAAAATTTTTAATGTGACAATTGTTGAAAATTAAAATTTTATCTTTTTCTAATAAAATAATTCATTTAAATATATATTATTATATTTTAATAATATAATAATGGTGATATTTTTACAATGAATGTGGGATATATGAGTATCTGAGGAGGAAGAGAGTATTTTTGTTGCAATAAATGTTTAAAACATGTTAAACATGTCGGTGGACCCCATTTATTGGATCGAAATTTGATTATAGCCTCTAAAATCACCCGTTTATGGATTTTGGTCAATTTCATTTGGAATTTGAAAAAACTTTCTTCTGTAAAGTTGTAGAGAATTGAATTTCCTATAAAAACACGCGAGATTCGAATTTTCTGACAAAAGGGCTATTTATTGTGAATTATTGAAGTTCTGAAGCTACGAAATAATTGATTTTTGGAAGTTTAAATTATTTTAAATTAGAAAAACGTTTTTTATTACTTTTTCTAGAAGGTGGCATGTGGTTATTGAACTGAAATCATATTTCAAGTGTAAGTAGAAGATTTATTATATATATTATTATTATATTAAATTTTTCTGCTTTGGTGTTCTAAAGAATTTTCTATAAATAGGGTGCTTGGGTTAGAATTGAAGATTACACGTAAATCAAGTTTTCTCTCTATATTATCGAGCGTATTCTTGTGAGTATTTTGAGTATACTTTGAGTATTGCTATACGGTGAAAGTTCAAGTCAAATTTTTATATCAGGTGTTTCAACTGTAAGATCTTGTCTTTTCGAGGTAAGAGATATTTTTTTTTCAAATGATATTATTTCTTTCAATATCATTATGCTAAAATATTGATCCCAAGTTTTATCAAATTTGAAACTTTTGGTGTCAGAGTTCTTATTCACGATATCAAGACTATTCACGATATCTGATCTTATTAACGAATACTAAGACTATTCATCGAAAAATGAAAAATTTTCTTTTCGTCCAAAATATCTATTGTGGATACTAGCTTTGATTGTATCCATGTTTTTATCATTCTTGAATTTTACACCACTATGTTTATTTTTGAGGTATTTTTGGACGTGGATAATACAAAGTACGAATCCTTAATCCTTAATCCTTGTCATTTTGTTTCACTGGATTCGTTTCTTTAAAAAATATATATATATATTTTTCATCATCCTCGCACTTAAATGACGATATTATGGAATATCTTTATTCAGTAGTGTAAAAGATGAATGATTTCGATGAATATCTTTGGCCCAGTAGCAAAAGATGAATGATTTCGATGAATATCTTTGGCCCGTAGTGCAAAGATGAATGATTTCGATGAATATCTTTGGCCCGTAGTGCAAAGATGAGCAGTGTTTAGATGAACATGACCAATTGGTGAATGTCCTCGGCCAGCAGTAGTGTAAGGATGAATATATGATTCGGATATATATTGATTGATTTTACTGAGGATAAAAATATTGATGATGGACTGTTAAATTCATAGATATTAGTAGATTTCATCCTCTACGTAACTCTTCTATGAATTAATATTTTCCGGCATGCAGTATTGATTTAAAACTTGTTGTCTATTGTATTCTATTAGATTTTTTTCCATGTTGAAGACTAACGATAATTTGTTCGTATTATCTTAGTCATAATATTCTTTCTTCGGGCTAGTTGAGCTCACCCTTTTCCTTTTGTTCCATTTTCTTCTTAGGAGGCGAGAATGTAGCGACGCAGTGGGGTATGGAATGATGGTTTTAGAGAGTTGTTTAGTAGTCCTCACCATTTTTGTAAAATAATGTATCAATAATTATGATGAGGATTTATTTGTATGTGGATATTGTTTAGATGGCAATATCTCGTATTTAAACTCACAGCTTTCTTTGTTGTAATAATAAAGTTGTAGTTGTTTCACATGCAGTGTATTGACAACTCGAGAATGGGTGATGTATACCTATTTTTGGGGGTGTCACGGTTGGTATCGAGCTTAGGATATGATCTCTGGCGGAGATCGGGGAATAGAGTCGGAGAATGGCGGGGGACTTAGATCCGGCGACGATGTTATAGAAAATGCGGTTATTTCTTCCCGAGTGGGGTCAAGAAACGAAACAAACCATGGCAATTGAGATTGAGCCCTTCACCGAAAGCAATTTCGGAGCCATTGGTAATTCCTGCGGGAGAGACGGAAGAGATCGAGCTAGTCCCCTGGAAAGCCGAGAAAAAGGCGGTGAAGATTGGTTCGGTCCGCAGAACCTCTTCGGACAAACCTCATGGAGCTCCTTCGCTGCTATGTGGATATTTTTGCATGGAAACCACAGGACATGCCTGGAGTTAGCCGAAAGATAGCTGAGCACAGACTAGATGTAGATCCCTCGAAGAAGCTAGTTCGGCAGAAAAGGCGGATCTTTGCATCAGAGCGATAGAAGATCATTGATGAGGAGATTGCAAAGCTGTTAGCTGCTGACTTCATCTATGAAATTGATTACCCGGAATGGATGGCGATTGTGGTGTTGGTGCAGAAGCAGAATGAAAAATGGCGGATTTGCATTGACTACACCGATCTGAATAAAGCTTGTCCGAAGGACTTTTATCCTTTGCCCCATATCGACCAGCTCATCGATGCCACTTCGGGGTATGCATTACTAAGCTTTATGGATGCTTTTTCAGGTTACCATCAAATTTCCATGTGCAGGGAGGACATTCCGAAGACATCATTCATTACACACCGTTCGGTGTATGCCTATAAGAAGATGACCTTTGGCCTTATAAATGCTGGAGCCACCTACCAAAGAATGATGAATTTCATATTCGATAGACAGCTGGGGAGAAACATGGATGTCTATGTAGATGACATGATCGTAAAGAGCATGCAGGTTCAGAAGCATTTAGACGATCTGGAGGAATGCTTCCAGACTGTCCATCATCGTCAGCTGAGGCTCAATCTGGCCAAATGCACTTTCGGCCTCGGCGCAGGAAAGTTTCTGGGATATCTGGTTAGTCAGAGGGGCATCGAGGCCAACCCGGAGAAGATCCAGGCCATTTTTGACATGAAGACTCCTCAGTCGTTCAAAGACGTCCAATGTCTGACTGGCAGGATTGCAGCTCTCAGGAGGTTTATGTCGAAGTCTGCGGAGAGATGCTTGTCGTTCTTCGACACATTGAAGGGGCCGAAGAATGCGAAGACGTTCCAGTGGACTTCGGAGTGTGAAGACGCCTTCCAAGGCATAAAGACATATCTGTCTTCTGCTCCTTTATTGGTGAAGCCTGCCCCAGCAGAGACCTTATATTTGTACCTTGCAGCAAGTTCGTTGGCAGTTGGAGCAGTGCTGGTTCGGGAGGTCAGTGGGAAGCAGCAACCGGTCTATTATGTCAGTCATGTCCTAAGAGATGCGGAAACCAGGTACCCAAATATTGAGAAATTTGCCTTTGCTTTAATAATTGCTAGTCGGAAGCTTCGGCAATATTTTCAAGGTCGACTCCTAGTCGTTTTCACGGATCATCCTTTGAAGAAAGTGATGGGCAAGCCAGAGGTTTCAGGAAGATTAGCAGCATGGACTATGGAGTTATCACAATTTTTCATTGAATATCATCCCCGAACTGCTATCAAAGGTCAGGCCTTGGCCGATTTTATGGTGGAGTGCTTTCGTTCACCCGGCGTATGTCGAACTACTAGAAGCCGAGAGATGTCGACGAAAGCGATTCAGCAGTCTTAGTGTAGGTCGAGAATGCTTGGACGTTGATGCAGATGGATCCTCTACATGTTGCTGATCAGTAGGCAAGGTGAATTATCTTGACGAGTTCGGAGGGATTCAAAGTGCAGTAGGCCATCAGATTCGGGTTTAAAGCGACGAACAACGAAGCCAAGTATAAAGGAGTGTTGGCAGGTGTTCGGTTGACGAAAAGTCTGGAAGTCCAAAAGCTAATCATTTACAGTGACTCTTAGTTGGTCGTCAAACAATTGTCGGGAGATTATGAAGCTCGTGGGACCAGGATGATCAAGTATCTGGCGTAATTAAAAGACCGACTTGATGCCGCTTCAGATGAGTTTGGGGCATAGAGCGTAACGACAATTCCATTGCCGATGCACTGTCGAAGCTAGCCACCACGGATGCAGATGTTTTCAACGGATCGATTTATTTGGAAGTTTTGCAGCAGCCAAGTGTTCAGCATGAAGCGGTGATGTGTATCGAGCGATCTAACTGCTGGATGACTCCCTACATCGAATATTTGGCAGATGGCGTCCTTCCTTCGGATCAGATGCTGGCAAAGAAGATCAAGTACAAGAGTGCCAACTTCGTTCTTATTGATGGGGATCTTTATCGAAGGGCATTTTCGTCACCACTATTGAAGTTTCTGGTTCCATTTGAAGCTGAGTATGCCCTTCGAGAAGTTCATGAAGGCATCTGTGGCGATCACATGGCTGCTAAGTCATTAGCATACAAAGTTCTTGAAAGGGTACTCATCGCCAACGATCTTGAGGAAGCTACGAAAGACGTGAAGAAGTGTGAGAAGTGTCAGCTCAACAGTCCGATCCCACATCATCCACCAGAAGAGCTATACTTGATTCTATCTCCTATACCCTTTGTAAGACCCCAAATAATTAATAAATGAAATTTAATTTTCTCTAATTATTATTTTGAAATAGTAAGGGTTGATGTGATTAATGTGGATAGTTATGGGTAAAATACGCAAATATTTCAAAATAAAGAAGTGGTTATAAAATATTCATTGTTTGTCGGGAATATTCGTTTGGTCGTGGAATATTAGAATGCTTTTGGGAATATTCATGACGACTCACAGTAGCTACATATGTGGGCCCCATAATGGAAAGCGATTGGAGGAAGAAAACGACAAATATAAGTTGTTTAAAAATAATCTACAGAAGTTGTTATTACAGATTTAATTGTTGGAATACCCGGTGGTTAAAACACAAGAATATCGCGTTGTTCAGACAAGAAGATAAGGTATTGCACCAATTATTGACTCTTTACGTAAAAGGCACTACTCAATAATGGTTACGATAATTCTTATTCAAAGATTTTATTGGTTCAATAATTGTTGCGTTGATATTTTATATCTTCTTTGTTGATATTTTAATAATATAATAATGGTGATATTTTTACAACGAATGTGGGATATATGAGTATCTGAGGAGGAAGAGTATTTTTGTTGCAATAAATGTTTAAAACATGTTAAACATGTCTATGGTGAACCACATTTATCGATCGAAATTTGATTATAGCCTCTAAAATCGTCCAGTTTGTAGATTTTGGTCAATTTTCATTTGGAATTTGGAAAAACTTTCTTACGAAAAGTTGTAGAGAATTGAATTTCCTATAAAACTCGCAAGATTCGAATTTTCCGATAAAAGGGCTATTTATTATGAATTATTGAAGTTCAAGTTCGAAATAATTGATTTTTAAGTTTAAAATATTTTAATTACAAAACGGTTTTTTCATTTTTGAAACTCATTTAACATGTGGTTAGGAGGCTGAATTCAGATGGTAGTGTGCGTAGAGATATTTAGAAAAAATATAATATTAATTTATTAAATTTTTGCTTTGGTGTTCTAAGCATTTTCCTATAAATAGGGTGCTTAGGTTAGAATTGAAAATCACACCAGAAACTGAAGTTTTCTCTCTATATTATCGAGCGTATTTTGTGAGTATTTTGAGTATACTTTGAGTATTGTTATACGGTGAAAGTTCAAGTTATAGCTTTATATCCAAAGATTCCAAATTTAAAATCGATCTTTCGAGGTAAGGGATATTTTTTTTTCGTAATGATATTATTTTTCAATATCATTATCTTTGAAATATTGATCCAAGTTTTATCAAATTTGGAACTTTTGGTGTCTGAGTTACTATTTACGTATCTCAAGACTATTCACGATATCTGCATTATTCACGAATACTAAGACTATTCATTGAAAAAAAAAAAAATTTTCTTTTCGTCTAAAATATCTATTGTGGATACTAGCTTTGATTGTATCCATGTTTTGATCATTCTTGAATTTTACACCACTATGATTATTTTTGAGGTATTTTTGGACGTGGATAAAACAAAGTACGAATCCTTAATCCTTGTCATTTTGTTTCACTGGATTCGTTTCTTTTTAAAAAAATATATATTTTTCATCATCCTCAGTCTTAAATGATGATATTATTGAATATCTTTGGCCTGTAGTGCAAAGATGAATGATTTCTGATGAATATCTTTGGCCTGTAGTGCAAAGATGAATGATTTCGATGAATATCTTTGGCCGTGTAGTGCAAAGATGAGCAGTGTTTAGATGAACATGATTAATCGATGAATATCCTCGGCTCAGTAGTGCAAGGATGAATATATGATTCGGATATATATTGATTGATGTTACAGGGATAAAAATATTGATGATGGACTGTTAAATTCATAGATATTAGTAGATTTCATCCTCTACGTAACTCTTCTATGAATTAATATTTTTCGATGCGAGTATTGATTTAAAACTTGTTATCTATTGTATTCTATTAAATTTTTCCCTGTTGAAGACTAACGATAATTTGTTGTATATTATCTTAGTCATAATATTCTTTACTGGGCTAGTTGAGCTCACCCTTTTCCTTTTTGTTCCATTTTTCTTCTCGGAGGAGGAGAATGTAGCGTAGTACAGTCTGGGGGTATGGAATGATGGTTTTAGAGAGTTGTTTAATAGTCCTCACCATTTTTGTAAAATAATGTATCAATAATTATAATGAGGATTTATTTGTATGTGGATATTATCTAGATGGCAATATCTGTATTTAAACTCACAGTTTATATGTTGTAACAATAAAGTTGTAGTTATTTCTGTACCTTGTATTTGACAACTCAGAATGGGTGATGTATACCTATTTTGGGGGTGTCACAGTTGGTATCAGAGCTTAGGGATATGATCTCCAAGGAGATCGGGGAATAGAACCAGGAGGGAGAGACGAGTAAATCCTTCGCTAAAGGTGTCCTACCTAAGCTTATTTGATAGTTGGTCAATATATAGGGATATTATGTGATATATTGATTTGCTTAATTAACCCTTGTTTTATGAGCGAGATTTGATAATGTCGATCGAGAATATTAACAATGGAAATGAGACCGTGGAGACGCTGTACTCACCAACGTGAGGAGAGCGCAACAGCAGTCGGGCAATGTTCCTCTTGTGAACAACACCACCGATCGAGACGATGAACCATTTAATGTTTGAAGCTTTTTTGCAGTTCATGCAAAATCGCACGAGGAGACTCGTGTTCAAAACATAGGAGGAAATGATAAGAATTCACGGGTCATCACAAGTTAGATTCAAAGAGTGGGACCACACGAATTTAAGGGAAAGCAGATCCGATCATGGCGTAAACATGGGTCAAACAAATTACCAAGATATTCGATGTCTTAGGATGCACAGAGAGCAGAAGGTTCCATTCGCCACCTTTATGTTCCGTGGCGCAGCGATTACTCTTGGTGGGAGTCTCGTAAGCGTACTCCATCCAACAAGACTCAAAGATGTCTTGGGAGATGTTTCAGAACTATTTAATGACAAATACTTTCCGAAAGTGTTCATCATATGAAGGAAGTGGAGCTTATTAGGACCGGAGAGAACAACATGACGCGGTGTCTCAAAGACGAGGCGAAGTTGCAGAGAGTTATCTAGGTTTGCACCTCATTTGGTGGAGAATGAAGAACGATGACGCGGATGTTTTCGACAGTTTGAAACCCCGATACGTCAAGATCTCATCTCTCATAAATTTTCTCTATTCAGATGTTGTTAATGTGGCTCAATTGTTAGAAGCGAGATAACGAGTACGGTCAACCGAGGTACCACAATCGAGGATCATACCGAGATAAAGTAATCAACAAAACAACAATAACCATTAGAGAAAGAAAAAGACGGACAAAAATGATAACCACTCTGGTGGTAATCATGGCCATGAAAATAGAAGAAGCAAGTCAGGAGGAGATTTTAAAAAGAGGAGATTCAACAACGACCGTATGAAGACGCAGCAAGTACAAAGAAGAATCTGGTTCCAAGGAGAGAGAACGACCACCCATTATATGCTATAAATGCGGGAAAAAGGACATATCAAATCAAACCGCCTACGCAGCCGGTGTATGCTATAATTATGGAAAGGAAGGACATATCGCCGAGATCGCACTTGCAGAGCGAAACCTAGTTCAGCGGGGACGGTGACTCAAAAGACTGTCCCAGAAAAGTCAAAGTCAACGGTTCCTGGAAGAGCGTTTGTTTTGACTGGTCAAAATTCGAGGAACCCAAACGAGGTGATCACGGGTAAGCTATTTATAAATTCTTGTGAAGTTTATAATTTACTAGATACCGGTGCTACCCATTCATTTATCTCTCCTGCTTGTGCTCAACGTTTAAACTTGACTCCGGAGAAATTAGACTTTGACCTATCTGTGGAAACTCCGTTAGGAGAAACTTTCATCACATCCACTGTTTATAAATCTTGTCTAATCCAAGTTGGCACCCTTATCTTACCTGTTGACCTTATCTCTTTAAAAATACTTGCATTTGATGTGATTTTAGGGATTGATTGGTTAACTACTCATCATGCCAAAATTGATTGTTTTTGTAAGGTTGTTAGTTTTCATATTCCTAATCAACCTGTTGTTCGAATTCAGGCAACTAAACCATTAAAATCAATCACTGTCATATCTAATCATAAAGCTATTCGTTTATTAAAAAACGGATGTCAAGCTTTCTTAGCCCATGTTATGGATTTGAATAAAGACACGTCAAATTTGAATAATATTCTGTTGTTATTGACTTTCCGACATATTTCTGAAGAACTTCCGGGCCTAACCCCGTAACGTGAAGTTGAATTCTTTATTGACCTTGAACCCCGGTACAAAGCCCATTTCTAAAACCCCATATCGAATGGCTCCTATTGAACTTCAGAGTTAAAGGTCCAACTACAGGAGTTGTTGGATATCGGTTTCATTCTGGCCCAAGTACATCTCCCTGGGTGCTCCTGCTTTATTCAGTAAAGAGAAAAGCGGGAGTATGCGACTTTTGTATTGACTATCGGAATTGAACCATGTCGCTATCAAGAATAGGTATCCTCTACCTCGTATTGATGACTTGTTTGACCGATTTAAAGGAGCACAATTCTTTTCAAAAATCGATCTTCGCTCGGATATCATCAATTTGAAAATTAGAATCGAGGATATTCCAAAGATCGCTTTGAGAACTCGAGACGGGCATTATGAATTCTAGTCATGTCTTTTAGATTGACTAATGCCTCGCTGACTTTCATGGATATGATGAACCGAGTATTCAAGGAATATTTGGATCGATTCGTTGTTGTCTTTATTGATGACATCCTCATATATTCCAAAAGTCGTGAAGATCATGAGCACCATTTGAAGTTCGGTAATCGCAAAGGCTTCGTGAAAATAAGTTATATGTCAAGTTAAAGAAATGCGAGTTCGGCTTGAAGAAGTAGCATTTCTTGGGCACGTCAGTGTCAAAACATGGAGTATCTGTTGATCTTTGTGAAGATTGAAGCAATACAAAGTTGGGAGCAATCAAGACGGTGGATCAAGACGTAGCTTTCGGGTCATTTGGTTATTATCGGAGATTCGTGGAAGGTTTTCTCGAATCGCTACTCCGTTAACTCAGTTGACTCGGAAGGATACAAAATTCATATGGAGCGAGGAATGCGAGATGAGTTTCCAAGAGCTTAAGAGGAGACTCATTTTGGCACCTGTTCTAACAATACCATCTGGTACGGATAGATTTGTTATCTACAGCGATGCTTCGGGCAAAGGGTTAGGATGTATTCTCATGCAACATGGAAAAGTCATAGCCTATGCCTCGCGACAACTTAAAGAATATGAGAGGAATTATCCTACTCATGATCTAGAGTTACAAAGTGATCGTTTCGCAAGACTAAAGATCCTGGAGGCACTATCTTTATGGGGAGAAAGTGGAGATATATTCGCACCATAAAAGCCTTAAATATTTCTTCACTCAAAAGAACTTAACACGCTTGGCAATGACGTTGGCTCGAGCTATTGAAAGACTACGACCACACTATTCAATACCATCCCGAAAAAGCGAACGTGGTGGCCGACGCGTTGAGTAGAAGATCATATGCGAAGGAGAAAAGTGCGATGATGTCAAGATAATGACAGAGACAACTTTAATAGAAAAAGTTAAAGTTGCTTAAGCCACATCAATCTTGAAATGATGCATATGAAGAAGAAAGTACAAGAAGGTGCTATTCCTAGGGCGAGAATTGATGAAGAAGGAATACTTGAGTCCACTCCGGACTTTGTGTTCCTAACGATTACGATTTGAAGTACAAGATCATGATGGAGGCACACAATACACCATTTGCAATCCATCTCGAAGTACTAAAATGTATCTTGATCTTGACATACATTTTGGTGGAATAATATGAAGAGAGATTGCAAAGTTTATCTCAACATGTTTAACTTGTCAACGTGTAAAGGCGGAGCATCAAGTGCCTAAGGGACCATTCAGAACCACTTGAGATTCGAAATGGAAGTGGGAACACATTACCATGGATTTCGTTCACGGGTCTTCCCACGATTTCTCAAGGCATAAATGCTATTTGGGTTATTGTTGATAGATTAACCAAGTCTCGCACATTTCTTGCCGACACGGAGACTTATTCTCTTGAACGTCTTGCTAGTATGTATGTAAATGAGATTGTGAGGTTGCATGGCATGCCAGTATCTATAGTTTTGGATCGTGACCCAAGATTCACTTCAAGATTTTGGGTTAGTTTGCGAAAAGCTATGGGTACGGATTTACGATTTAGTTCGACATACCATCCTCAAACAGACGGACAATCAGAGAGGACTATTCAAACTCTTGAAGATTTATTAAGACTCGTGTCCTAGACTTCAAGCGGTTGGGATAAGTATTTACCATTGGTGGAATTCTCCTACACAATAACAGCTTATCAGCAAGTATAGGTGTGGCCCCATTCAAGCATTATATGGATGAAAATGTCGCATTTCCAAAGTATGTTGGGACGAAAGGTGGGTGAAGAAACATTGTTGGGACCCGAAGTTAAGACGTATGACTACTAAAAAGATCCAAATGATTCGACAACGATACAAACCAAGACAAGATCGATAAAAGAGTTATGCGGATCTTCATCGAAAGGACGTGGAATTTAGTATAGGGGATCATGTATTGTCATGAGTTGCTTCCATGGAAGGAGTTACAAGATTTGGGAAGAGAGGAAAGCTCAATCCACGATTTATTGGTCCATTTCAAATTCTTGACCAAGTAGGAAATGTAGCCTATAGACTCGCGTTACCTCCAACTATGTCTCGTGTTCATAATGTGTTCCACATATCTGTACTTCGTAAATATGTGAAAGACATGAACCATGTTATTGAGTTAGAACCAGGACGAGATAGCAAGAAGACTTAACGATGATGAGGAGGTACTGTCAAGATCTTGGATAGGAAGGAGCATGTCCTACGACGACGAAGGTCATACCACAAGTTAAAGTCTTGTGGAGGAACCATGCTTATAGAGAAATGACCGGGAGTTGGAAACGGAAATGAAAGCGAGGTATCCTCACCTTTTCAAACACTGTGCACGTATGTCAATTTTGAGGAATTAAATTTCATAAGAAGGGGAGGTTGTAAGACCCCAAATAATTAATAAATGAAATTTAATTTCCTCTAATTATTATTTTGAAATAGTAAGGGTTGATGTGATTAATGTGGATAGTTATGGGTAAAATACGCAAATATTTCAAAATAATAAGTGGTTATAAAATATTCATTGTCATTTGGGAGTATTCGTTTGGTCGTGGAATATTAAATCGCTGTCGGGGAATATTCGACGACTGCGTTAAATTGACCATATGTGGGCCCCATAACTGGAAAGAGATTGGAGGAAGAAAACGACAAATATAAGTTGTTTAAAAATAACGGCGTAGTTATTACCTGAATTTATCTTCTTTGGAATACGGTGGTGGTTAAAACACATGAATACGTTGTTGTCAGACAAGAAAGATTACCAGTATTGCACCAATTATTGACTCTTACGTAAAGAAGGCACTACTAAATAATGGTTACGATAATTATCGCTCAAAGATTTTATTTTATTGGTTCAATAATTGTTGCGTTGATATTTTATCTTCGTTGTTGTTTCAATAATTGTCATTACACAAAGATTTTTCATTATCGAAGCAATAATTCATATTATCTCGAATAATATTATTAGATAACATTATTGGCAATGTCTAGAAAGTTCTATCTAAGGAGAGGTTTGGTCACCTAATTGCGCGCCAGTAAGGAGAAATTCTTATTGGAAAGCCCTCTTTCCTGAGAACTGCATGGTTGTCAATATTGTGATTCTGTAATATTATTTGTGAATAATTAATTATTGATTCATATGATAAGAAAAATATTGATTTTATGTGGATATAGATGGAGAAATTTTTAATGTGACAATTGTTGAAAATTAAAATTTTATCTTTTCTCGATAAAATAATTCATTTAAATATATATTATTATATTTTAATAATATAATAATGGTGATATTTTTACAACGAATGTGGGATATATGAGTATACGAGGAGGAAGAGTATTTTTGTTGCAATAAATGTTTAAAACATGTTAAACATGTTTATGGACCCCATTTATCGATCGAAATTTGATTATAGCCTCTAAAATCGCTTCGTTTGTAGATCTTGGTCAATTTACATTTGGAATTTGGAAAAATTTCTTCCGCAAAGTTGTAGAGAATTGAATTTCTATAAAAACTCGCGAGATTTGAATTTTTTCGATAAAAGGGCTATTTATTATGAATTATTGAAGTTCCGAAGTTCCGAAATAATTGATTTTTGGAAGTTTAAAATATTTTTAATTACAAAAACGTTTTTTTCATTTTTGAAACTCATTTAACATGTGGTTAGGAGGCTGAATTCAAATGGTAGTGTAGGTAGAGATATTTAGAAAAAATATAATATTAATTTATTAAATTTTCTGCTTTGGTGTTCTAAGCATTTTCCTATAAATAGGGTGCTTAGGTTAGAATTGAAAATCACACCGTAAATCAAGTTTATCTCTCTATATTATCGAGTTTATTCTTGTGAGTATTTTGAGTATACTTTGAGTATTCTTTATAAGGTGAAAGTTCAAGTTATAACTTTATATCCGAAGATTCCAAATTAAATCGATCTTTCGAGGTAAGGGATATTATTTTTTTTTTTCGTAATGATATATTTTTTCAATATCATTATGCTGAAATATTGATATGAAGTTTTTATCAAATTTGGAACTTTTGGTATCGGAGTTACTATTTACGATATCTGGATTATTCACGATACTGCAGATTATTCATTTATCATTTACATTATTCATCGAAAAATTAAAAATTTTATTTTCGTCAAAATATCTATTGTGGATACTAGCTTTGATTGTATCCATGTTTTGATCATTCTTGAATTTTACACCACTATGATTATTTTTGAGGTATTTTGGACGTGGATAAAACGCAAGTACTTAATCCTTAATCCTTGTCATTTTGTTTCATTTGGATTCGTTTCTTTTAAAAAAATATATATTTTTCATCATCCTCGGTCTTAAATGATGATATTATTGAATATCTTTGGCCCAGTAGTAAAAAGATGAATGATTTTTGATGAATATCTTTGGCTCGTAAGCAAAAAGATGAATGATTTCGATGAATATCTTTGGCCCAGTAGTGCGAAGATGAACATGTGTTTAGATGAACATGACTAATCGATGAATATCCTTGGCCTCAGTAGTAAATGATGAATATATGATTCGGATATATATTGATTGATGTTACTGGGGATAAAAATATTGATGATGGATTCTGTTAAATTCATAGATATTAGTAGATTTCATCCTCTACGTAACTCTTCTATGAATTAATATTTTTCATCATGCAGTATTGATTTAAAACTTGTTGTCTATTGTATTCTATTAAATTTTTCCTCGTTGAAGACTAACGATAATTTGTTGTATATTATCTTAGTCATAATATTCTTTCTTTCGGGCTAGTTGAGTTCACCCTTTTCCCTTTTTTGTTCCATTTTTTCTCGGGAGGCGAGAGAGAATGTGAAGACTGAGTCTGGGGTATGGAATGATGGTTTTAGAGAGTTGTTTAGTAGTCCTCACCATTTTGTAAAATAATGTATCAATAATTATGATGAGGATTTATTTGTATGTGGATATTATCAGATGGCAATATCTCGTATTTAAACTCACGATTTATATGTTGTAACAATAAAGTTGTAATTATTTCTGTACCTTGTATTTGACAACTCAGAATGGGTGATGTATACTTATTTTGGGGGTGTCACACCCTTTGCTGTCTGGGGGGTTGATATACTGGGTCCATTGCCAAAAGCGAAAGGGCAGGTCAGTTTCGTTATAGTTGCCATTGATTATATGACCAAGTGGGTAGAGGCGAAGCCATTTCGGTTGATAACAGAGCAGGAATGTTTGAAGTTCATGAAAGAGTCCGTAATATTTCGCTTCGAAATTCCCAAAGTGGTGATATCAGACAATGGACGCCAGTTCGTGGGATCAAAATTTGAAGGATTTTTGAAGGAGCTGGGGGTTCAGAACAGAAAGACTTTGGTGGCTCATCCACAGTCAAACGGGCAAGTCGAGGTGACCAACAGGATGCTGTTGAACGGGATCAAGCGCAGACTGGATGAAGCTAAAGGAAGATGGCCAGAAGAATTGCTCAGTGTGTTGTGGGCTTACCGGACTACACCGAGGACCACCACATGGGATTCACCTTTTCGATTGGCCTATGGTATTGATGCCTTAGTCCCAGTCGAAATCGAATCTCCAAGTCTTTGGGTCAGTCAATTCAAAGAGATCTACAATGACGAAGGACTGAAGGCCAACTTGGATCTGCTAGAAGAAGTCAGAGAGGTAGCTTTGTTTCAAATTGGGTCGCTTATCAACGAAGAGTAGCTAAGCATTACAACAAAGGGGTTAAACTTGCAGATTCAAGTAGAGACTTCGATCCTCATAGAAGCCAAGCGTCTACGCCTCAAAACACAGAAAAGTTAATGCCGAACTGGGAAGGACCGTATGAGGTGATCGAAGTACCAAAGCCAGGGACTTATCGTTTAAAAGCATTAGATGGATCTGAGATCAAGAACACTTGACATGCAGGCAGGCTTCGAAAATATTTCCATTAGAGATCGAGTCAGTTTACCAAGAAGTCTGTACATGATTGTTCACCATCTATAAAAGTTCACTTTTTCACAACTGATCCTCTTCTCATTTGTCCTAGTTCACAATAGTGTAAGGAGGTATGGTCGGACTCGCTGGCCATTCGATGGTAGCCTATCTATTTGTTGCCCAGCGTGGTAGACAAATCCTATGTTCCTTTATATTGCTTTTACCGAGGGCGATAAATCAATAGTTCACCGAAGTAAGGAGGACGGGGTGGACTCGCTGACCATTCGATGGTAGCCTCTTCGGCATGAGTGTCCTTATGGTTTTGTTATACCCTGCGTGGTAGACAAATTCCATGATCCTCTTAATTTTGATTCTACCGCGAGTGGTAAACAAATGCACAATTGGAGTAAGGAGGTATGGTGGGACTTCTTTGGCCATTCGATGGCGACCTTTATTGTCGAGTGTCCCTATGAATTTGTGACCCGTGTGGTAGACAAATTCCATGATCCTTATATCTTGGTTCCTATATAATTGTTTCACCCCGTGTGGTAGACAAATTCCATGGTCCTTATATCTTGGTTCCTATATAATTGTTTCACCCCGAGTGGTAAACAAAAGGCCGATGGTACAAAGAGGATCAGTCGAATTCATCTAAAACATTACTTTATTTTGTTCAAGTGTTGAGTTCAGTTCATTCAATTCAGTTCATTAAATTCTATCCATTAAATTCAGTTCACTTCATTTCATTCTTAACTGTTATATGCCTTAACTAATTCACAATTTAAGCTCAGTTCATTCAAGTCCATTGAAACTGAATTATTGACAAGAAACGAAAAGTATTATGCCGAAGTCAGGACATAACCAATGAAAAATTCATTAATAAATATTAGTCTGATTCATACATAACGATAAACCTATTGTGCAGAAACATAAATTCCAACATAATTTCAGAACAATAGAAGTCCTAGTAAAAGTTTTTAAAACAAAATCCTTAAACAATTTCCAAAATAACAAAAATTTTCACAAATATTCTTAAATAAAATCCAGGAAAGACAAGAGTATTCACTTCATGCATCATCCTCGCCATCTGAAGAGTCGAGCAAAATTGGATCCACGTTAGCTGTAATCAACTTCTCCTTGCCACGACTCCGACAGAGCTCATAGCTTTTAGAATATATCTTTATGATCTCTCCGTTAATCTCATCCGCTGTCCGATACTCTTCACAGATCTGTTTCCGAAGATCATCGGTCAAAGGAGGCCCAAGGTCCCGAAGAGCCTTGAGTTCTCGGATTTCTTCTTCAAGCTTCTGACGCTTATTCGGATATTTGAGTTTAGCTCGCTAGCTCTAGCTTTTGGATCGTTTTAGTCAAGATCTTAGCATCAACCTTTAACTCTTTGATCTTCTCCATCCTTATTTTGCTCCTCTGAACCAAATCAACGTTCATCTTGACGATCTCCTCATATTGTGCTTTAGTTGACTTCAGTTCTTCATTGGATGTCTTCACATCTCCTTTGGTTTGGGCCAACTCCTTCCGAAGACCTTCATTTGTGTGAAGAACGCTCTCACGACGAGTCCTTTCCTGAGCCAGAGCAGACTTCAGGATGGCATTCTCCTTTCTCATTGCCTCTTCTTCGGCTTCAACTCCGATAGACTTTGGACGCAAACGTCCGAACACAGCATTCACCTATGCATGACCAACATTATTTGATCAGTTTCAAATGTATAAGTATGAAGATAAATACGGAAATTAAGGTGAGAACCATTTACTTTCGCCAGATAGCTCATGCCTTCGTTAAGAAAATCCCCGTTCGAACTGTTCCCAAATCGATGGTCATCGATCTCACGGACGAAAGCGTCAAACAGTTGAAAAGGAAAGTTGGCATTAAATCGAGGCCACATGGTTGGAGAGGCCATAGCATCATGCTGAAATTCAGAGGTTGACTGTCTTGTAAGAGAGGGCATGGACTGATTGCGAACTGGCGAGGGATCCACATATATATTTTCCGGAGAGGGAGATCGAACAAGATTAGGTTCGTGGACTGGTGAAGGAGCAGAGGATGAACCTGGATGGTTGTCTGATGGTTGTTTCCTTTTTTGAGATAAGATGGGGACAGATTCGACCAGTTCATCATCAGGCACTTGAATTTCAGCTGGGACTATTGGGGGAATGTCAGTCGAAGACGATGGAACTCGGAGCTCATCGGCAGTCAATGGAGTAATCTTTGTTTTTAACTTCTTAACACGGAGGACCTTCGCCTGATCGTGTAGAGGTATGTTAAGTAGGCTTCTCTTAATCGGAACAGATTCAGAAGGTACAGAACTAGGGTTGGATGGAGGGTTCGCTTGTGGAATTGCTTCTGGAATTATTTCCGGATCGCTCTCAGGATTTGTTTCCGGCCGGGTGGACTTAGATTTTTTGGCGACTCTTTTTCTTCGACGAGGCCTAAGAGATTCTTCAGGAACAATGGGTTCATCAGTTTGGGGTTCATCATTCTGAGGAGAAACAGTGGGTGGATCGGTAACGGGGGGATCAGCTCGGGGAGATTCTTCAGTCGGAGGCTCTTCACTTGCATCCGTAATCTTCCCAGCCAAGAAATCTTCCAACTGTTTTACTTCCGAAGAAGTTGGTTTCATCAAAGACACTTCAAATAACCATGTATCAGAACCCATGTCACCTAATACCTCAAAAAACTGTGTTACAAAGTTGTTCGAAACTTACATTTATGGTCATATAACCAGGCTTGCTTAGTCAGAAGTGCAAAACTCCATTCCTTCGGAGGAATCTTCTTCAAAAAATCTGCCATTTCCTTCACACGCTCTTCGGGGATATCTCCAAAGTCAGCAGAGATCCGATCAGAGATAGTCCAATCGGGAAGAGAAGAGATTTCAGGCCCTGTAACGAAAAACCATTTTTCGTGCCAACCCTTGTTGCTTGAAGGGGTATCCATCAGGGGTCTCTTCTCAAATTTGGCGTTGGGTCGAGGAGACTGTTTGCTCAACATTTTGAAACCTCGTTCTCGAGATCTACCGGCTGAGAAGAGGGTGAAGAAGATGTCAACAGATGGAGGAATCCCTAATTCGTGACAGAAGGCAATGAATGCCAAAATGTGGATATAGAAATTAGGAACCAACTGGGAAAATCCCACTCCTATAAACCCTAGGAGGGTAACGACGAAGGCATGGAGGGGTAGGCGAATCCCCTTTTCGAGAAAAGTAACTGGCATGGCGACCCAACCATCCGGTCGATGGTACATGCGTTCTTGGGAGCGAGAGCCCTTTGTTGCGTACATATCAGGAATCGATAATGAGTCAGGAAGATACGATATCTCGACTTTAGTAATAGTAGAGGGGGTATTGGCATGAGGAAACCGTTTCATCCTTAAAGAAGTCGATGGAGTGGCGGAGAAGGTATCGAGGGTAATTCTTTCCCATGGTTGCGCGTGGACTGGATTTGAACTCGAACCCTCTTGATCAGGGTTTGGATTAGGGGAAACAGTGTTAATGGGAGTCACTAAGAGAGGAGAACTCTGATTGGTATTCAAGACCACCATTTTTGAGATTTCGCAAAGAGAGGGAAAGAAGTTCTGGAGAGAAGAAGAAAGCTCAAAGGTTCAAAGTTCAAATTGGCAGGTAAAACTGTCAAAATTGGTAAAGTTTATCTTTTATAATCGATTTACCACATTTGTACAAGGGTAAGCACATTAAATGTTAGTAATGATTTAGAATTTGAATGGGAAGCGTCGGTGCCAAGGTCCAGAGATATTATCAGATCGACAGGCCTTTCCGATTTGGGCCTCCGATCTCCTCTCATTTCATCTCATGAACCATAACCGGGTACATTTCGATTACTTTTCATTATGGACCTTTAGTAAAATATCATGGACCATTAATTTATAGTTTTTTATTAAACATTCTGTTCAACAAAAAACTAGGGGGCAATGTTGGGTCATGATATTTCCCCTCTCGGGGCCGAAGTAAATTGGGCTTACTTATTTAATTAATCTATCGGGCCTTCATTATTGAACCTTGAAAGTCAAAGGTCTAGTCACTATATCACTTATTTAACCCTATGAAATCGGTCCATTCATTGGACTAACCCATTGGATCTTTTAATATCTATTACTTTGACTTGTAATGATGAAAAAAGCATGACAATTGACTAAGACACCGCCATGCATTAATGTGGATGGAAATATATTTACCGACAAAGATAAATAAAGACTACCCAAAGGTAGTGGGTATACAACACTCGTCGGTCAGAATCCATCATATCGTAATGTGTCGGTGAGGTAGGTGGTACGCAGAACCCAAGCAAAAAGAAAGTACAACCTATCAACTAAGTCTTCACAAACAGGTACGTTCACATTCATATTCACATACACACAACTGAGAATTATGATCTCTCTCAATACACTAGACATTACATCCTCCATTGTTAACCTTGTGAACACGTATACTGACTCTCACGCCTGAGCTATCCCCCGACGATCCAGTCGTCAAACTTGTGGTGTTTCTCGTGTTTACTGTGCAGGATCAGAGCGTCTTACGTGATTGGGACGTTGGAGAAAATCTTGGCGTTAACAACACCAGTATTGATCAACTGATTAAATTAACTTAATGCAAATACATCAAATGATCAACCTAGGCAGGCCCAGGCCCCCTATCAAAAGCCGTTAAACTTGTTTCGAAGATTTCAGTGTCCCACTTAATTCTCCCAACCGCCACCACAGTAAGCTTTCATCCCTTTTTATTTTAGCACATGGCTCAAAATCTTTCATAATATTCTATTTTTAGCACAGACTGATTACATTTAACTTAACCAAAATCATAGTTCTTTTCTTAATAAATTTAATATGATATACTTGGATAATGTATTTACTAATATATTTTGAGTAAAGGGAAAAATTTAAAAATGACACTCTGAGTGAAACGGGAGCAATAAACCAGTATCCCGAGGTAGTAGTATAAATAAAACTACTCCTGTAAATTAGCATAGCACTGACCAAATGGTCTCTTCTCCAGTGGGGTGTGAGAGATAGAGAGAGTTAGAGAGGTGAGTTTGGGAGGGAAAACACAGCTAGGCATTGTTTGAGGAGTAAGAGAGAAAGAGAAATGTTTGCAGGGGAGAATGGGTTGCAGGGAGACCCAAGGTTGAAGGCCATATCAGAAGCTATACGAGTTGTCCCTAACTTCCCTAAACCAGGTAAGGTGTATATATACTAGCATTTATTTGTCTTTGGAGACTTTCATCGAACAAATTATAGGACTTCTGCATATCTATGCTTACTCTGTAAATGTTGTTAGGAATAATGTTTCAAGACATAACCACGCTGTTATTGGATCACAAAGCCTTTAAGCAAGCCGTTGATATCTTTGTGGATCGTTATAGTCACATGGACATCTCTGCCGTTGCTGGTACTCTCTCTCCCTCTCTTACTTCAATCTTCATTGATTAACTATTTTGTAGGTGTAATTCATTTGAAGCTCCAACAAATTTTGATGATCGTTTTAGAGAAGAAATACAAAGTATTTTTTATTTGCCCATTAAAAAGAAATTTCAAAAGCTCAATCATTTTGGAAATTATTGTGAAATTACCAATATAATTTTGAAACCAGGTGGGAAATGTTAGAAGTTTGGATCCAAAAATATTATATTTGGGAAAGGAGATTCAATCATTCAAAACCCTGCTATGATTTGGCATTTGAAAAATAGTTTGACAAGGCTGAGAAATTGTCCAGAAAGTTACAGCTAGAAATAATGTTCATATGTTCTTTTTCAGGATCTTTTAATTTTCTAATTTATTTTTTGTAAATCCTTATGTAGGATTAACGAGAAAGCTTCCGGATTGCACCTAAATTATGTGATTCCATTTGGTGTAATATTGATATTGCGCATATTTATTCCTTTGAACTGTTTCCTTATGAATGCTTATGCTATGATATTATTATAGGAGTTGAAGCTAGAGGATTTATGTTTGGTCCTTCTATTGCACTGGCCATTGGTGCTAAGTTTGTTCCTCTACGTAAACCAAAAAAGTTGCCAGGTATTCTTTAAAAACTTTAATTTGTCACAACAAAATATAAGTGCCATATGAATTCATAAAGAGACACAAAGGCTGGTTCATTGAACCACAGCGCTTCGCGTTCTCATTTGTTGCAAGTGCCTTGATGGCATGAATTTTGATCAAGTGTGAAATATACCTACCACCACCAAATTTGAAAGTTAGGCACCTATAAGTGATATAAGTTTAGCAAGCAATATGATTCATAAAGTTTCAGGTTTTCTCAGGTGATTTGTCTGCTAAATTATCCACTGTAATTTCTCCATAGTACTAAAAATTTAGTTCAGGGCTCGAGTATTTCCTTATCAGTTCTAACTTCTCAATTATTTGACATGTCTAGGAGAAGTTATCTCTGAAGCATATGTACTCGAATACGGTACTGATTGTTTAGAGATGCATGTTGATGCTGTTCATTTTGGGGAACGTGTGTTGGTTATTGATGATTTAGTGGCGACAGGTGGGACCCTCTCTGCGGCCATTAGACTTCTAGGTAAAAATATTGAGCTGTTTTCATGGTTTACCTTTCTCATCAAGTTATATATGCTAATCTCAATTGGCTTTCAGTTCTCCATCGTGCAACTAATATGGTTGTGGTTGTCATTAACTAGAACGGGTTGGGGCTGAGGTCGTTGAATGTGCATGTGTTATTGGGTTGCCCGAGGTGAAGGTATTCTTCAAGTCTTTCTATGATTTCTACTTGCTTGTTATAACCTTAGTGAAGATCTTAAGTAAGTGATCTTAGTTTCTTCTTTGGCATACCAATATAATGTGCCTAGCTTTGAAGCTCTTAAATAGATGGAGAAATTTTGGAATGACAGCTATGTTCTTGGGTCTCTGGTTTATCGGATCCCTACACGTAATTTTTAACATTATCAAATGAAATATTATGTTCTAAATGTTGCTGATGTTGATTATATATAAAAAAAAAGAGGAAGAATTTTGAGAACTAGTTTCATGATCAGAAAAATTTCCAAGTCTGATGATTCAATTAACCAATGTAAAGTTTTCTTACAATGATGAAAATGCACAAGAGTTGACAGTTCAGTGGCTTGTCCTGGTTAATGACTTGAATTTTAAATTTTAAGAAACAAAAATGGAACAAAGATAGATAAATAAACTGCAAATGATTTTACCTGTCACTGATTTTGGAAAGCTAGGCAGTTCTTTGGGATAAAGTATAGTCTGCCATGATTTCTTCCATAATTCCGTGACAGGTAAACATTATTTCAGCCTTCTGTGATAGATAAGCATAGCTGTTAGTCTGATGTTTAAGCCGCTTTAAGTCTACAATTTTTTTCCAAGCTGAAAAGACTGCAATTATCTGATTTATGTGGAGAATAAAAAAATTATCACTGTACTTTTATTCTGGAAGTTTTTTTGTTTTCCTTTCTTACATACCGTATCATTGCCTTGAAACTGCTTCTGGGATTCACAAAGCTTATTGTTATGCATTGACATGGTCATTGACCAAGACCTGTGAGGAACATCTTTCCAAGTTGTACAGGGTGACCTGATTTCAACAGTTGTGATCTCTTTCGCTAACTGTTATATGTACTTCTTAAGTGATCCAACATTAATTCAGAAAAGATTCACCTTAATTTTCAGAAATCGAAGGTTCTCAAGTAAATATATAATGTACTTTTATTCTGTAATTTTTTCTGTTTTCCTTTCTTACATGTCATATCATTGCCTTGAAACTGCTTCTGGGATTCACAAAGATTATTGTAATGCATTGACATGGTCAATGACCAAGACCTGTGAGGAACATCTTTCCAAGTTCTACAGGGTGACCTGATTTCAACAGTTGTGATCTCTTTCACCAACTGTTATATGTACTTTTTAAGTGATACCCAAAATTAATTCAGAAAAGATTCAACTCAATTTTCAGAAACTGAAGGTTCTCAAGTAAATATATACATGTATAAAGTTTTTAGTACAATGTTAAGATTTTAATCAAAATGAAAGCTCACTGATGATGCCGGTACATGTTGAAGCAGATGGCATCAGGTTTTAGTTAAATCATGTTGGTTCCAATTTTCGCATCTCTTCTTTATCTTTTTCCTGCTAAATCTTCTGTGATGATCAGTTTTGTGTATTAATCATTTTCTTGACATTATGAACCCAACATCTGCTTCTTATGCAGGGTCTGTGCCAGCTGAATGGAAAACCACTATATGTCCTTGTGGAGCCTCGCCAGTAGATAACTGTTGCCTTGGTATTGGTCTGTTGTTTTATTCTAATATTATATAGGAAAGGGTTATGAAAGATTGCTCATTAAATTTGAGCTGTTACACTTTATTCTTGTGAATTGTTTCAATTTATTTCCTTTACATGATTACTGCTATCAATCCTTTAATGTGTACTCTATTTTTGATAATATCATAATTTAGTATTGGAGCAAGTTCTAGAGCTAGTATTCGGAAAATAGGAACTTTCCCTTTCTATAGAAATTAGACAAAACTGGTGATGTGTACTAGTTCTGATATTTCACCATTCATTATTTTCATCATATTCTTTTTCCATGCAAAGCCATAAGTGTTAAGTGACCTTTATGTTTGTCAAATTTGACAACAGTGTTATTGTGAACTATTTGTTCTGATATTATAACCAGCCAACCAGGTAGTCTTATTTGTCATTTGTTTTATCCAGAACATAGGTGGCTATTATTTTTGTGAAATGATCTTATTCGGCCTACTTCAACTACTTTGGTATTGAAGGCGACTGAGTTGAGTTGATCTTGAATTTTGTTGCTACTTAGGAAAATGTTATTCTATTTTTATTGCTTAATGATCTAGTAGTAGCTTGTGGGTCTTCTTTAAAACGAAATTGTTACAATTGTGAATACAGCTTTTAATTTCACATACTAAGCAATCTTCTCTCTAGTGCTAGCTTAGAGATATGGTTTATATTGGTCGTCAAAAACTTGGCCCATACGTAACATGATGCATGCATATAATTAAAAATTTGTTTCCACTATTACTTGTGTTTGGAGTGAAGGGAGCAGCAGCTCATGAAGCATGCCCTTAATAAGAAATCCTCCCCTCTGAGCTGAGAACTAAGTGGGTGTAAATCTTGAAGACGGAGGAAGAATTCAATGTTGTAATGCACGATGAGGTGTTTTTTGTGCTCAGCGGGATTTCAGAAGTCATCTTCGATCTCCACACTTGACTATCTGCCTGATGATTGTGGCTCAGTAAAGTACACTACTTAGATTTTAGTAGCATCATTCTGTACGAGGCAAGTTTGCTCTAGTGGTTGTGCATTTTGCTGTCATGTGAATTAGCTTCCAGTGAACATCTTTTACTTTTTCTACAATTCTACTTATTTGAAGTTGAGGGATTTGTTGCTATGGTGATGGTGGTAATATTCTACTTGTTTATAAGCTCATCACTTATATATATGTCCTAATATTATGTTTAGATCATGTGGGCAAGTGCATATGGTTTTGGCTTATGAAATAATTGAAAGAACTACCTCCGTGCTACAAGAAAAAGGAAAATTGTTGGTTTTCTCTCTCAAAAATTAATGTTTACGTAGAACTCAACTGACATAATAAAATGAAGAATCTTCGCGGCTCCCTAACATAAACAGAAACTGCCTCAAAAATAAACCATTAACGAATCAAGTTCTTGGGTTGGGCCCAAAATATTTGCAGATAGATATTCAATTTTTTATTTTTTATTTTAAAAAAAAATTCTTTAATATGAACTCAAAGAATAGCCAATAGGTGTGATAACATGATAATACTTTATAGAAACTTCAAATTAATCTATAGTCTGAATCAAAATTGGTAGCATAAATAATATTTTGTTTATTATTATTACCATCTTTTTTTACGTTTTTATTATTATAATTGATAGTTTTATTAAATTATCAATTATTGTTTTTACGATAAAATATGTGATTATAAATTTTGTAAGTAAAACTCCCTTAAAGGGTGATTACTAAATACTAAAATTTTAATTAGTGAAATTAGAATAAAGCTCTAAAAACAGTTTCAGTTTTACTACGAAAGTAAAACTGAACTAGTCTATTATGGAGTATGTATGTATGTATATATTTTAGTTTAAAAAACAAAAGTGGTTTATATAGAGGAGAGAGGTCAGAGGAGTGTGTGTGTATATATATATATATATATATAGTAGTAGTAGTAATATATAGAGACATACACATACATACTTATCGTGTAAGCGCGTCCCACCACACCTTCCTCTTCATCCATTAAACCTCTTTTCTGGTCTCCGGCCAGTCAGTCCCTCCACCAAAAAATAAAAAATGAAAAAAATCAAACACTTGTTCTTCTCTTAGGACATCCAATCACCGCCCAACAATTACTTGCGCAGTAATCTTTATTGTAATGGCAGCAGCATTCGCCACAACCCCTGCATCTCTCTCTCTCCTCCCAAGCTTCACCACCTACCGTTCTAGATGTCTCCTCTCTCCTGCCACTTCTTCTTGCTTCTTCGCTGGCGGCACTCATTTTTGGACCCAGAAAAGCTTCATCTCTATTTCCACATCTTCTTCTTCTCTTGAATTTAACAAGAGAATATATGCAAAACGATTTAGAACTGTGGTCTCAGCTTCGGCAGACTATTACTCTACTCTCGGGGTTCCCAAATCCGCCAATAATAAGGAAATCAAAGCGGCTTATCGAAGGTTAGCTCGTCAGGTACCCAACACAATTACAATATTTTCAAGCTTGACATTAGTTTGTTTGTTTTTGATTCTGAAATTGAATTTGGGTATTTAACAGTGTTATCTAATAGTTTTCATCTCAGCCTCATTGGAAGTCCAGTTTCGGGTTCACATATTACTAATTATATCTTAATTGGGTGTTTACTATTGTGCATTGTAAAACAACATTCATCATGTTGTTCAATTGATGATACTTAAGTCGGTTTAGGTGAAACTTTCACTTTTGATTCATGAAAATTGCAGAATTATCTGTGTTATGTGCTCCTTGAGATGTGTTCAAAACTATTTGTTGAAGGTTCCGAAGTTGGTCCTAAGTGTGGAGTCCCTAAAAATTTACTTTAGTGGCAGCACTAGCAGTACACATCCAGAGTCTATATGCGAGAAAAATGGTTTATAACTTTGTTTCTGATTATAGTGTAGGCTTATATAAGTGTTTAGCAGGTCATCGAAAGAGGTGGGTTTTGTAAAGTAGAAAGAAAATAAGCTTCCTCTGGAGGACTATATGATGCTGACTCTACTAATGTCCTTAAACTCTTCATTGTTGACAATTGAACTATTGATTTTCAAATGGAACTTCTTTTTTAGGAATCACAACCTAAACAAAAGGTATTGGAATTTAGATTGGTTGCCTATTACTTGGAAGCCTGAAGTAAGCTGTAATGAACAGTCATTAGGAGCACTCAAAATGCCTGAGTTTGTTGAGTTCCCAAGTTGGAAGATCCCGTCTTGGTAGATGCCTCTGGAATCTTATGACAAGGATGAGTGGGAGGTCATAATTCTGGTTGTATGTTAAGCTCTTCTTGTTTCTCAGAAACATTGAGGAAAAGGTGAAGGAAAGTATATATTACAGTCTAACAGAAATAGAGCAAGAGCAAGTAATTACATTCTGCATTATTATACTAGTAATCAATTTCACTTTCTCTGTATCCTCCTAAGAAGCTACTGATATTTTCTTTGATGTCTCTGTTGCTACTGAAGTGAAATTTATCATCTTGCTCTTGTTATCCAGTTGAATATAAATTTATAGATAGAAGATCTCACGTATAGCAAAAACAATTCCACATGAAAAGATTGATAACGGAGGAAACAAAGTCCTTATTGATTCTCTCTTTTTCTGCTGATTTGGATTTGAACTGACTGGTTCACTACTAGAGGCATCTTCAATTATGCTGAAACCAGTATTAGCGTAACCAGGTGGGAGCTGGTTTGAGCTCCCGACCATGCTGAACATCTTAGTTCAGCTTTTTTTTGACAATATACTGTATAAAACAATTGACTCCTATACTTTAAAAAAAAATTCTGGTCAATTTAGTCTTGTGGTGCTTCAGTTTGGCTTTTTCGATTACTACTGGTTTGGTCTGGTTTGATTTGGGTTGTGTTGGCTTCTGGACTGGTTCAGTCAATTGTTATATGTTTGCTGATTTAAGTTTAATCCCAATCATATAAATGCATTCCTTTCACGCATTGTTGGCAGGGAGATAAATTCTAGCATACTTTAGTTTCTCTTTCTCTTTACTTGACTTGGTGCGATATGATTGAGCTTGTAATGAAGTAGCGTCAAGTTGTGTAATTAGGTAGTTATTTTCTTCGCTGATCATCTTTCCCATTTGTATTTTCTCTTTGCAATAGTTTTATTTCTAATGGTGAAGCTTTACGCTGTCAATGATCCATGCCTATTCAAGTAGTAGGATTCACTTTGGATGAGATTGCATACAGTTTGTCAGCTATTCGCCTATTCTTATGATATCATGCCTCTATTTCAGAACTGTTTGGTTTGCTTTTATTTTGCATACATTTTTCTATTATCTGAATTGAACTTCTTTATATTAAAAACCAAAAACTTTATCCCACTAAAAATCAGTTAGCTAAACTTCTTTGGCCAGATTTTGGTACTCACCAGCAGCAGTAATTACCAATGCAAAAGTGCATGCTTTACTTTTTCCTCATAACTCCTGATATCTCTCTTCCTATGTTACTCTTTAGTATCACCCTGATGTCAACAAGCAACCTGGAGCAACTGAAAAGTTTAAGGAGATCAGTGCTGCTTATGAGGTATGCATGGAGCTAATAATTTTACCATAATCTTGATTTCCTTGATCGTTTTCTCGTTTGACTATATATTTACTACATTAATATGCTCTTAGTTTGTTAGAATATGACGGAATGAAGCAGTTTTTTTTTTTTTGGAAAAGTAATGTTTGAACATAAACAATGCACAGCTAGGGAATGAAACAGTATTGGTGCGGTTGGTAGTTTGGCATTCACTTCATGTGCTGCTAGTTGCTGTTTTCTTTATTGTCTATTGATTTATGCAGTGTCTAAGTGTGAGAAACTACATAATTGGTTTTGCAAGTTACTTACTACACTCTCATGAAAAACCACATGCACTTTAGCACTCAGAAGCATTTTGTTTTGTAGATTATTTCATTTTAGTTTTACTAAGCAGTTTTATGTCATTTTGTTTTAGAATGTTTGAAAATTTAACATTACTCAGTTTGAAGTCTGTTTCACACTTCACATTGATCATTTTGTTATTTTGAATTCTGAAGCATAACATTGTCAGGTGTTATCAGATGACAAAAAGAGGGCTTTGTACGATCAATACGGTGAAGCTGGTGTTAAGAGTGCAGTAGGGGGACAAGCTGGTGCTTACACGGTACTACTTGTTATTGAACACCTTCTCTTTTGCAGTGTAATCTCAAGCAAGGAATCGAATGACAGATTGAAATTTGAATATGCTTGAGCATAGGGGATGATATAACCATCATCATCATCATCATTACATATCTTGTTTTTATGTGCTTAAGGACAGGAATTGGGGAAGGAGCAGGGTGCTACAATGCGAAACATCCAGATTACTCATTTTTGCATGACCTTGCCTATTTTAACATATCTATTATCTAAAGAAAAAAAAGAAAAGACCCTTTGTATCGCAAATATTGCAGTTGTGAAGGAATTAGTTCTTAATATATATTAGTATATTACTCTTTACAATATTTGTTCTTGGTCCACGTCACCTTTTCCATTTTCCTCTTAGTACATCATATTTTCGCACTTCTGTTATAATAAATTCGCCTTCTGTTTATGTGATATATTATATGCTCGCAGCTTAGATTTTTGAGAAAAATTTGAGGTAGTCAGTTTTCTCACATCTCCTTGAAAGAAGTGAAGTAAAGAAAAGGAAAAAGACATAAGTCCCTATTCTTGCTGCAGTTACATTCTCAAATACTAGAAATATGTTATGTGTGCATAGCTATCTTCAAGTTTCTTAATGTAGAAGCACTTCCAGCCTTTCTTTTGTTGCAGTTGATACACAATTAGCCTGTGTGAGAAATCATGCTGTGAGCTTGTATATTAATGTCATGAACATATTTTCATTTGTCAAAGGGGGGAAAAAAGAATAAAAAAATATATCAATTAATATGTTATGAATATGAGCATTGAGATTATCTATGTTTTAACCATATCTAAATAGCAGATCATGATTTGGAAAATTTTCCTGCAACTTCCTCTTCTGATTATATATTGCCACCCTAGAGAAAAAAATCTGTATAACTTGCTCAGGCTCATCATGAAAATAGACCCATTGTATGAACTACTATCCCTGCGCAAGGTGCAATCTGACATTTACATGATGGTATGCCTATCACAACTCAGGTATTTCAGCTGATACTAAATTTTATTTCGCTGCAGACAAATCCTTTTGATCTATTTGAAACATTTTTTGGACCTAATATGGCTGGTGGCTTCCCTGGTATGGATTCAGCTGGGTTTGGTACGCGCCGTCGTAGTACTGTCACTAAAGGCGAAGATATACGGTGAGTTGTATATGACTAATATCCTTTAAATCAAGTATTTTACTGCTGGTGTAGTATTACTTTATACGTGCTGTTTAATAATTGATAGAAGATTGACAAATTTATCATTGTTAATAGAATCTCCCCCTAGTGGCTGCAAGAAGTTCTCAACCACCATGGCATTTCAAATCATCTTATTTATGTGGCATGTTTGAATTGCTTATTTTCTATTATCTGCGGAGTGGATGATTATATCCACTCTGTTTCTTTCCCTTATTAAGATTTTGAATTCTTTTGCTTTCTAATAGATTTTTTTTCTCTTATACCAAAAAAAACATGATGCATATCACTCCTAATAGACTGTAATCGGAAACAGGTAGCAGGACATGAAAAATTAGAGGAGCTTTACAACGCATTAGTAGAAAGTGTAATATGTCACACACGTTAATTGTATTACATACAGAATGCTAGTGGTTCATTTAAGCTAACCATTCAAATCTCTCTTTAAAATTGTTACTTTCTTTTGTGGACATGAAAGTGTGGAAGAAAACTCCAACTAGTCCATAACTCGGTATTACATGACGTTTATTCAATTTCTTCTGCCAACTTAAGTAAAGTAGCCTAGCCTTATCAAGGAAAAGTTGTAGTTTAATAAAAAAATGACACAATGTCATCAAGTATATCATAACAATTCCAATATCACGTCAACACTCATCACTATTAATTGAACATTCAATATATTTAAGGACAAGCATGGAACAAAAATATATCTTAAAGTTTGTAAATTTTGCAAATGGTACTCTTTTTGTGGAATGAGGGTAGTAGTCCATAATTGTCCATTTATTTCTTGTTTAATTTTTGAGCTGGAATTGAATAGAAAACCAATGCTTCAAACTTGTAGCATGTCTTTTGATTATATTCATAAAAAAAACTAATAGATTATGTTCAATGTGTTTCAGTTATGACATGACACTAGAATTTTCAGACGTTATATTTGGAGCTGAAAAAGAATTTGAACTTTCACATCTTGAAACATGTGAAGTTTGTTCTGGTACTGGAGCTAAAATAGGCTCCAAAATGAGGATATGCTCAACTTGTGGTGGCAGAGGTCAAGTTATGCGAACTGAGCAAACACCTTTTGGCTTGTTTTCACAGGTGACTAAAACAATTATTTTCCTCATGTTCATGGTTATCACTTTCTTTGAAGGTTATAATTTGTATAAAGCGGTAGTTAATCTTGGAGCTCTTTTCGTTCCAAATGTAGTTTAAGCTAATTATTTATTAAGAATGGGAAATTTTCCTCAAATGCATCACTTCATTATTTATTACAGAAAATAATACATTTTCTTAGTTTATGAGTCTTTGTGATATCTGCTTCTTCTGAATAATATGTTTCTAGTCATTTAGGTTGCCGACTTTTAGTGTCTTCGAGATGAATATTGTTTAAAGGTGGAATGTCACCCTAAAAGTAAATTATTTATTCCATGCTATATCTTAAGAGCTTAGAAATGTCGAATTTTAGTACCTAAAATAAGAAAATTTTGAATTCACATGCCCTCTTGAAGTGAAGAATTTTAATTTTTATTCTCTTGCATTTTAATATTAAGCACTTTGCGTAGCTGACCTGATTGTCTTCAACTTGCAATAGTTTTTTTTTTGTTTTACCATTTTTTTATAGCTCACAACTTAAATACTTATTAGAGAACAATATATTCCTGCTGTATGAGGTCATTGCTGGAAGTTCTTTTGCTCTCCCGAATAACCACTAATTACCTTTCCAGATATCCATCTGATTGTTAGATTACCAGTTGCTTTAAAACTTGAGCTATTAGAAAATGAGACTCATGATGCATGTCATGCTCTGGCAGTAATGCTTTTGTGTGTCCAGAACCAATTGAACTGAGTTGGACAAACATAATAAAAAATCAAATGCATGTGGGAAGACTTGAATGTGAGACCTTCCCAAACAAGGTTGGATACAATGTCATCTCACTAGTAGCTCAAAAGTCTAAATTATTTTTAACGAGCTCGACAATATAAATCAGCTGGCAATCTTAACATAGGACTAGGAGCATATAAAAATGTAGCACTTATCCGAGAGTAGTTGGACTGGTTGTCCAATGTTACAATGATATTGGCCTATGCTGCATTATCTGGTTGCAAAAGAAACCAGAAGATTTTTGGCTCTAGTCCTTCTCCCCCCTCCCGTACAGGCACACAAACAAAAAAGAACTACTTTGCAGTTCTTTTGTTTTCACTTTGTAACTATAAAGCAATGTTCAGAAATTAAGAGCAGCTGTTAGCCGAGTAATGTATCAAAATGAATGCTAACACAATAACGGCTAAGAATATATTGATTGCATCTATTAAGAAGATGGGTGTGGGTCATACCAACTGTGGACAAGTCGGAGAATGTAAGATGATTTGACCATTTTGATGACTAATGAGTGCACCGGTTGGCTTGATTATGCTATGAGGCCAAGGAATCAGTGTGGCTGAAGCTTTGAATAGTTTTTAGCACTTTACAACTCAGCTACAATAGCAGAACCTTTTGTACATGATCATAGTTCATGAATGCCTTGGTTCATGTCTGTTCTTACATGTAATATTACTAAAGGAAACTGTTGTTGGTTATTTCTTTTACTCTTCATCTCTAATGACTTAGGTTTCTGTATGTCCAAACTGTGGTGGCAATGGTGAAGTGATTTCTGAGTACTGTCGTAAGTGCTCTGGTGAAGGACGTATGCGGGTGAAGAAAGATATCAAAGTCAAAATTCCTCCTGGAGTGGGCAAGGGTAGTATTCTTAGAGTTGCTGGAGAAGGTGATGCTGGACCAAAGGGGTATGTAAATGACCACAAGTGTGCGCATATTTAAGCTTCAGCTATTGATTTTGTGGTATATCTTGTTATGCTCCCTTCCAATATTCAAACTTCTTTAAAGAAAATGCTTTGTGTTCAAACTTGGTGGAAAAGTGCTTTTGAACTAGTATCTAAATTTAATAAATTACCTTGTTAACCTATGTGTAAACTTTCCAACCCTGGAAAAGGACAAGTTTGGTCAGTTCCCCTTATTCCCAAATGGGAATCTCAATTTTGTAGATGATATAAATGTAAGAGGGACTCTGTTATGGGAAAGATAGAGTAAGAATTCATACTTGCATTCCTTATGTTTTGTGGAAAGTCATTAAAATAGGGATACCTATAGGTGGTTTTCAAATTATGATAATCAATTATCATGTTCTTTCTGGCATACACTTCTACGAATTTAGCATTCCCTCGGTAAGAGATGTACTAGTCAATTTGGACAATGGGACCTCAAGAAAAGGAACCAACATGCATTTGCATTGGGTCTTGTACTCTTGTTAATTAGCGTTTTGTCCCATAACGATGCAAAATATTTTATTAACAGCCTCTTAACATTATTTAGTCCGTTTCAATAATTGTAGGATTATATTCTTCATTGTGCTGGAATGCATCTAGTATTCCTCGAGTCTTACTTTAAGAGTGACTATGTATATTTGGATGGGGTATTTGTCTAATGTTTAATCTATTACGCATAAATGCCTTTTATGCTTTAGACTTTAAAGGAGATAGATACCATTACATATGTAGCCTAAAGATTGCATGCAAAGTAGCCGCCACCACACTCACCGACGCTTCAGATTTTTGACAGACCAGATGCTTGCTTATTTCGAATAAAACTATTGAGCATTCTTTCTTGCCTTTTTTAATTCATTAGGTGACATTTTAAAACCTCCAATCAATATTAAAAAACCCTACCTTCAACTCCGGCTTTATAGACTCCTGAACTACAGTGAATATTAATTGCCTTTGTGCTTCAAAAGCACAACCAGCACCTGATGTCCTATACTTTTCTTATCGACATCAATAAGAATCAATTAAACAAGCCTTTAAATCACTGTTCCCTCAGATGCCGTGTCAACACTTTCACTACTGAACTACAAGGCTTTGGCCTAGTGTTCCACATATAAATGAATATTCTGAGTGTAGAACAATAATGATTAGTGGGAGTAGCAGATTGCAGGGACTTCTCTAGAAGACTTCAGTGAGAGAACTTCCTATGAGACCATTTTGTGATGCAAGTCCTAAGTCAAAATTATGCTGTTTCGAAGAAAAAAAAAAACATGATGTATACATATAATAATGATGAGACCATTTTGTGCGTTTGTCTTTGTGTATACATATAATAATACTTGTGCTTGTCCAAAAAGACATTTTGGTTTAGCTGCTGGTGTCTTAACTATGTATAGCCAAGTATCTCCATATCCCCAGATCTTGGAAACATGATGTATAAATGCAATAGAGGGTATAATTAAACAAGTGTTGAATAGTACATTCTGGAGGGGTGGGGTGGGGTGGAGTGGGGTTGGGTGGGGGAGGGAGGGAGGGAGGGACAACTACTAAATTTGGGATGCAATCCAAACAAGACCTGACTTTTACCTATGTACTCCCTCCTTCCTCAAACGGATGTGCAAATTTCACATATATTAAGAAAAATAAAAGTAGAGGAAAGAGAGTAAATAAAGTTTCAAATTTATCCGGTTCCAAAAGATTCATAAAGTGATGAGTAATTTTTTTTACTAATGGACCCCCCCAAGTAAATGACATAATTACCCTTCGTTTTATGTACTTTATCTCATATTTTTTGGGACAAAAATAATAATACCTTTAGTTATCCTCTTGAGGACGGAGGGAGTATTACTTTTATTTAGCTGTTTTATATGGCAGATCTCTTATCATTGATCTATGTTCTGTAGCATGTGATGGTTTGACCTTCAGAACAGGAGATTTAATTCTTTGTATAATAGGCTTGCATGCATACTTATGCCTTGATGACAATGTAGTCTTATCTTTCAAGTTCTCTTTGTCTTTTCAACAGGGGCCCACCTGGAGATCTTTTTGTTTACCTTGATGTTGAAGAGATACCGGAGATCCAAAGAGATGGAATAAATCTAAGCTCAACCGTTACAATTAGTTATCTAGATGCAATATTAGGGACAGTTGCTAATGTAAGTTATGCATGAGTGTCAAAAACGATTTATATCGTTGCTCTCTCTTCTGGAATCTGGACATTATGTGACTTTAACAGTCTGTTGATTCTGCATTTTGAATAGGTGAAGACAGTCGAGGGGATTAGTGAACTCCAGATTCCTCCTGGTACTCAACCTGGGGATGTGCTTGTCCTAGCAAAGAAAGGTGCACCTAAACTGAATAGACCATCAATACGTGGTGACCATTTATTCACTATGAAAGTCAGTATACCAAAACGCATCAGGTGTGCCATTAATTCAATTTTTGTTCAGATTATTTTATGATTGAATTGCTCTGTTTTTTTTTCCTGCAACTAATCTGACACAAGTATTGATTGTATCTACTATCTAATATTGTCTATCAGACAAATGGGACCTGTAAATTCAATTTCACCGGGATAGGTCAAGCAACTGGTCTACTTACTTTAAGAATATCACTATTCCAATCTATATTTTGATAAGCAAATCTTGGGAGATGAGCTAGTGTGAGATTGACCCATTTTATGTCATATATATGTTAGTGGGTCAAAAAGGCTGTTACTTACCACTGGCCGCATTAGAATTGCTTGTGAATTTAAATTTGAAGTAAATGGGTATCCAAGCATGCTAGATTTGTGATTGTTTTCAATGTGGGTCTTAATTTAATAGCTAATAAAGAAATACTTTGTCAGATTCGTGTATTACACAAGTATGTATATAGAGAGAGAGAGGGAGAGTAGAGAGAAATTAGAGAGAAACAGAATGAAAATTGTTCGAGGGATGGACTAGAGAGAGCGAGAAAAACGTGGGTGGAAAAGAGAGCTAAGAGAGTAAGAGCTTTCTTTTGTTTCTTATGTCTAAAGAGTTGGGTGGAATTAGTTTTGTTCTATGGGGAACTTTACACATCTTGTGCATCTCACATGACCAGAAATCAGCCAAAAGGATCACATGTGTGATGTCCATTTAGACATTCTGTCATGGCAGTCACAGGTTGCCCTCAATGTGGTCAGTTTTCAGGTTCATTGCACTTTCATGCTGATGATCTTTGATTAGCACAAATATTTCCACTCATAGATGGAGACTGCCCTAGTACACAAGACTTGTCTAGTATCGACATAGTTCTTAATGCGCGTTATTAAACTTCTAATGCTAACTCAATTGCAAAAAAACCAAAGTTTACTACATAACGGAGTTTTACATCTTTCTGTGTATCCAGTTTAAATCTGTGGTCACAAAACCAACTGATTTTACTTCAGATAACCTTTTGGCTCGTTAGTCTCATTTTTTGTACCATTATTTATTGCGGAGAACTTGTGCAGTCTTTTGTTGTTTTAGACAGTTTTTAGATGCTGATGGTGCTTATTACATTTCTATTTGCTTGTTGCATTGCAGGCATATGTGTGCATAGATGTGTTCATTTATTGGAGTTGCTCTTTCTATCTATGTGTTATTTTTTGTATATTGGTCTGCATTTCCTTTTCTGCAGTAGTATTAATGTGATGTTTTTCTCCAAAAGAATCATTGACTGTACTAATTGCGAAGCAACTTCTCAGCACTTTGAATTCTACTGCGCTTGTTATGTAACATTCTGAAAATTTTACTTGAACTTAACTCTACAGTTATTGTTTTTCCTTATAGTGCGAAGGAGCGAGAACTGCTTGAAGAGCTTGCTTCTCTAAATAGCACCCCCAGCAGCCGAACACAAAGTCACACTAAAGTTCAGCAAGCTGGTACATATCCATGAACAATCATACAGCATATTGTTGAAATAAGTATCTATCCTAATTTCATATACCTTGCATGGAAGTGCCATTCTTTTCTTTTTCCTGCACAAGAATGACGTACACTAAGTTTAGTTGAGTTCTTAAAATTCTAATTTATAGACAAATTATTTGTCTTTTGCAGCTAAAGTTACTGAAAGTCAAAATGGTTCGGTTATTGAAGAAAGTGATGAATCAAGAGATAAAGATGATCTGTGGAAGTCGTTAAAAGATTTTGCTGGGTAATACTCTTCGCTTCTATTTACCTGCAAGTGTTGCTAAAATTGATAAGAAATATAGATAATTATAGTTAACTCTCTAAGGTTTAGAGACAATAAACGGACTCCCTCCTTGTTCACATTATTACACCTATTGATCTCCATTTGCGAAATCAATCATATAATGTTATCCACAAAATTCAATTATTATATTTTTGCAACGAACTCGGATCTAGTACTTACCCTCAGGAACAACCACACAAGGATGAACTTCGAAGCTTTTTGGCTCCTTTCATCTTAAAATTTTGAATCTTCCATGAGATGATTGAGATGATTTCTAATCATTTCATCATATTGATTGTATGTGTCTTTGTTTGACACCAAATCCATCATATAGAGTAAGTAATAACCATGATAAAAGTTACTTGTTAAAAAGTGAGAAACCTACTGTCGTATAAGTTGGATGCATCTATTGTCTCTCTCTCTCTCCAAAATTTAGCACACATTGTTCTAAGTGGTAGCATTAGGATTTCAGATGTGATGCTGATGATTGATGACTTTTTTATCCTTCAAGATACGAAATGTTCCTTTTCATAAGGAAATGTCTGTGGAATTCATAATTTAGAAATTTAGAATATGCTCCAGTGTATAGCGTACCATGATCAATTGGTGTTTCTCAAGCAATCGTTTACTATAGAATTTGTTATTGTAGAAATATTCTCATTATTATAGTGTGAGCAAGTTGAATCACTTTTCTGGGATTTCTATTTAATTAGTGCAAGTTTATGTCCACATTCAGTTCAGTTGAATGAATGTTGGGACTCTGAACTAGTTTGTGTAAGCCAGCTATCTTGTGTACAAAGTCCCATCGTGTATAAGATAGCCAATTGAGGAGGGCCTTTACCATGTCCATGTGGTTTTGGAAATCTTCTAAAGAAACAATTATTTATACATATTATCCACTTGTTTTACCTTATTTTGATATATTGGGTATATAATATTGACATCTATGAATTTAGCAATGGCCTGCTTTGATTATGTGATAATTGCACTTTTAATTGAATGAACTTTGTGTAATATATCGCATATTTTTCTTGTGTTTTAGATTTAATTTTTTTCTTTTTCCTTGGAAGAATCCTTTCAATGTTTCATCTTGTTGAATCAATGGATATAGATACCATGTGCTGACAAGGGATTAGGCACCAAACCAAGCCTTTGGTCCATCCATCACATGTATCATCAATATCGGTGTTGTGTTTTGCATCAACTTAAAATGCTCTGCTCTGGTTTTGCAGGTCTCTCGCCAATGGAGCTCTAAAATGGTTCAAAGACAATCTGTAGTTCAACATTTTTTTATCAAATTCATCGATACAGTCAGTTCAGTTGCGTTGCTCTTCTTACTTGAACCTTATTGGACTCGTGTTGAAGAAATCAAATAATACCCTCGTAAATATTCTTTAATTTTTTTTTCCATTTTTTTTAAAAAAAAAAAAAATAGCATTCGGCATATTATATGTATTCCTTTACTTGCCATGAGAGACTCTTGGGATGGGAATAACTAGTTAATGTACTCGATTTTTAGATTTATACAAGGATTTTGCTCGAGTCATTTTCACCCTGTATGTGCAAAATTACAAGCCAAAGCTAGTTGGTTATGAAAACAACCCAAACTTCGTTTTGACTTTTGAGTAATTAAATGGAACAAGCTCACCAAGAAGCACGGACGGCATAAATAATGATTTATTATATTAATAATTAAAAAAAAAGTTATTTGTGATTTTGAGAAATATAATTGTAACTATTAAATAGTTAATTATTTATTCAAATAACTAATGATTGAATTATATATTATAGGTTTTTTCAATCAATAATTAAGTTAAATATTTGAATGAACTATAATAAATTTATTTAGTTATGATTATGAGAAAATAATTATTTTAATTTTATTTAAATTTGTAATAAAATTTTATATTAGCGCTTATATTGAAATTTAATATGAATAGAATTATGAAATTCATGCTTTAATAAATTTTAATTTAGTTATGATAATTAGTTAAGAATGAATTTACTATAATTTTTCAATTAATGTTTTAAATTCATATATATTATTAATACAATTAATCACAGAATTTGATAAATTTTTAAGTTTAAATGAATTAAATTAGTTAGGATATTAATTTAATACTGAAATTCATGACTTGAATTAATATAATTAAATCATGTAATATATCTATTTAGGTTGCTTAATTATATTGTTTGTAATTGTTTTGTAGGTGATTTTTTTAGTGAAGTGTGTTTTACCAATTCTGTCATAAAATTGGTAAAATCAAAAATAAAAAATTCTTTAAGAAGTTACTTTTAGAGATTGGTGTTGGGTTTCTTTTGGATACTTTGTAAATTTAGATAATATATATTTAAATATTAATTATTATAAATTTGTATAATACTTTTTCTAACTTGAATACGGTAAGCTGCTGCTTCTTTTTTTTCCTATTCCTCTTGATGATAAGAATATTTTAAATTTGGATAGTATTTTACTGATAAATTTAGATAATATTTATGCTAATATGAATTAGGAAAGCTGAATTAAAAATTGGTAAAATCAAAACAAACAAAATCAAGTTTATACTTTTAAGGGTTAAATGTAATTTAATACCCTAAACTATAGGTCATATCAATTAAATGATTGAATTGTTAATTTTTTTCAATTCCAACAAATTGAGTACGTCATGTCAGAAATTGTTAACGTGAATATCTATCTGGGTGGTCCATTAGTCAGCTCAGTTGTAATGAAAAAATAGTTTTTTATTTATTAATTAAATAATTTTGATATAATAAAAGGTAAAATGATCACAACCCATACATTACTAAATATATTTCAATGTTATCAGCAAAAAAAATAAAAGAAAAATATTTAAAATGGAAACATGAGTTTCATCACTAAGATCACCACCAAGAAAGCATCACCAACCACATTCATCATCATTCTTTTTTCTTATTCTTTTTCCTTCATCCAAAACATGAGCAAAGCCATTTTGGGTCAACCTCAATCCACCAACATAAATAAACCTGCATTAGACAAATTAGACTAAAAGATAATTTGCCCCCCAAATTTTACACTATTGTTGAGTTTTACACTCCAAATCAAAAAAGGTGTCTAAGTACACTCCAAATTTTATTATACGTAACCAAATGCACACTTTTTTCACTTAATCGGTCAAAAGTGACCGACTAAGCCTGTAACACAAGTTTGGGATGCAAATTGTCTTTTAGTCTTAAAAATTGGCAAAAATAATAAATTTTAAATAAAATAAAATAATTTTAAAATGATTAATTTTAAATAAAATAATTAGTTTTAAAAATAAAAATAAAATAATTAATATAAAATAAAATAATTAAAATAATAAAATTAAAATAAATATTTGGAATTAATGATTAATAATTAATCATTAACTTGTAAAATGATTATTTTATTTTTATTTTTAAAATTAATTATTAATCATCCCGGTTAAAAAAATCATTAACTTGTAAAAAAATTATTTTTGCCACATAAAAAAATTATGTTTTTGTTTTTAAAAACAGAATTTTGTAAAAACAAAATTTTTAAAAATAGATTTTTTTTAAAACAGAATTTTATTTAACTTGTAAAAAAAATTCTGTTTTTAAAAATGTTGTAAAAACAGAATTTTTTTAAAACAAAATAAAATTCTGTTTTAAAAAATTTTGTTTTAAAAAAATATGTTTTTACAAAATTGCATTTTTGAAAAATTCTATTTTTAAAAATTTTGTTACTCATAAAAATTTCTAATTTTATTTCTCATATTAAAGTCATCAGCTTAATTAATATAGTTTAGCTTTATTATACTTTCATTTTTATTTCTCATTTAGCGGTTTTTTGAATTGATAGACTTTACACATAATTGTTTTTATTTTAAAATAATTAATTATAAGTTTTAGTCTTGATATTTAATTTTAAGGAAAAATGTCATTATCATTCACAAATAATAAGATGAAAAAATAAAGAGTCTTAATACATAAAAAATTTTGTTTTAAAAAAATCTATTTTAACAAAATTCTATTTTTAAAATTTTGTTTTTACAAAATTTTTGTTTTTAAAAACAAAACAAATTTTTTTTTTATGTGGCAAAAATAATTTTTTTTACAAGTTAATGATTTTTTTTAATCGAATGATTAATAATTAATTTTAAAATAAAAATAAAAAATCATGTTACAAGTTAATGATTAATTATTAATCATTAATTCTAAATATTTATTTTAATTTATTATTTTAATTATTTTATTTAAAATTAATTATTTTATTTTTATTTTTAAAACTAATTATTTTATTTAAAATTAATTATTTTAAAATTATTTTATTTAAAACTAATTATGTTTGCCAATTTTTAAGACTAAAAGACAATTTGCACCCCAAACTTGTGTTACAAATTACTTTAGTAGGTTACTTTTAATTTGTTAAGTAAGTGAAAAATATGCTTTTTATTACGTATAATGAAGTTTTGGGGCATTTCTATTACACCTTTTTTCGATTTGAAATGCAAAACTCAATAATAGTATAAAATTTGAGGTGCAAATTATCTTTTAGTCGACAAATTAAATAGTTAAAAGTATACGAAATCTTTAAAAACCATCATTGTTTATACTCTGTTCAAAACCCCAACTTATAATCATCCATATCCTTCCAATTGAGTAACAAGTTTTCTGGGGCTTTTTTATACATTAAATTTCAAACCCAAATCAACCATTTAAATTAAAATAAACTCAAATCTCAACAAAAATTGAAAAGTATCACTCGGTCAAGATAGTGAGAAAAATATGGGGAAAATTAACTTTTAACACCCCTAATCACATTGGTTGAATTCAAAAATTATTGGGCTTTGTACTCCAACAATTTTCGATCATAAAAAGAATAGAATCATCATCCATTCATTTTCAAATCAACCTCAATAGTCATAAATTTTCAAAAATTCGTCTTAGTGGTCAAAACCTTAGAAAAACTAATTTAAACACACCCAAAGCTACCAATTTAAGTTTGAAAACTACTAGACATTGTTTCTTAACAATTTTCGAGTGAAATAAACCTAAAATTACCCACAAAAAACTTTACAAAGTGCAATAATCTTACCTATAAAGGCTTGGTCGTGACTCATTTTTTCTTATAATTTTTGGCTTGTTTAATTTCTTCAACCAAAATAGCTACAGTGAGAACTCATAACTATGATGAAGGCGACGGGCGAAGGTGGTGGAGCTCGTGGAATCGTTGAGCAATTTGTGATTCTCAGAGTTGGGACTTTTTTCGATTGACTTTGGGGCTTGCTTTCTCAGACTTTTGTTGTTTTTGATAGATTGTTATTGTTTTTGAAGCTTTTGATTTGTTTAATTTTAATTAATGTATGGGTTATGACCATTTTGTCCTTCATTGTGACGCCCCCAAAATAGGTGTACATCACCCATCTTGAGTCGCCAAATACATGGTACAGAATACAAATACAATCTTTAATATACAACAAGAGAGCTGTGAGTTTTAATACAATTATTGTCTTCAGATAATATCTCGCCTCGTAATAAGTCCTCATTACATTTATTGTCACACTATTTAATGTAGAATAGTGAGGACTACTAATACTATCATCTCTTGACCATCACCCGCTTCTCCGATTAGTTAATGCCACGCTCTCATTTCCTCGCAAGATAAACGGTGAAAGAAAGGGTGAGCTCAACTAGCCCAAGAAGAAATATTATGACTAAAATAATGCAGAATAAGTTATCATTAGCCTTCAACAATGTTAAACTGATAAAATACAATAGACATCAAGTTTAACTGCAGCGGAACAAGCAATCTATTAAAAGAGTCAAGTAAAGAATAAAATCTACTATCTTTTATGATTTAAAAAGATTTTTCATCACTTTTATCGCTGGGACTCAGCTTAATAAATCATCCATATCATCCTCGCACTACTACCGAGGATATTCATTAGTATCACAACCATAAATTATCCACGCACTCTGAGGCAAAGATATTCGATGTATTCATCAATGGTCATGATCATGCCAACAACTCGGCCCATCAATGCACTACGGGCCAACGAGGACTTTTATCACATCATTTGTAACATTACGGCCATGATTATACCGAATAATCTCTGGTCATAATCATACCAAGTTCATCTATGCACTACAGGCCACATATGACTTTCAATAAAATATAAACATGAGGATGATGACAATGATATAAGAATTCAATAAAAACAAGTTCAAGAATTAATTTATCAAGGAACTAATAACGCCCAAATTGTCAACATGATACTTTTTGTAGAGTAAAATTCAAGAATGCTCAAGAATATTTCCATGAAAAGATATTGGATGAAGCTGCAAATATCAAGGATATTCCACTAATTTCATGGAGTATAGAAGTCAAAACTTTAACCAACCGAGTTTAATAAAGAATGGAATAACAAAAGAAATCACCACGCATGCAGTACTTCAGATAGACAAAGTTATTTCAATGTAATAATAAATAACGGAACAGTCGTACATAATAATACGACCGGCTGTGATATTCCAAATGTAATAATAAAGAATAGAATAACAATGAAATCACCATGCATGCGGTACTTCAGATGTAAAAGTTATTCCAATGTAATAATAAATAATCGGATCAGTCCCCAGAAAACGCATGTACGTGATATTCCAATAGAATAATAAAAAAGCGGAATTCAGTCCCGGCAGAAACGCATGCATGACAAGATATTCCAAATGTAATAATAAAGATGGAACCAGTCCCACGATAACGATGCATATGATGTTTCAAATGTAATAATAATGAATGGAACAACAATGTAAATCACCAGTATAGGGTAGATCACAGATACAAAAGTTATTCTAATGTAATAATAAAGAATGGAATAATAGAAGTTCTCTTCATGAATATGAAAAAAATATTACCCTCACCGTAAAAGAAACTTGATATCTGAGAGAAAGAAGTAGCGAGAATACTTTTCTTCTTTCTCTCTATAGTTTTCTCTCTATAATTTCTCTTTACAGAGTTTTTGAATTCGTAAGAAATAATAAAGGAATAAGCTTCTATTTATAGAAGAATTGAATGAATAAGAACCAATCCATGAACGGTCCAGATTGATTTACATTTTAAACAGACGATCCAGATTGGTTTACAATAAAATATAATATATTCTAATTATTGTCTAATAAAACAAATAATTTTTAAATAAAATATATTTATATATATATATATTATATATATATATATAAGATGTAAAAAAATCACGAGATACACTCAAGTGATCAATATTTTCCTTCCTTTACCAAATTGTCAACAAAGTTAATATATATATATATATATATATATATATATATATATATATATATATATATAATAGCCTTAATAATGCACTCTCCCACCAGACAAACCAAATCCTTTTTCTTTTATTTCCGAGAACCCCCCCCCACCCCACCCCACCCCACCCCACCATTTCTAAAATATGTGACAAAATTATATATATATATATATATAAAACAAAACTGAAACAACTTCTACCGACAACTTTGAAAAATGGGTAAGTGATGGTATCAAATACCTCATAAAAATTCTCTCAATATTTTTTAACAACATTTATCACCATTATTATAATTTGCAATATTAATCGATCAGGTCGTTCCCAGGAAAAAAAGGGCTTTCCAATAAGAATTTCTCCCTATTAGCGCGCAATTAGGTGACCAAACCTCTCCCTGGCAGAACTTCTAGACATCGTTAATATTACAAATAATAATATTAATAACTCTGTCATCTCAATTATTGATTTAATAATATATAAAATATCGACAATAATTGAATAAAACTGAATGACTTCTTACATAAGCATCAATAATCAATACTGTCTACTACTATACAACCACGCCAGATTATCAGACTTTTTACAACCGAAAGTAGTTCAATAAGATCAACGGTGAAACTTCCGTCGTTATTTTCATAAAAATATTTTTGTCGTTTTTCTCAATCCGACAATAATTTCATTATGGGGTCCACCAATGATCGCGCCATTGCATTTAATATTCCCCCGCTAAAATGAATATTCCTCACCAATCGAATATTATATAACAACTCATGATTTTGCAAAATTTATAAATACTACCCACAACTATAACATTATATCAAATTTATTCCATAATATTCAAAATGATAATTATAGAAAATTCATCTTTATTCATAAAAGTCGGGGTCTTACATTCATTATATCAAAATTGTTTAATCAATAAATAAAATACTATTTTCTCATTACAACTCAGCTGACTAATGGCCCACCTAGATAGTCACGTCAAAATTTTTTGATATGATAGACTCAATTTGTTAGAATTAGAAAAAATTAATAGTTCAATCATATAATTGACAAAATTAAAATGTGGATCACCGAAATGGAATATGACTTATAGTTTAAGATAGTAAAATGTTTAAGCCTATTTTTAATTATACACAAGCTAGTAATTTATTATGTTAATAACTGTAAAAAAATTAATTGTAATTTCGAAAACATAGTTATAGTTATTAAATAATTAAATATTTATTCAAATAACTAATTATTGAATTATATATTGCAGGCTCTTTCAATTAATTTTTAAGCTAAATATTTGAATGAATTATTATAGATTTATTTAGTTTTGATTATGAGAAAATAATTATTTTAATTTTATTTAATTTTATAATGAAATTCTATATTATCATTTATATTAACAAAATTTGCTTGAAATTATAATCTGAATAGAATTGTGAAACTTGAGTTTTAATTTAAATATAACAATTAGCTAAGAATGAATCCATTATAATTTTTCAACTAATGTTATAGTTATTATGTTTCAAATTCACATATATTATTAATACAATTAATCATGCGAATTGATAAAAGTTCAAGTTTTAATGAATTAAATTGTTAGAATATTAATTTAATAATAAAGTTCAAGACTAATGTTAATATAATTAAATCATGATATGTAACAATAATATTATTTTATACAAATTTATTAAGATATATAAACTAAATAAAACTATAAAATAACACATATAATAATTATTGATTGATAATATATACTCCTAATTATTCAAATTTATAGAATATTTATATTAATTTGAGTACGAAAGGAAAAAATATACTTTTTTTTTCTCATAGAGATATAATTTTTCAAAAATTTAGATAATATTTAATTGATACAACTTTAAATAATACTTATGTAAATATAAATTAGGAAATCTGAACCAAAAATTGACCAAACAAAACAAAACCAATTTGTATTCTTAATTATATAGTTGATTGATGTCAAGTTATTCCTCCCAACACACGTGTGTAAATATGTATGTATGTATTTTGTGTTTAAGTAAAGACAACGATAGTTCTATAGGAAAATTAATATTTGTATAATGATACTGTTAAAAAATTGATATTAAATTAAGTTAATTTTAAGATACTCAATTTTTTTTGTTAAATTTCAATTTTTAATCACTTTCAAATATATAATAAAAAAAAGAAAAATTAAAATACAAGAGGAAATAGGACGGTTAGAAAAGAATCGTTAATGACCATTGAAAAGGGAAAAAAATATGGGAGATAATTAATTATATTGTTTTAATTTAAACCCTTAGGCTATATTTGTTTGTAAGGATTATAGTCTTGTAATTATAATTTTAAAATTATTAATTTTAAATATTGATTATAATTATAATCCTAAGACTATTAAGTCTAAATTTGAAAATGAACAATATATTTAAAATTATTATTTCTATTCCAAATATAATTATTACAAACAAACATAGCCTTATTATATACCTATTACGTCTGAACTTTGGAAAAAGAAGAATAAATACATAGAAGAATAAATAAATAAATAACATATCTATTGTTACAAAAATTCAGAAAAACCATAACTCTAATTGATTATGACAATTTTATTAATTAAAATTCGAAGAAATCAAATTGATTTTAGATTTGGTAAATAGACAAGAAAAATAAAAAAACAAATTAGACTATTTTATGGGGGGACAAAAAGAGTAACTCAGAAGCATCGAAATTCTTGATAACTATTTGATGGAAATCTATTAAAAGGCCATACTTTTTTGGATCAACTAAAAAGTAGTCATCTGTTGATAAAATACAAAATCCAAGTCTTGGCCTAAAATTTTAATTTTAATTTTAATTTTAATTTTACATTATTATACACAAGGCTTGTTATTTCTTTTAGCATTCAGATACCGACATACGGAGCTATATCTTTAACCCAACCACCCTCCCACCCGGTAACTCCTACGTTTCGATCAACTCTATCGGCGGTGCCGGTGATTGTGAAGCTCAGAACGACATCCCTTCCCCCAAAACCCTAATCCCTGCCCAGAATACCAAGAACATCTTTAATATCAATCTGCAATTCAAATCGTTAGTTAATTTAACAATCAATCAAAATGGTTTTAGCACAATTAGGGGGGAGCATCTCCCGCGCTCTCCAGCAGATGAGCAATGCGACGATCATCGACGAGAAGGTTCTGAATGATTGCCTTAATGAAATCACAAGAGCTCTTCTTCAGTCCGATGTTCAGTTCAAGCTAGTTCGTGATATGCAAACCAATATTAAGAAAATCGTTAATCTTGACGATCTTGCTGCTGGCCACAACAAGCGTAAAATCATCCAACAGGTATATAATGCTTCATATATAATATCTATATCTCTCTCTATATACATATATAGATATAGATACATGCTTGAATGCCATTTTTTATCCAAAAGTTGTACCTGAAAAAATCCAAGCGGGGTTTAATTAACTAAATTGCAATTCTGACACCCTCCTGTCATGTTTTTGCAAAAGTACATTGGTTTTGCTAAACTGTTCCTCGAACCTTTTCCGTCAATAAAAAGCTATTTTTTGTTATTATTATTTTATGTGTAAAGCAAACAACTTTTTGTACATTCAATTTACCAAGTGTTAAAGAAAGCAAATATTCATTGACATACTAACTTTTTTGTATATTCAATGCATATTGGGTGTGGCATCAGGTTCCCAAGATGGTTATCGAATTACTGATTCCATCTACAACACTAATTTGGACCCTCTAGCCCTACTTTGAAACCCACGATCTGATTAAGAGAATTCTAACCGTAATTTGAAATCTCCTAGCTTGCCTATGCCCCTTCTCCTATCATGAATATGGATGTGGTTCTTCTCAAATGCCTCTCAAATAGGTCAAACTATTAAAATAACTATAATAAACTTACTTTAGATATGGGAATAAGACGTTAGCGGCTTAGCACTTTCTGTCAAATTTAATTAATAGAATTAGTTTTCCGATTGACGAAAAAGGCTGCAGGAACAGTGTTGAACAACTAATGTACCCATGAAGGAGACCGCGCTAAAAAAGAGGGTTGATTAACGTATACATGAAGGAGACCTATGCTAGGAAAAAGGCTCCGCACGGACTGCACCTATATACTATGGTCTGTTGATTGCAACCAAATGGATTTGTCTACACCTCAGGGAAATTGACCACCCTGCCGGATGTTTTGAGGTCACTCAGAAAAGATTACTCACATTTGTAGACAAAATATATAATTTTAAGCTTTTTATATTTAATAATAATCTATTATTTGTGCTGTTGGAGGTTTACATTCATAATAGGCCCAATAAGTAATTACTAAATACCTATTATAAAATGAACCATTGTGACTAACCTAGATACTATTAAATACAATTATATATTTACAACATAATCTCATGCCGATTCCTGAACTTTTCGAAATGCTATTCTCTTCTGTTTTTTGTATTAATTTCCGTATTAAAGACGAAACCATATCAATTATCCTGTATCCTACCTTTTTTTTATTATTATTATTTTAATGTTTTTTGGCTTTTTGCTATGTTATTGCAATGTTGTAAAAGGTTCTTATGATAACTATAGGCTATTTTTAACGAGCTCTGCAAAATGTTGGATCCTGGGAAGCCTTCTTTTGCACCAAAGAAAGGGAAACCAAGTGTGGTTATGTTTGTAGGTTTGCAAGGTATGTTTGTATTCCCTGATGATATTTATATTAGGAGATCATTCTATCATTATTTTCTGTCATTGGGTGTTGTATTTGTTTTTGAGCAAACTGGAATATCTGATACCTTTATCATTTGAGTGGCTGAGAATCTCAGTTGGGGAAATCTATGCATGAATGCAACATTTTTAAGATTTGTCAGCTATAGACTTTGAAAACATGGTGTAATATTTTTCCTTTTTGCCTTCCTTTGCGAAAGATCGAGGGATTGTGCTTATTTTACATAATAAATTTCAGGTTCTGGTAAAACAACAACATGTACAAAATATGCTTATTACCATCAGAAGAAGGGCTGGAAACCAGCTTTAGTGTGTGCCGATACATTCAGAGCTGGTGCTTTTGATCAGCTAAAGCAGAATGCTACTAAAGCTAAAATTCCTTTCTATGGAAGGTACCTTTCTTCCATTCTTTTGAATTTCTTGTTCTTCCATATGATTTCGGATGTTTGATAGTGGTGATGTTATATATTTGTGTAAAATATGTTTTAAACAACAATAAAGATTATCCTATTGGGGAGGAGCAGGTGGCGTCATATTGAGGAAACATAAAAATTTATAGCTGTAACTTGTCTTGAAAACTAGTAACTAATTTTGGTGACTCCATTAGACAAGGTGTTAAATATAAATTTATAATTAGAAACACGTAAATAACTAATCAAGCTTTACAAGAAGAGCCAATTAACATCGAATACATCATTTGTTGTCAAATGCACATTGGTTAAGAATGAGTGATTATAGTTTTTTCCTTAGTTGATGGTGCGATAAAGATGAAAGTACATTAGAAAAATAATTCACTAGACACAAATAGGTAAGGGTGCCACATGCACCCTTCCTCAGATTACTTTTTGTTTCATAATTCAGTTTGTTAATTCTCTCAGGTCTCTAGTTCAAACAAATTTATCTTTAGTAATATAATAATTATTCCTTTGATAACCTTTGAACAAAGCACATTTTCTTGGTCTCTTACCTATTAATTATATGTTCATTAGCCTTCAACTTTAGAAATCATCATATAGTTTTTAATTCAGATCTCATTTTAGCAATACACCTCAGTATTTCAGATTTTTCCCCCTTTTGTTAATAGCTACATGGAGTCGGATCCTGTGAAAATTGCAGTGGAAGGTGTGGAAAGATTCAAGAAGGAAAACTGTGATCTGATAATTGTGGACACCAGTGGGCGCCACAAGCAGGAAGCAGCTCTTTTTGAAGAGATGCGTCAAGTTTCTGAAGCAACGGTATATATCACATGCTATGATCCACATATTTTGTTACCTCCTATTATAAATGCTAATTTCTTGTCTTAAACTGTTCCAGAAACCAGATCTTGTAATTTTTGTTATGGACAGCAGTATTGGTCAAGCTGCATTTGATCAAGCACAAGCATTCAAGCAAAGTGTTGCAGTTGGTGCTGTAATTGTTACTAAGATGGATGGTCATGCAAAGGGAGGTGGTGCTCTTAGTGCGTAAGTGTTATTGCTATTTTACTAACATTATTGAAAAATAATGTTCCATATGGCGTAAGGATCCAAATTAAAATTTTTCAGGCGAATATATTAGCTTTTATATTTATTTTTTTGATAGGTAATTTTGGTTTGAAGTGTGGGGATAGGAACTAGCGACCTCTATGTGTATTATAATATTTAGTAGAACCAACGTAGCCACTAGCCACCATGAATGCATAACAGCTGAAAGCTTAGAAAAAATTGACGCAAATTATTTTGTGCCTGATCTTCTAAATTGCTTTAATGTGCCATTCTTTGTTATCCCTATTCTTTTACATATTGTCATTGTTTTTTTCAACTCAGAACAACTTGAACTTTTAGTGTCCGTTTTTCAAGTGTCATATTGTTCTTTGGGATCTCTAACAATTGCCACCACTAGATTCTCTTGGTAATCTTGGTTTTTGAATGTTCTCCAGTCACATACATACATTTCATGCTCAGAAGTTTTGTTCAATGAAGTACAACTGTAAGGTTAGAGGGTTCAGCTGGCCAATAAAGAAATTAGGGGTAGTGTCTGATGGTGACTTGGATTGATCCGTGTTTGGGCTAGGATGATGGTCCTTACTCCTTACAGTCATTAAGCTTTGTTAATGGTGTGGCTGGAGATGTGTGATGCCTCAGTGATGGTCATAGTTAGTTCATTCAGTGGGTGGCCCTGGTGGGTATTAGGTTTTGAGTTGGGGTCTCTTGAGTCAGATACTATCCAATTATCAAGTTGAACTCTTTAATCTGTAGCATTTGATTGATTGATTGAACATGCATTTGATTGATTGATTGAACAGAATAGGTTCTTAGGTGGATTAGTCATAGATAAGATACAATGCGGATTCTAAATATTATTGTTTAGTAATGTGATTTATACAAATTTGTTGGATAGAATTATAAAGTATTTCAAAACTTCATGAGAAGTTAATGGACACTAAATTAGTTATATATTCATGCTGGAGAAAAGAGTTTAGTGAGTTACAATTTAGCCTTTCAAGTTCTATAGTTCTTTAAAAAACAGTGTAAATGGCTATTAGATTGCAATATGCTATAAACATGCTATTCAATTTCTCAAGATAAATTCTGAGAAGAAAAGGTTCTGCATCTGTAAATTTGTTCTATTGGAAGTTGGAACGGTATCCTGTGTTTAGTACGACTCAAATCAGTAAGCTATTACATTTTATAGGCTTCTTAAAATTAAGCTTTATAAAAGCCAATGATTAATCAATTATGATATCATGTTATACCTTAAAGAACATTTATATTCAATCATATATGTGATTCTTTTTAGGGAAATGTCAATTACGAATGACAAATTCTTCAAAAGAATTTCATTCTTTTCACAAGCATTTACAGAGCTATTAAAATTCCTATTCAAATTTAGGCTTCGATTATTGTGTTAATAAGGTTGGAGATATGGAAATTGAAAGCATGATTCTGATACGGCAATCCAGATATTATAATTTTCTTCCACGTTCTATTTTCAGAGTTGCAGCCACAAAAAGTCCTGTCATATTTATTGGAACTGGAGAACATATGGATGAGTTTGAAGTTTTTGATGTCAAACCATTTGTGAGCCGTCTTTTAGGTTTGCTGTTCTTTTTTTCAGTATCAGATTTACTTTGATGATGTTCTGGCATGTCGGTCTACAGATACTTTGTCCTTGTTGAATTTGTAATAATTTTAACTTCCAATTTTAACCAGGGATGGGTGACTGGTCTGGATTCATGGACAAAATTCATGAAGTAGTTCCTATGGATCAGCAGCCTGAGCTTCTGCAGAAGCTTTCAGAAGGAAACTTCACCCTAAGGATTATGTACGAGCAATTTCAGAACATACTTAAAATGGGTCCAATTGGCCAGGTTTGTAACCTAATTTCTCTCTTGTACACACAGAATGCACACTTGCATGTGTCCATATGCGATGCATTTTACTTTATGGGTTTTTTGTTGTTTCCATATGTTAGAAATTAACCTGTTTGTTTTGCGTAGGTTTTCTCAATGCTTCCTGGATTTAGTGCGGAGTTAATGCCAAAAGGCCGTGAAAAGGAAAGCCAATCAAAGATCAAACGCTACATGACTATGATGGACTCGATGACTAACGAAGGCAAGTCATTGTTGATATTTCATGGAGATCAGTTTGGAAGTAGTGCTAGTTAATATGGTATTTTAACTCTCAAAGCTAATGTTTTGCAGAGTTGGACAGTTCTAACCCGAAGCTCATGAACGAATCTCGAATCATGCGAATAGCAAGAGGATCTGGTCGTCAAGTAAGGGAAGTGATGGAGATGTTAGAGGAGTACAAAAGACTAGCCAAAATCTGGAGCAAGATGAAGGGGCTCAAGATTCCAAAGAAGGGAGAGATGAGTGCCTTGTCCCGAAACATGAATGCACAGCACATGAGCAAGGTCCTTCCTCCACAGATGCTGAAGCAGATTGGTGGAATGGGTGGCTTACAGAATTTGATGAAGCAAATGGGTTCTTCTAAAGACATGATGGGAATGTTTGGAGGAGGAGACAAGTAACCTCCCTCTCCCCAAGTGCAACTGCATTTCCTTGCTAGGTCCCTATTCAAACTTCAAAGTGAGAATTCTTATTCAAAATCCAAAATCTGGTCAATTCTGCCCACTATTCTGTTGCTAGAGTTCTCATGGAAGCTGATGCAACAAATCTAACCCGACCAGAATATATAGTGTGACGATTTTTGTTGTAATATTAAGTTGATGTTCTTTTTTGTACGTATCTGGCCAAATATTTGGGTGGGTTTGCCTTTAAATGATTATTGTACTGGTGCTACGTTGGATTCATTATTTATTTGTTGGCCGTAGAGCATCTGTAATTAGCAAAAACTAACTCTTACGAATCATTCTGTTTATTTTCAGGTCAGGTTTTTTGGATTAACTATGTTGGTTATAATAAAAAACACAAAAACCATAAGCCTTAACCTGAATTATTCTTCTTTTTTTACTTGTGTGATTGAATTCCGATCAAATTTTTATTTTTATTTTTTCACTTGCGTAATAAATTTAGTGAATTTTTACCTAATATGTAGGTTATTTATCTCTTATGTTACATGCATGACACTAATCACATATGAATTAGACATTAGTCCAATAAATATTAAAACTAAAAAATAAAGTTCCATTCCAATAGGAGAATTCTACCTTACCGTAAATCATTTATGTATCAATATGTACGTAATTAGCTTTTCTTTTTACTAAATTATTACAAAAATACAAAAGTTTATACAAAATACGATTACATGTATACAATAGTTCTTTAAAAACCAATAATCACAAAATGACAAAATTAATGAATTAATACAAGTTTTACTTAATGTTAACGCTAAAGTTTCAAAAGCAAGCGTCAATCAATCACGTAATCCACGCTAGAACTAGAACCGCACAAGAACGGATCACAGAAGCTTGACGGCTTGCTTGGCCACGGGGATAGCTCCGGTGTGAGAATGAGTACTGTTAGATTACAAGGTTTAACAATGGAGGATAAATATTTAGTGCTTAAAATAGGTATTACCTCATAATGATAACCTAGGCCTCATATTTATAGTACTCACCACCTTAGAATCATTCTCCCAATGGATTAGACTCCTAGTGTATGGTAGTTACCATAACTTGGGTCCAACACAATCTCCTTAAAAGGTGCAAAGTAGAGTCCAATCTCATTACCACCTTTTGAGTCAGCTTATATATGATACTGAATAGTATCGGGACTCGCACGCAGGAGAGCTTAACCGCAGCAGCCCAAACGGTCCTATAATCTAACTGGGCTTCTACCAAAGAACTCAAAGACCCGACTCTTAACATCACTGCATCGGTTCAATTTATGGTCCCGAGGGCTCAAATGCCAACCCAACACCTCCAACACTTTCACGGGCTTTCGCCCATCGTTTCCAAATTTCTTCCGGTGTTGAGTCTTCTACCAAAGGAGGGTCAGTAAAACGCCCCGAACATTGCCCCTCAGCCTCTAATCACAACATATTTATGATTGGAGACTTGAAAGGTCAGACTTGAATCTGGCCATGACAAATTAATGATGAACTGTCTCATGGAAGCCGTGACATACATACTGGTATTTCAAACGTCAGACGCCTTTTCACGCCTGGGCCCACCTCCGAAGATTTAATAGCCGCCTTTGGGGTTCCGTGTCTAGATTCTCCTTATAAAAACTCCCCTTCCTCCCTCATTATCACTTTTACTGACTCTTTGCTTTCAAATTCTCCGGCAAGGCGATTTCCAGCGAGCTTATCTCTTACCCAATCTGCACCATTTTCCTCCTCCTCAGATCACACCGAGTGCTATTTTTGCTTAACTCCTTCCATAACTTCTTATTTCAGATCACATTCTTTCTAAATGGCCAAGTCCAAGATTATTCCTACTAATCGAGCCTACCACCACTACCTCCGCCGTCACCACCGGCGACCTCCTAGAGGTCGTACTGCAGGATGCCCCTGCCGACGACACTCCTTCTATCTTGCCTAGTCCGGTAGACGCCGAGGCTAGGATTCGAAATGCATACTGCTCTGGAGGAGTTTTCTCACCTTCATACTCCTTCCACCATCACCCCTCACAAATTTCTCGACATCCGCATTCTTTTCAAGATCCCTCAAGAATACCAACTTGAGGTGCCCAGGTCCGGATGAGAAGATGTTCAAGGCCCCGAGGGCGAATGGTGGTCGCCCCTCAGACGTTCTAAAGCACGGGTTCGGTTCCCCTTCACGATTTCATTTTTCTTTTTTGAGCTTTGTGGGAGTTTGTTCATGGCAGCTGCGCTTTAACGCCAGACATCCACTTAGTCTCTTTCATAGCCGCTCTGTCAGAGGTGGGCCTCATCCCGGGCTAGATCTATTCTTTGCCCTGTTTCACCGTGAGTGGTTCGAAAGAACCGGCCATCTAAGAACTCAACAAACGCCCAACCGCACCGTCTCCGATCAAGACCCTTCAAGCAACAAGGGTGGTATGAATAAAGTGGTTCTTTGGGGGACCGACCTCCAACTCCTTCCCCCCAGGCCCATCCAAACCGACTAAAGCGCTTAAGATTTCAAGTTCCCTCAAGGGCCGAGCCGATGCCTTCAAAACGCTTCTACAAGCAATGGCAAAGGACCCAATGGAATTTGGGGCTTCGATGAACGAAGCTTGGTTGTATAAAATATGGTCCGTGAGTATCTTTCTGTTTTTCATTATTTCTCCTCCTATTTTCTGAAGCTTTCCATGCCTTAACCCATTTTATATCTTGTGTAGTGACTATTTTCAAGCCCGAGGCGTTGTTGATGCTGCTTTCATCCCTCGCCACCGTCACCCCGGGTTCATCCGGACCCCCGTGACCGACGATGTTCCCGAGGAGGATATACCCGATCAATGAATGTCATTGGGTCCACTGGGGCCCGAGCCCCACCACACAAGGGGGGGCCAAGATGAGCTGCATGAGAAGGCGGCTTTACTAAAAAAGTCTAAGAAGCCCTCCAAGCCAATCATTAAAGCGCCTACCAAAGTCGCTCCGCCTTCGCTGCCGAAGCCGACTCTTCCACCGCCCCTTCCATCAACCGAGGCGATAGAGGACTCGGAAGACACCGAAGAGGTTCTTCCGGAACCTCCATCAAAGAGACCTCGGTTGTCGGAAGGTTCCGATCAACCGACAGTGAGATGGTGGTCCCCCTACCGGACCGCTTACGCCACTCCTTCTTCCTGGTCCCAGGTTCTTCTTGGGATCACCGACCACTGCTGCCCAAGAGTTCCGTTTGAGGTCTTCCCTTTACCCTCTTCGATCACTTCAAACCGCCTTAAAGTGACGATGACCGGTTTAAAGGGTATTCTAGGACCAGCTTCTTGGTGGCCTATGTTCGAGCTCGAGACCGTGTAATCCCTTTGTCAACTGATTGCTTCTCTTAACTTTGATCTTTCCTTCAGACTTGATGTGTGTATTTGTTGCAGCTAACGCTTATTTTGCTCGAGCCATCCCTCCCCGCCCGATCCACAAAGAAAGAAATTCACTTGGGACGGAGGTGGAGTTCTTTGGAGGTCAAGTACGGGTCCTGCAGCGGACTGAAGAAGGAACGGATTCTCACGTCGAGACCCGACGCCAGCGCCCCGAAAGTGAGGGTCGGGTCAAAGAGTGGGCTTCGAAAGCAGAGCGCTTTCCGCGAGAGAGGATCGTTGCTTCAAGATGTCAAGGATCGGAGAACGCTATCGACAAGATTCACACTCAAGTTCTCCGAGATGCATGACAAGATGATGTATTTGATCAGGGAGAACAATAACTTGACTGCTACTGTCAATGCCTTTCCCGAGAAGGTAGTCGAAGCTAGTCAGCAAGCCATCGCCGAGTATGAGGAATCGGAAGCCTTGAACGATAAGGTCATAGCCCAGTTTGGTGAAGGGTATGAGAGACGACGGAAAAGGCTAAGGAAAAGTTGATGGCTGCTGGGCTCGATGTCTCCATCCTTGACTCTTCGGATGACGAGTCTGATGCTGAAGATGACCCTCCTGCCGAGTAAATATGTAGGATTTTGTAATAAAGAAAAATTTTCTTTCTTCGTTTTTTTTGTACATAGCCCGAATCGTAAGCGACCGGGTTTGTAAAGTAGAAATTTTCTAAGTATAAATAAGATATACTCTTTGCCCATGAATGTTTATTGTCAGTTTCACTTATGACTGATCTCGATCAGTTATGCCCACCCGAACCTTCTGGTCGGATCGTCTGTAGGGTTTATCTGATTGTAGAGGGTCAACAGTTATACCCGAGACTTATCTCGATCAGTGGTGTCTGCCCGAACCTCTTGATCGGATAGTGCTCAAATCAGATTTTAAGCATTTATTAATCTCTTGATGCGAGTTATGCTTCGGACTTATCTCGATCATGGAGTTTTTCCAAGCTCTTGATCGGATAGTGTTCAAGCATGTCTGCTCAAGTAAGAATTAAAAGTAGATGAAGTTAAACATTGACAGGAATGAGAACTTTCATTTATATCATTTGAATTGAAACGATTACATGGATAAAAATAGGAACGACATAACTATTACTGGTAAAATTTTCTAAGTCTTCCAGCATGCCATGTATTCTTTACCTCCGAACCGTCCATTGCTCAAGTTCGATAGGTTCCGGCTCGACACTCCTATCACCTCATAAGGCCCCTCCCGGCTTAGGCATTAACTTGCGGTGTTTTGGGGGTTGATGCCTCAAACTCCGGGAGGACCAGATCTCCCATCGCAAACCTCCTCGCGTCTTCACCTTCCGATTATAGTGTTTCAGCCGTTTCGTCATTGGCGATAGATCGCCAACCTCATCATGGCGGAATCCGAACTTCGCCTAACAAATCTAAATTTGCTCTCAAACCCTCGTCATTATATAGCTCTTCAGATTGGCTAACTTCGGAGAGTGGAGATCCGATCTCAACAGAATGAGTGCATCGGCCCCAGATGCCAACTCGAATAGGAGTCTCCGGTTGTAGTCCTTGGGGTAGTTCGACACGCCCACAAAAGCAGAGATAGTAGCTTCTTGGGCCATCGCCTTTAATGCATCTAATCTGCGTTTAATCCCATCGAGTAGGGTTCGATTGGTCACTTCCACTGGCCGCTTGACCGAGGATGGGCAATCAAGTCTTGCGATCTTTGGATCCCCAATTCTTTCAAAAGCCTTCAAACTTAGATCCCACAAACCTGCCCGCCATTGTCCGAGACCACCGCCATCGGGATACCAAACCCAGAGACTACCCCTTCTTTAAAAACTTCAAACACTCGTGTTGGTGATCTTTTTGCGTTGGTTTGGCCTCGACCCACTTCGTCATGTAATCAATAGCCACGATCACAAAGCTAACTTGTCCCTTAGCCTTTGGCAGAGAGGCCCCAGAATGTCGATTCCCACACAAAGAAAGGGATCGGGAACAAGGCGAATATAGTTCCTCGGGGTTTGGTGCGGGATATTGTCGCTCAAATTTGGCACTGGGACACCCTCTAACGTATTCTTTTTTGCTTCAGCAGTAGATAGTTCACAAGATAGTACCCTGCCTCAAAATCTTATGCGCCTGTTGACTTTGCTTCCCATGTGATCCCCACAGATGCCCTCACGCATCTCCCCCGGCGTGTAGTCCGCCTCCTCAAGGAGTCAAGCATTTGAGCAAATGGAGAAGCTAAAGTCCCCTTCAGATAGATCTCCATCTATGAGGGTGAAGTTAGAACTCGGTGTTTGACTTGTCTGCTAGGATTGATTCGAAGGAGGGTCCCATTGGCCAAGTAGGAGATATAAGGTGTGAGCCAGCAGTTGAGTCGGTCCAAAGCGAAGATTTCTGTTTTTGGGACACTCGGTTTTTCCAGAATTTCCAAGTACACTGATCCATTAAAAGAACTTGCTTGCTTATCGCCACCTTTGCCAAGGCATCTGCCATCAGATTCTCTCGACTTGGCCCCACCCGACAATTGTATGAAGTGAAGTACATAAGCTTATCCTTTAGCTCACCCAAATATTTGGTCATCTCGCTTCAAGCTTCAGATTCACTCGATAATCGCTTGACCACCATTTGTGAATCATCTGTAGATGATCAATCATTGGACTCTCTAAAGCTTCGGGCCACCAGATCCTCGCTAAGATGGCTCTCATATCGCTTCGTTATTTGTGGCCTTGAACCCAAACCGAATAGCTTGTCAGACCTTGAACCCTTCGGGCTAGTTAGATAATCCTCGCTTCCATCGACATCCATAGTTGACGATCCGTCCACGTATAGAGTCCATGAGGTCTGGATTGGTTGTGTGTCGGCTACTATATTCGCCTCTGGTTCGGTGAAAGAGCACTCGACCACGAAGTCGGCCAATGTCTGCCCTTTGATTGCCGTTCGGGGGCGATATTCTATAACAAATTGTGTCAGTTCCATTGCCCAAGCGGCTAACCGACCTGATACTTCAGGCTTGTGCAAAATCTTCTTCAAAGGTTGGTCGATGTAGACCACTATCAACCAAACCACGGAAATAGTGCTCGAAGTTTCTCGCTAGCAATTATGAGGCGTAAGTTAATTTTTCCGTGTTTGGGTACCTCGTTTCAAGCGTCTCTGAGAACATGGGTCGACATAATACAATCGGAATTTCTTATCTCCTCATCCTACTTACTAGTGCCGCCCTCTATCGCCATTGGGCTCGCATGACCAAGTATAAGTATAAAGGTTCGTGGGGATCGGTTTCATTAATAATGGTGCCGAACCCAAGTATCTTTTGATCTCCCGAACGCGCGTCTTCACATTTCAAGTCCATTGGAAATTCTTGTCGTTTTTTGGGCCTTTGAGGTGTCAAAGAAGGGTAGACATCTCTCACCGACCTTGACATGAATCAAAGAAGGCGCAATTCTACCGTCATCCGTTGGACATCTTTATATGTCTTTGGAGATTTCATGTCTAAGATAAGCGAGAGATTTTTTCCGGATTGGCCTCGATTTCTGCTTATCGACCAGATATCCTAGGAATTTTCCCGAACCCGGTCCAAGGTGCATTTGGTTGGGTTTAGCCTCGGCCAGTCTTTGCACCGCTTTCAAGCGATCTTCTAAGTCCTCCAGATGATCCGATTGACGACATGCTCTTGACGATCATGTCGTCCACATACACTTCCATACTTCGCCCCACCGCTTTCATGAACACGAAGTTCATCATTCGTTGGTAGGTTGCTTCCCGTGTTTAGTAGTCCAAGGTCATCTTCCGATATGCATATATGGCCCGATGAGTGATGAAGCTAGTCTTGGGTATCCTCTCGGTGCATCGAGATTTGGTGATATCCCGAGAAAGCGTCCATAAAACTCAAAGATTCCGCACTCAAGTGGCATCAATTAATGGTCTATGTTGGGTAAGGGTAGAAGTCTTTTTGGCAGAGCCTTGTTTAGGTCCTGTAGTCAATGCACATCCTCCACTTCCCATTTTACTTCGTATCAATACCACGTTCGCCACCATTCGGGATAGTCAATTTCAAAGATGACCCCCTTTCTAACAATTTGGTAACCTCTTCGTCTATGATCTTCTCGTCTTAAGGGGCAAAGATCCTTCTTTCTCAGATCACCGGCTTACTTTTTGGGTTCCAGATGAAGTTTGTGTAATGCGATCGATTCACTTACGCGGGCATGTCACCAGTTCCCCAGCGAAGATGTCGGCGATACACCCGAGTAATTCCACCAGTTCGCTCGATTCGCAAATTGTTCGGATAATCCCTACCGATCTTGACTAATTTGTCGGGATTGCCCGGTATCAACTCAACATCCTCTCGCTTTCTTTGGTAGAGCCATGGGTTCAAGATCGCTTCCGTGAACGGCTCGATCTCAATGGTCATCATCTGCTTTCGCTTGCCATAACCCCTACCCCGAGGAAATCAAGGTATTCCGATAACATCTTGAGCGATGTCGAGATCTCCGCTTACTTCCCTATCCCGATTCGGTGTCGGAAACTTGATTTTGAAGTGGGGTATAGATGTTACCGCCATAAAGGCCGATAAGGTGGGCCTTCCCAAGATGGCGTTGTGTTCTAATCCACTCAGACGATTTAAAAATTTTTACCATGATTTTTTCATTGTGGGGCCGCATCAACTTCGACTGGTAACGTGATTGTGCCCGCCACATGAACCGGGTCGCCATCGGCCGATAACGGGCCCTCTCCTCCTAATTCTATCTTCTTTCCTCCCAGATTCATCCGTTGGTATGCGTATGTGTGTAGTAGTATATCAATCAAGACCCGTTGTCGATCATCATCCTCTTCATGTCCACCGCCCGACCTGAGTCATTATTACCAATGCACCGTCGTGATGTTCGATCTGTTCTGTAGGGTAGTCGTCGTCGAGAAGGAGATGGTCGTGTTCGAGTATGGCCTCGCCTTTTCGGGCGAGGACCCTACCAATGATAAGACGGCCGAGATGTCCATTCCTTTTCCTACCAACACACGCCCTACAGATCCTACCGATATCACATCAATAACTCCTCGAGCTTGTGGGTTGGCCATGGTACGTGTTTTTCGGGTGGGCCTCGGTGTTGTCCTCTCTGGGGCTTCCGACCTTCCTACCAACTACGATTGCACCAACTTCCCGCTCGACATTCTTCTCTATTAAGTCTTTCAAGTAATCTAATCGTCGTCGGTGACCCCGACTCGGTGGTATGCGATAATATTTGTTGCGACCCTCTTCCCCGGCTTCGGATCGTTTGACATGGTTGAAAAAGGGCTTGCTTCGCATCTCTTCCAATATCTTGGCCCGATTCAGATTGAGCTCGGTGTACACCTTGTTGACCCTTTATTTGGGAAGGTGGCCTTCCACCCCCTTCGTTGTAGTTTTTTTCTTGTAACTATCCGACCTCCCCTGATTGTCAGATTTCTGATAGCTCTGTTTGTCCCGATCTCGATACTTCTCGTGGGATTGAGGTTTAAAATTGCCCATCGCTTCCTCGATTGCTATGTGATCTTCAGCTCTATGGAAGGCCTCTGTCAGGTCGGCCGGGGGATTGATCACCAGGTCCTTCATCAGCTTCTTCGATTTTCCGATGTCAAGCCCCGTTGTGAAGAATCCCAGAGCTTGTGGGGAATTCAGCTCCACCACCGATCCCACAGCCTCCCGAAATCTCTTAACATACTGCCCCAAGCTCTCATCTGATCTCTGCCTGACCTGCATGAGGGATGCTGTGATCTTTCCCCGTCTCTTATTACTCCCAAACCGTGCGTGAAATTTTTCCCGAAGGTCTTTCCATGAATTTATCGATCCCGTCGCCAAGGTTCCCATCCATTCCCGGGCACTTTTCTTCAGGGTAGTAGCAAACATGTGGCACTTGGTCGCATCGAGTGGGCCAATACACGTCATTAACCCATCAGAATGGTCGTAAGGGTCCCCCAGCCCGTCATAAGTCTCCATCGGGGGCATCTTCTTTTTGGGGTCTGCTATCTCCTGATTAATATTCGGAGAGAAGGGTGACCCTATATAGGTCGATGGCATCTCGATCGCCCCCGCCAACAATAGCTTCTCCAATTCGGCAACTCTTCGAGCGAGGGGGTCGGATTCTCCTTCGTGAGGGGACGAATGGGGTCTGTCCCTCTCACGTTCGGGAATCTCGTCTTTCCTCCTTTGCCCAGACCGACCCGGGTGCGTGGAGCGTCGTCCTGCTGACCGGCTTCTTCTCCGGCTCCGGCAATCCTTCGAACGACTTCGATACCTACTTCTCTCCCTTTCAGCCCCTTCCCTTTGGGGTGATCGGGATCGGCTATGGCGCCGGTGCCTTTTAGAGGACGCCTCTTTCTCACCGAGCGCGTTGGCCATCTGCAGTTCGAGTTCTTCCCGCCGCAGACGTAAAGGTCATTATGGCATCTTTGTTTTCTTTGCATCTTTTTCGCAGGATGAATTCTCTCGATCTCGACTACTCAAGCACGACTCTTTTTCCGCGCCTCAAGTGCTTTCATGAATTGGCAACCCGACCGCCTGGTTCAAGTTGCGAGTATCTTTGGCTCTCGTGGAAGAGTCTCAGGCTTGGGAGCCACCGGCCCCATCTCGATCGTCTCGGGTTCTGAGCCCGATCTGTCTTTTCACCGACCTCTCACCGAGTGGTCGGGTGTGTTTTGGTCTTTTCACTATTTAAAATCGCGACATACTCCACACTCGCCATAGTTTCTTCCCCGAATGGTGTTCGATTGTGATTGTTATTTAAGCACCCTCCTCTTCTGGCCAATGTTAACGCAAGTTTCACGCAAGGCGTCAATCACGTAATCCACGCTAGAACTCTGACAAGACGATGATCACACACGAAGCTTGACGACTTGTCTTGTGCCACGGGATAGCTCCGGTGTGAGAATGAGACTGTGCCGTTACAAGGTTTAACAATGGAGGATAAGTATTTAGTGCTTAAAATAGGTATTACCTCATAATGATAACCTAGGCCTCATATTTATAAGACTCACCACCTTAGAATCCTTCTCCCAATCGGATTAAGACTCCTAAAGTGTATGGTAGTTACCATAACTCGAGTCCAACACAATCTCCTTAAAAGGTGCAAGTAGAGTCCAATCTCATTACCACCTTTGAGTTTCCTTTATACGCATACTGAATAGTATTCCGGACTCGCACGCAGAGAGAGCCCACCGTGCAGCCCAAACGGTCCTATAATCTAACTGGGCTTTTACCAAAGAACTCAAAGACCCGACCCCTAACATCACTGCATCGGGTTCATTTATGGTCTCTTGAGGGCTCAAATGCCAATCTTAACACCTCCAACACTTTCATGAGCTTCGGCCCATCAGTCTCTCCAGCCCTTCTGGTGTTGAGTCTTCGGCCCAAAGGAGGGTTGATAAAACGCTCCCGAACACTTAATAACATTGAATTTTTAATTTTTCAAATTATCCAATTAAACTAAGTATTAATTTGAAATTGAGATATTATGTTCTCTTTGACTCACAACTGCTAAATTGTTTCAGATACGTGGACGTGAAAAAAAAAGAAAAAAAAAAGAAAAAGATAATGACATGACCTTATTAGACGTGAATTAGGCGGCAAAATGCATTATCAGTTAACTCATTTAACCATTTAAACCTCATTTAACCATTTTTTTCGCTTTAGAAATTGAAAGAGTGAGTGAGAACGATTTGAAAATCTAGGATTTTTTCTTCTGCAAATCTTTGGGCTTAGATCTTCATGTAATCCAGGTATGTTGAGTGCAACAGTGTTGCTCTGATCTATTTCATAATTACGTGGCGGTACCCGCACTGATTCTTCATTCTACAAATTACAGTTTCAGGTCAATCTATTTTAGATAAGGAGATTGAATTGGCCAAAATCAAAGTGAAAAATTAGGGGTTTTTATCTTCTCAAACTATATGAATACCTAATAGGTTGTTAATGGTATCTTCAGATAGCAGATCCTCGTCGATTGCTCCAAAGAGAGTAGAATGTTTATGCGGTGTATTCGCATCCATTTTTATCCCCACAAAGAACAAATCAAAGGGAAGAAGGTTCTATGGATGTCGTTTTTACCAGATAAATATATTTTAGGTATAAATTTGTATATTATTGTAATGCATTTTGGATTAAATTTGGTTGGGTGTTTTTTTCTTTTATAGGTTGTTAGTACATTTTTTCAATTGTTGGACATAATTTCTCAAAATGAAGTTGATGGTGGTGGTTGCAGTGATATGGGTTCTATTTCAAGGAACGAAGATGTAGTCAATTTACTAAGAAACAAAACAAGAAAGCTGAAAGATAAGTTAAAGAATTTGAAAAGGGAGGCCATAAAATTGGAGTTAAAATCTGTCAGACTAGGAGAGACAAATAAGAAATTAGATATTGTCATGGATGATTACTTGTGCTGTATTGAGTTATATTTTCATGAATTTTTAAGCATTTTAAGCTCTGTAATCAACTTATGTTTTTATGTAATTAAGTTGTATTAAGTTATGTTTTCATGAATTTTCGTGTATCATAGCTTTCTGATGTATTTTGAGCAAATGAAACGAATACATGCCATGTTTTATGATGTATTTTATAGCAAATAAAAAGGTTCAATCTATCTCAGGCCAAAACAAATGCAGTTCTTTCAATTTTAAAAAGAAAATGTCAAGTTCTAACCTCTTTCATTACATACCTTTTAACTTTGTGTTGTACAAAGCAAATGAAAAAGCTTTGCCCCGTTCTTAGGCCAACACATTTAGTTCCTTCAATTTTAAAAAAATGCCAAGCTTTGCCCTGTATCATTGCATACCAAACCAATCAAACATGTTCCAAATTGCATCCAAAACAATTCAGTATAAAACATCTATATTGACAAGGCAGTTTACATCCAGAAATTTGTCATTAAGCATCATGTGTCACCCAATCATTCTATATTATCACAAATGTACTATAAAACATCTAACATCCAAAGTATCACATAGTTTTGTAATTACAAGTCTTAAATATTCAAAATATTAATCATCACTAATATACATTTCAAAAGGTGTTCTAAATTAACCCCCAAAAATATACTAAAACAACCCAAAAAATATACTAAAGTTGCCCTAAAAATATATTAAAGTTGTTCCAAAAGATATACATCCACTGTGTCTGCCTTCACTGTCCAATATCTGCAGTGCTATTTGCATATTGTGTTCCACCGCTATGTATTGATCTCTGCCTCACAATTGCACTTCTCTCCCTAGTTCTACTCCTCTCCCTTGTTGCAGTCTCATTTCCGGTTGTACCACCTTGTTTTCTTTTAACTTATTATGCCCCAAATGAAAAATTGAAGGAAACATATAAATGATACAAAATTATGCTATTGGACCAGTTTGTTCTTCGGTATGTGTATTCCCGTAACCAAGTTTATTATGTCCATATTGCTTACATTTGGAAGACATATATAATTGGAGTCCCTTTCCTTAAAACTTTACCATTGTTTTTTAATTCTTCATTTGGATCTTTTCTTTTACAACTCTTTGGCCTTCCAGCCAATCTTTTAGTCAATAGAGGTAACAAGATTGGTAAGTCAACAGTAGGCCAACCATTGCTACCATGCACTCATGGGTTTTAACAAGTGGTTATATGACTTGTTGCACTTCAACTTTTTCATCCAATTGAACTTCACAAACAACTTCCAACTCTTTAATCTTTGATTTCTTAATCTTTTTCTTATGCAGCCTAGCATTGATCAACTCCTCATTCCCATAATCATCACTAACATTAGTCATCATCTGTTTTTTTATTTGTAGATTCATCATCATCATAATATCCCTTTAGTGCATTAACTTGCACACTGACATCAACTTCCCTCTCAAATGGTAAGACTTCATCAATGGAGTGGTCACAGTATAGATCAACTACACCAAAATGTTCACCCTACTCAACTAGTAACCTAATACTATGGTCATCATGTATTAATTCTAAACCATAACGAATATTCAAACCACCCACTCTGAAATACACTGCAATATTCTTTTTGTATCTAAACTTCTTAGGTAAGCTGTATATTTTGTCAACATTTAGCTAGTCACCATCAATGTCATGAAGCAATTTTACTAAACCTCCTCTATAGTAGTATATTGGTTCTTCAATGAACATACCACCATGATTAAACTCCATAAAAAATAAACCCATGCTGCAATATATACATGGCACAATATTTGAGTCATAAACATTATAATATTGAACAAATATATCATGTAAATTTTATATCACAGTAAAATCCAAAATAACTAGAAAGTTAACCATTATTTAAATGAATAACCACTATTATTTAAGTGGACAAAACATAAAAATCAAAATTTTGAATTCTAAAAATCTCCGACTTTCTTTCAAAGGTACCCATTACAGATCATTATTGAAGTAAATAAATATACTAATTACAGAGTATTATTGAAATAAATAACCGTACTGATCCCTGTTTTTGAAAATCCCCAAATCGATATTTTAAAAACTGACACGAAAAACAATCGGTCGCAAAAAAACCCTAAGCTAGAGATTTGAAGAAGAATCTCGTTAAAGGGAAAAGTTTTTAAACACAAAATTCTACATATTTTGTACCAATGAAGATCTAAGGTAGAGATTTGCATATAAAAAATACTAAAAGTCGAAATCGCCTTCTCACTTTCTGAACTTCTACTTCTTAACTTGGTTTGGTCAAATGAGTTAACTGGTAATTTATTTTGCTGCGTAATTCACGTCTGATAGGGCCATGTCAATTTTTTTTTTCTTTTCTTTTTCACGTCCACGTAGGATAAAAGCTAAAACGATTTAACAGTTGTGAACCACAGATAACATAATGACCTAATTTTAAAATAATAATTATTTTAATTAAATAATTTAAAAAATTAAAAATTTAATAATATTTTTAAGTAAAACTTGCAAATTATAAAGACTAATTCATTAGTTTTGCCATCACACAATTTATGCTACATTCATTGTATAAGAAACTCTCAAAAGTAGTTAAATTACTAGCTCACTTAAGTCGGTCGATGGTAAAAAATAAAATTAAAAAAAAAGAAGAAAAAAAAAAGGAAAGAAAGAAATAAAGCTTGTGCGGGTCCCAGAGGGATGAACGGCAGAGATGTAAATAAGTCGGTGGGCTCATATTTAGTTTAAAAGAGGGTAATGGACCGTAGAGTCCAAAACCTAGATGTTTTAGTTCCTCTCTCAACCGAAAGCTCAGAGCCGCTTAGCAGCCCACCATCATCGTCTTCTACCTCCTAAACTTCTGAAAATTTAAAATTTTGAATTAAAAATTCCAAAACCTTAAACCCTGGTTTGGCCTCGGCAGATACATTCTGATCGTCGTCGATTCTGGTTCCGAGATTCTTGCTGCTTCAAAGTAAGAATTTTTATAACTTTTATTGGGTGTATAGATTATATACACGATATGAATTTTAATTGACTTTGTCGTTGTATTTACTTGATTTTCCTTTTTTTCCTATTGCATTGGGTTGTATTTCCTCTACTTCGATATATTGTATGGATTTGATGTTGACTCCCGCTCTCTCTCTCTTTATTTGGTTTTGTATGATTTAGAACGTAATAATTTCTGCGGGATTGAAATTTCGTATCAGGGTTAAGGTGCAGTGGGACACTAGATAAAATTCAAGGTGGTTACTCACTGAGGATGGTACATTGTGTTAAACGTGTTTTACTTTATAGTATGGAAGATGGTTTACGAAATACCAACTGTTATTTTTGTTTAACTATAAGAAAGAAGTCCTTTCTGGTGTTTCTTTTACATGCGTACATCTTACATTCTTAGTAGTGAAAAAAATGATTGCATTCAAGCTCTTTGGCATATACTAGGGTTTTGTTATACTAATATAACCTCAAGTCAGAGTCATATCATAAATATAATTTGTTGCAGTGGTGGTTCTTAGTAAATGGCTGTTGTTGGACCAACTCCTTGTGTAAAACGGTATATTTTTTTAGAAGAATGTCTGCAAAAGTTTATTTGAAGTAACTGGAATCCCTTCTCATAGTCTAGACATTATGCATCAAAGCTTTCTTACTGTTGACATAAAAAATCCCCTAGTTTGCTACAATAAAGTCTATCCCCTAATTTTATCTAAGCACATAGTGGGTTGAGATCATTGTTCAAAGTATCGGCCATTACGCCGGAATACTAGCGTATCAATTAGGTATCGGTTGCCGGTTGGTGCCGAACCGCAACCTTGACCTAAATCGTAAAATTAGAAAGATGTAAAAGGTAATTTTCGACGAAATTTCGACAACTCGGCATAACGTAGTGGTTTTAGACTAAATAAAAGGGAAATCACGGCTTTAAGGGGAGAAAAGCCACCTAAAAAAATCAAATATATTAAAAGCTATAAAGGGTTTCTCTATAAATTATACCTATGTAGTACCTAGTTAAGTATACCTTAAAAAAATATGGTATTAATATATAATTAATTAAGCCAAATTATAATTAAATTGTACCTATATAGTTCCTAGTTCAATACAATTTTAAAAAAATTACACTTAAAATGTACTTAGTTAAGTTAAATTGTGCATAAATTATGCATACCATATGTGCTCAATTATTTGAGCTAAGACAACATCAATATCAACTTTATTCAAACATAAAATTAATTAAACATATCTGCGAGACGTGTGTTATAATTTTTGTGTGCAATAAATACTCCCTCTATTCCTAATTATTTGATGTTTTGGAGCTTTACACAACTATTAAGGAAGTTAAAACTCCTATAAAAACTCCACTAAAATTATTATGTATTACCAAAAACACCCTTGCATAGATAAATGAAAAGCTAAATTGTAGATGATAAAGATAAGAGAAAAATATTGTTAGAGGATAGAGAAAATATAGGAATTATAAGAGAGAAAGAGAGTATACCATTAAGATATTAAAAGAGGGAGAAAAAATAGCCTGAAAAAGTAGGAGAGAATTAAGGAGAGTATTAAATGTTTAGGGGTAATTTAGGAAGTAATGTAATCAATATCTTTTAGAAATCTACAAACGTCAAATAAATAGGAACACAATTAGTTCTCTAAAACGTCAATTAAATAGGAATGGAGGGAGTAGTTTTTTAACTTAATTAATTCCTCTTATTGCTTTTATTATTTAATTTTTTAATAATTTTTAAACTGTTTTTGAAGCTCTTAACTAGCTAACAGTGCGTATCACCCGATACTGATACCGATACCGAAATCAATACTGAGTCAAAAAATGACATTTCTAAACATAGGCTGCTACTATAACTTTGAACCATGGTTGAGATATAATAGCATTTGTGCTTCAATCTTGAATATATTCTGATCTAAAACTACTTATTCCCTAGTGTAGTATGTGTAAGGTCCATTCTAGGTAAAAATGGAACTTATTTAATACTCTCTCCTCTACTTTAGATTCTTAATTTGCGTGAAAAATGTAAAGTCATTTTTTTAGGGGATGGAGGGAGTATATGATACTCTTTTTTTATTTTTTTTAGATTGTCAAGTGTATGACACATGTAGCTAAATCCCTTAAGAGGAGTCCATTTAGCGTAATTAACATGGTCTAAGTAAATTTCTTTAATAAGGAACTCTAGTAGGAACTTGTCAGGAGCTGTCGTTTACACTCCTAAATTAATTTCACTTTTACTTCACGAATTCAAATACTTAACATAGTAGTAAGCAAGGATTGATCACACAGAGAGTGATTTGTTTTATATTTATTCTAATGTTTCCAAGGAAAAGGGGGTTTTGAATCAATTATAACTAGCTAAAGAAAACATAATTAATTAAAACTTCAGTTCTTCAATTCAGTATCACCTTTTACAACAATGGCTTAATCAAGTGTAACATTATTTACCCTTTAATGAAATTAATAGCCCTAGGTAAAAACAAGCTCTACTACCGAAACTCCTCTTAGATTATCACTCAATGAAACAAGCTTTTCACAAGATTCTAACTATTATACAACCTAGAACAAACTCTCTAGATTTAATATAAAAACATTAAGATCTAGGGAATTAGACTATTCCAAGCAACAAACACATATAGCAATCTTCAAAAGCTTGTCCACAATCAGGTATTACTAATTACTATTTAACAATATCAATTACACATAATACTATTCTTTAATCTAGCATATGATATTAGTTAATCAATTCAATTATGCAGAAATCAAATCAATTAAACCAAATAACTTTCAACAATTAAATCAGATTATCAAGAATGAATTTCATATAAGAAGAAATAAATAATGAATACTCAATTAACCATTAATTATAAATAAGGTTCTATATCCCTTAGAACTAAAAATAAAGAACTTAGCTCATGTCTTCAATCTTCAATCTTCCAAGACTAGGGTTACAATGGTGTAGCCAAGCTCCCATTAACTACTAACTATTACCATGTATTTATAGTGCTAGAATAAAGTCTTAAATCTTATGGAAACTAGAAATCCAAATCCTAAGAGGAATTACAAAACATAACTCTAGTTTCCATAAAGAAATAGAAACCGATTTGAAAATAAATCTCAGTCTAAAGAAATCTTAAGTCTAATAGAAATATAAATCTCAATCCACGTAGAAACCTGCAAAAATCTGAAAAGTTTCCAAAAAATCCAAGTTTTCCAAAATTTTCCCGCATATTCGTTACACTGTTTAAGCTCATCAGGGCAAATAGGTTGTCTGAGAAACAGCGGGTATCCACCTGGGCGGATTCATGCAAGGCAATGAGCTTGCCGAGGCGGATTGGTGCAGTTTCGATTTTGCTTCTTTTTTCATGTAATCAGTTCCAATTCATCCCGTTTAAGCACTTAAGCTCCATTTCAATTTGAAATCAATAAACAACCTTATCAAGCTCATATACACAATAAATCATGCAATAAACCAAACATAAATGAATCAAAATCAAAACATATTGTGTACTTATCAGAGTGCAAACTCTGAAGGAGCACATGTCATAGAGTAACCCACCCAGGGGACACCCAAAGGGCAATGTGTGGGTGAGTCCACCAAGAAAAGGGAATTGAAGTCCAGTACTATATGTTTATGAGAGAAAAATATATGGGAAGTCATCTTTAGTGTTGCATTAATGATGCTTATGTGAATTATGTGAAGTATAAAGACTTGTAATTTGTGTTGTAAAACATTTATGTTATGTTTGGAACTAGGAAAATTTGAGCAAAATGGAAAATGAAATGAACTTTAAAAATTTATTGGAGACTTTTTTTTAAAACTATATCACGCTATATTTTAAGATTATTCTTGATATATAATTTTCAAAAGTACATTCAGATAGTTAGATTTATTTTTCATTAAGATAGTTTTTTCTTTTCTTTTCTTACATTTACATTTTCTTTTGTTTTTCTTTTCCACACATACCATTAATACTTTGCTTCACTACCTTTTCATTCATCTTGTTGTTATGCTTCTGTTATTTTCTTTTTATATATTTTTGAGGTCGGTGAAACCTGTAGTAAATAGTGCACTGGGTAATCCACCATATGCACACAATACCTCGTTAATCACCATGGTTTAAAGTTGCGATAGCGGCCTATGTTTCGAAATGTTATTTTTTGACTCGGTTTCGGTATAAGTATCGGGCGATACGCACCGTTAGCTAGTTAGGAGCTTCAAAAACAGTAAAAAAGTTATGAAAAAATTCTAAAAAATAAAAGTAATAAGAGGAATCAATTAAGTTCAAAGAAAATGTTATTTAGTGCACACAATATTGTCATAATAATAAAACAGAGTTCTCGCAGATATTTAATCAATTTTATGTTTGAATAAAATTGATATTGATGTTGTCTTAGCTCACATGCTTGAGCACACATGATTTGCATAATTGAAGTACAATTTAACTTAGTTAAGTATATTTTAAGTGCAATTTTTTTAAAGTTGTATTTAACTAGAAATTATACAGGTACAATTTAATAATAATTCAAGTATAATTTAGCTTAATTAATTATATATTAAGTACATTTTTTATATTTTTTGCTTAAATATAATTTACTACCCTAAACTATAGGTCATATTCCATTTCGGTGATTCACCTTTCAATTTTGTCAATTAGATGATTGAACTATTAATTTTTTTTCAATTTCATTCAATTGAGACCGCCACGTCAGAAATTGCCGACGTGGCTATCTGGGTGGGGCATAACTCAGCTGATGTGTAACTAAAAAAAAATATTTTAATTTTTGATTACACATTTATTATATATTGAAGGGAAAATTTGTCAAACTTTGTTTTCATCCCCTTCCGACATCTCACTGCTCCGAAGAGCTTTCGCAACTCAGCAGATAAACCACCGGAGACTGGTCGGAGCCCAAGCATACCGACAAAATACAAACCCAAATGGCCAAACCTCCTTGAAATCCGGCCATTAAGATGAAACATCCAAAACTCGAGACCAATGAGAACATGAAAACACCAAATTTAAACATGGATCGGGTCAAAAATGGAAGAAACAACCAAAATCATGTGGGATACAAGTTACCAATACCCAAATCCAAACATCTTCAAAACCAGATCCAAACGTGTAGCCCGATTAGAAGAAAAGAAAGGGGAAATAGCAGTCAAAAATCCCAGAATCCGGCCGTCAAACATACTAGATAGTCTCTAGCATAACATGTAATCATGTATTCAACTTCGGTAAATTTAAAGAAAGCCTATCAAAATAATGAAAACTTCCTATCATAAACAGAATATACATGAGGATATAAACAGACTTTGTGGTAGACAAAATCAATTTTCCAGTACCTTATGTAGTTAGTTTGTCAGACACTCATAAAAAAAGGTTGCCCCACAAAAAAGGAAAAGAAATATAGACCATGGCAGCACTTTGAGGTCCTGTTAGACTGCTCCATTGACGAAACATATGACTTCACCAACACAAACAAGTATACCATCGGAATCAAAATCAAACCTAGATACCGGCATATTCAAGATCTGATTTAAGAACCCCATATCCGAACCAATCCCACTTCCAAACCTCAACCCCAGCATCCATCGAGATCCGAAACCCCATATCCATGAACCCCAAACAACCACCACTTCAGATCATAACTTTTCAATTTTTTCATATCTAACCGAGTTAGATGCTGAATTGCAAATGGGATTCTTAAAATCAAAACATAAACCCATTTATTGCATTTTCAACTTCTTCCTCCATTCTTTTTATTTTCTTTCTTGTTGTGCTTCTTCAGATTGGGGACGAGAGTTTTGTGGGTTGCAGCCGCAAAGATTTTAGATTGGAGATTGTGGGGTTTTGATTATGATTGATAAAAAAAAAATTGCAGCTAAGTTCACGAGGAAGGGACCGCCACCAGAAATGGGTAAAGGAAAGGGGAAGAGGACGAGTAAAGGGGAAATGGGTAAATGTTTTTCAATATTCTTTTGCTCAATAATTGTTATTTTAGTTATTCAATGTTTTTTTGTTTTGTTATTATGGCTTGACGAATTTACCCTTGATTAAACAATGAATGTTAATAAAATATTAAAAATAACATTTTTTAATTACACATCAGCTGAACAAAATCCTACTAGAGGGCCACATCAGCAATTTCTGATGTGGCAAGCTCAATTTGATGGAATTGAAAAAAAAATTAATAGTTCAATCATCTAATTGACAAAATTGAAAGGTGGATCACCGAAGTGGAATATGGTCTATAGTTTAGGGTAGTAAATTATATTTAAGCTTATATTTTTTAAGCTATGCTTAACTAGGTACTACATAGGTATAATTTACAGCTCTTTTGTCGTCTCCCTTTATAGTTTTTAGCATATTTGAATTTTTTTAGGCGTTTCTCCCTTTTACGCTGTGATTTCTCCTTTACTTGGTCCGAAACCACTACGTTATGCCGAGATTTCTCCCCTTTCCATGAATACTTCCTAATTTTGCGAGTCGGATCAAGGTTGTGGTTCGGCACCGAGATATTTCTGCGTAACGGCCCATGCTAACCACACTGTGTAACCATAGTAAATTATGTTTGGGTAACTCTAAAGGAGATCATAGTTTCATAAGGATTGCCAATTATTATTGTTAGATGATGTTATTGTTTTCCTGTCGTAATAAGTGTGAACAACATGGTATCACACTTAGAAACTCATGTTTAGTTATGGGAGGGGGAAAATGAAGATTTAAGGGAACCCAACTTCAAAGTGTTGCACTAATGATGCTTATATGAATTACAGAAGGACGACAAGTAATTGTGGAGTAATTCATTTAATACTTTGCTTGACTATCTTTTCATCCATTTGTTATGCTTCTGTTTTTTTCCCAGTTGATTAGTTTTCCTGTTTTAATAATTTTGAATGATGAGATAATGCACAGAATCACTCATGTTTAGTTAGGATATATTTGGAACTTGGTAAACGAGGAGAAGAAAGGAAAAGTAAAACAAAAATAAATGTAAAACAGGAAAAAACTATCTTGATGGACGTAAGTCTAATTCTGTACTTTTAAAAGTTCTAATGAATGGTCAAGACTTTAAAAAGTTAGAATAAATTTTTGGATTTTATTTCCTAGTCCTTTCTTTCCCCTTGAGTTCTTAAGTTCCAAATATACTTTTACGGAATTGTAGTTGATCATTCCAAATGGGTGCATCCATCCAGAGACATAATACATAAGTTGGAATGCCACGAGTTGTCAAACTAATTAGAAAGCATATATGCTCTTAGGTCCGAGCTTTGAATGGGTATTGTCATTGTGGCTTGGTTTGGCTTAGTTAGAAAGTGACCACTAGCAGCCTCAAGGTTTAGTCATTTTTTATATATTTAATCTAGTTAGTGAAATATATATGTGATTTTTTCATGTTATTGAGACTTCTGTGCCTCTTTTTGATTCAGGATTTGAATATATATATTATTTTCATATCATTTTACCTTGCATGCAGATTTTGTTTCTAATAGATATGGCTATACCTACTGAGAATAATGGGCCGCCCAATGCTGATCAAAAGCCTAACAAGCGCAGTAGAAAGAAGTCTATAGTTTGGGAACACTTCACGCTTGAACAAATTGATGATGAATGTACCAAGGCTTGCTGTAACCAGTGCAAGAAGTCATTTGCCTACATTACCGGCTCAAAGCTAGCAGGAACCAGCCATCTAAAAAGGCACATTGCACTGGGGATCTGCCCTGTTAGCCGCCGTAAAAATCAAGAGAAAAATCAACCAACTCCATATATTCACTTCAAGACTGATGGTACTGCACATACTGACCTGCCCAAAAAACGCTACAGAAGTACCCCTAGATCAGCATATCTTCTCTTTGATCAGGTCCGTTGCAGCCATGATATTGCCAAGATGATCATGCTGCATGAGTATCCACTTCATATTGTGGAACATCCTGGATTTGTTGATTTTATAAAGACTCTTCAGCCTCAGTTCCATATGGTGAACATCATTACTATCCAAGGGGAATGTGTGAGCATTTACCAGAGAGAGAAACAGCACCTTTTGAACCTTCTTGGTAGAATTTTAGGACGAGTTAACCTTGCTCTGGATTTGTGGACATCAGATCAAGGCCTAGGTTATGTGCTTTTAACAGGTTACTTCATTGATAGTGATTGGAAATTGCAGAGGCGGATCCTTAATGTTGTCATGCTACCGTTCCCTGATTCAGAAGTTGCCTTCAATCGTGCTGTTGTTGCTTGCTTAACTGATTGGGGTTTGGACAACAAGCTATTTACTTTAACTCTTGATCAATCCTTTGCAAGTGAAGCTGTGAGAAAGAATCTCAGAGGTCTACTCCTTATTAAGAACTCACATATTCTCAAGGGTCAGCTATTACTTGGGAACTGCTATGCCCGTGTCTTGAGTCGTCTTGCAAAAGACGCTTTAAGTTCAACAAAGGAAATCATTAACAAAGTCCGCAATAATGTGAAGTATGTGAAAACCTTGGAAGGCCATGAAGAAAGATTTATTGAATTAAAGCAACAACTTCAAAACCCTAGCACAAAGAGCCTAGTCATTGATGATCAAACAAAATGGAACACTACTTATCATATGCTGGTGGCTGCCTTCGAATGGAAGGAAGTATTTTCTTGTTGGGATACTTCTGATCCAAATTATAAAGAAACCCCGTCAATGGAAGAGTGGAGACATGTGGAAATTCTATGCATATACTTGAAACTTTTATTAGACGCAGCTAATATTTTAATTGCTCCAAGATACCCAACCACCGATATATTTTTCCATGAAGTGTGGAAAATTCAGTTGGAATTGATGCATGCAGCCATGAGCCAGGATACTTTTATCAGTGATCTGAACAAACCTTTGCAGGAAAGGTTTAATGAATATTGGATGGAATGCAACCTAGTTTTTGCTATTGCTGTTATTATGGATCCAAGGTACAAGATGAAACTTGTGGACTACAGTTTTTCTAAGATATATGGTGAGGATGCTGAGACCTGGATCAAGGTTGTCGACGAGGGTATTCATGAACTATTTCTTGAATATATGGTGCTATCGCTTCCTCCACCAACTTTTGTGGTAGAAGACTGTGAAGTTGTAAAGTTAGAGATGATCGAAGAAGATGATGCTCTTATTTCTGCTGGTGGTGATTTTTTGGAGTTTGATGTCTATCTATCTGAGATAATGGGTAGCCAACAGATGAAATCAGAATTAGACCAGTATTTGGAAGAATCCCTTTGTATCCGACAAAAAGATTTTGATGTTTTGGCTTGGTGGAAACAAAACATACAAAAGTACCCAACTCTTTCTAAAATGGCGTCTGATATCTTGTGCATCCCAGTCTCCACAGTTGCTTCAGATTCCGTGTTTGACACTGAAAGTAAGAAGATGGATGGCTATCAAAGCTCACAAAGGCCTTTGACGGTTGAGGCTCTTATTTGTGCCAAAGATTGGCTCCAGTACAGATCATCAGAAGTTGGGAACCCAACTGTTAAAAACGAGTTTTAGCTTTCTTGGTACTATATATATTCATCTTTACTAGGTGTCATTCTAGTTTTCACTTTCTTAATTCTTTCAGTCATATTCTACCCTTCCAGATGGCCAAAAAAAATTCTTTCTTTGGGTTGCCCCTCAATTTTTTTTTGGGTTTTCCCTTTCCTATATATATACAGAGAGAAAAATGTACATCATTCCTTGGAATAATAGACGATCTATTATACAGCATGCCGCATTTTGATGCTCATACTTTTTACTGTTTCTGTTTTTGGTTTAGAAAATGATATATCTTGTGATAAATAATAAAATACGATAGTAATTTTTTTGAAAGAGGTATGTAATAAATATTATGAACAAGCCTTATAATTCATCTAATATCATGTATTTTGAGGTCTTTTGCAACTCATGGACAATTTTTATAATTCTATTCAATCCCATGAATATCCAAAACATTAACTAATGTCATTCTCAGAACAAATGGCCTTCATTGCTTTCTCACCTCTCCAGCGCACAGGTCTCCGCAATCCCATTTGCAAACTATCATTTTATGTTATAAAACGAGAGTTTTGTTATATCATGAGTCCGGCAGTATGTAACCATTTAAATTTTGTGAAAAAATAATGTCAATCTTTTTCTGGATTTTACATGCTAAGAATTGAATCCTTCCCCTGAATGATGACCGAGTTCACATATTTAAGCCTTTATGAATTACATAAGGTTTAACCAATCACATAGTAACATTATCTACCTCATGAGCTTGGAAAGATCTTGAGTGAGAAACTACTGATCTTCATACAAAATTATGTTAATTGTGGAAACCCGGGGATGGCTTCCAAAAGAAAATCACTTAGGACTTCACAAACATGCAACCCTCTACCTCCTAGGCTTTGAGGAAATAGCTAAAACTATGATGCAATCATTTGAACTGATCAAAACCTTGTAGGAAATAAGCTAACATGCACATATACGAAATGCTTCACATATACAGAGCAAATACCATGGATGATCTTCTACAAAAAAAAAATATAGATGATCATGTTTTATTACATAACAAAATGCTAGCAAACTACAACAGCAATTTTAATCAGTTTACAATGTATGATCTTCTACAAGACGAACCTTATTTAACATCTCATCCAATGCCTGCAATGTTAACTTGTAACGATCATGAGATTTCCTCCCTTTTTCCACAACCTCGACAACACATTTATATAGATGATCATACCTGTGAACTGGATTGTTAATATCAATACCGCTGCAATTTTGTTCAAGAATATAACTGCGGTGAATGTCTTTCCTCCATCTTGAAAGAATGTATTGAGGTGGGATCTCCTCCATGTTATTCTGGTTGAGAATTGTCAGTGCATGCCTGCATAAATAGCCATTGAGGTTGAATAAACCACATACGCAAAGAATCTCAGCTTCGGATGTATTGTACACAACCTCATAATCTCTCGTTTCTCTCCTGTTTTCCTCTACTTCAACATGTTCTCTGACATAATATATTATAACTTGCCCGTCAATACCTACTTGCCTTGTGCTATAACAAGCCAACATTCCCTCAACCTCACTCTGAAATTTATTTAAAATGTTATTAGTATACAATTTTGATAGCTGCAACTCAAAAGAAAATCTCGACTTTAAGATAGAAGCAGAATTTTTTGATTCAAAATCAGCCAACGCTTCTCTTTGTTGAATTTCCTGCACTGCTTGATCATAGTTCTCAAGAAATTCTTTTAAAAGAGTATTTCTATGCAAATATCCCTCGAAAGGTGAAGTCACTCCCTCACCTAGTTCCATGGGAAACATTCCAGCCAAGAACGTCTCCTTCAAATAAACAGGGATCCAGCGTTTACGATCTTCATACAATGTTTGAAGCCAGTTATTATCCCTGATACCGTAACGCTGCATCATATCCTCCCAAGCTAGTTCAAACTCATCTGCCCTCAAAGTTTTGTAAACTGCTTTCATAAATGCCACCTTCACTGCTTCATATTCATGCAAGCCTCCCAGTTTCTCTGGAACTTGCTTCATAATATGTGATAAAGAAACAAAATGTGAAGCTCGAGGAAAGACATCGGCTAGAGCAGTTTGCAAGGATTCGTATTGATCACTTATTATGGCCTGTGGAGGGCGTCCTAACATAAATGTAAGCCATGCCCTAAACAACCATACAAATGATTCTACTGTCTCACTCGCAAGTAAGCCACAACCCAAGAGCACAGATTGTCCATGGTGATTTACCCCTGTAAATACAACTAGCGGCACTTGATATTTGTCTGTCAAACATGCAGTATCAATCACAATTACATCTCCAAAATAACTATAGGCAACCCTAGACCTTGCATCAGCCCAAAACACATTACGTATAATTCCTTTCTCATTGAGATCCATAACATAAAAAAAGTTGGGATTCATCAACTGTAAATGGCAGAAGCAATTAAATATTGCTTGTGCATCTCCTTTTTTAAGCTTCAATCGATTTGACTGATCAACACTACTACCAATTTCTCCTTCATCAAAATAAAAGTTCCCATTATCCTCTGTGTCAATGATGACTGTCCGAAACAATCTAAGTTTTGGGATTTCTTCAGCCTCATCTACTTGAAATGGCCTCTTAGTTCCAAGACCCATGGTTTTGTAGGATTTATAAAACTTTCCACTCAATGGACTAATTAAGTGGTTGTGTTCAAGCTCAACTTCAATTATTCTCCATCTTTTGTTCTCTGTCAACCTAAACTTTATCATTGCTGGACAACCAGTTCTTGTTTCTGGTCTTGGGCGGTTTGCCTCACTTTTCTTCTTGAAACCTGCACTGCTACAGCTTAGTTTTCCTCTATACCTTTCTTTACTCTTTCTGTACCATGTGTTACTTACCCTGACTCCAAATCCTTGTTCCCTAGCGTAACAATTGTAAAAGTAATATACATCCTCATAAGACTCAAACTCCATCCCAACAGAAGGCGGAAGGGGATTATCTCCTTGAATTACACCATTTTGACCAACAAATTCTGTCATAGCACAATCACCTCCCATCTCAAATTCATTGGTCTCGACGTCGTGTACATGTTCGCTGTTGAGCGAAACTTTGTCCATCTAAAAGAAAGTGAAAAAAAGAAGAACTAATAACTGTTAATAAAAGAACCGTGCATACAATAAATACATATAGACGATCGAGGCTCCAATACTATTTTCCTTTAGAAATGCTTTCTGCCTGATATAGGACTTGAAGCTAGAAAAGTCATTCCCTCAAGAAATAGACACTTAAAAGCAGCAACATATAAAAACAACTTTAAGGTACAGAAGCTTCTTTAAACAAAAGCACAAAGGCCTATTATGAAACAGCTACCAACATTCCCAAACCCACCCACCCACCCACCCCCCAATTCCCCAACCAACGACACATGTAAAAGAAACATAGAAATATATCCCGACTCTTTCTCCAACCCTGCTTCATCCAACTTTCCTCAACATTATTTGAATATGCATATTTCACAAAAGTTTTCACAAGAGGTACTACGAAAGTATTTTTACATGTTTTCTCAACCTGGACACTGGAGCAACTCTACTGAACTACAATCTTACTTCTGATTTACAGCCTTAAGAGCCCGTTAGAAAGCTGGACTATTTGTGAGGGATGCTTTTGTTTTTCTGATGGATTGCAGTCTTGGATCTAAAATTTCAATATGCTTGCTTGCAATTAGAGCAATAATGAATCTTATCTTTTCCTTCAATTGAACTTTTATCCTCATTCATTGTGACCTCAGTCAATTAGGAAATAACGTGTCAACTACTCTTCTTTTATTTATTTTGCTATTTTTACTTTCTTCTGTTTTTAGAAGACTGAAATTATACTTATAGACAGAGCTGACTGGCTGCAGTTACTCAGCCATCTTGATAACTATACAAAGTATAAACCCCCTATATTGCTTCTCTTTAAAAATTCTTTTGGAGATTTGTTAGAGCCCTAGTTTGGTCAGTCACCTGTGCAGAACGTTATGGACTTTGCTCAACCTGGCAGGTTATCCTCGTAGGTTAGTAAGCTTTAGAGTTATGCTAACATTAAAATTCTTCGACGGCAAGGGATCACCTCTCTTCCCAAGCGGCCGCGCGAGAAAGAGGTGATGGCCTATCATATAGTTTCAAATAAGTAGTTGTTTCACAGTCTTTCGAGATTAAGAATTAAGATCTTACTGTTCTGTTTTACTCCCTCCTCTCTCTCCCTCACTCACACACACACGAACACACTCTTCGGATACATTACTTTCATTCCCTGTCTTCATTTCTCTCAGCATCATCTAGAAATTAAAATGATTTTTACCTATGAAGTAAGATGATTTTTCTTTAACTAGAGATAAAAGAAAATGGAAGGATAATGATTTCTTGCAATTTGATTTGTTGATGCTCATTCAAATGATTGTCAATGCTCATCATTTATTATTACAAAATTATTGTAGCTAAAAATCAATGGAAGGCTGTGAAGCACATGAACTACTTCCCCTTTCTACAACGTCTCCAACTATTGGGATCCTATTTACGTACCAAATCAAGATATGCTTATTGGACTGTCTTAACGAGCGGGAATCGTCGGGGTATTTGTATAAATAAGAACACACACCAGTATAACTATATAAGCCGTTCCAAAATTAAGGATACATTTTAAAAACAAACGGTTTTAAAAATAATTTTATGTTCTCAAATGTGCCCTTACTATTAATTAAGAATTTTGTAGTTGTGGTGATTTAGTAGTAGTGATGTGATGGTGGAAGTGATAGTATAAAGTAATGCCAAATTAGGAGCATCCTAAAATAGATATGTATTTCTAATTTAGAACCGACTACAAACAAAAACTTATCTCTAATTTTAGAAGGGATTTAAAAGCATATAAACTTATCAATTGACTTTTGCAACTAGTTGCCATTCTCATAGTTATTTGAAGATAAAAAAGGAGAAATCTATTTTCTGAATTTGGTAAACTTAAAAGAAAATAATCAAATTGAATAATATGTAACACTAATAAAACTAAACTAATGCGTACAATTTCTCAATTTATTACGGCTGAATAGCTGAACGATGCTATCGAGGAAGAAAACAGAAAGGAGACAAACAAACAAACAGGGTACAAAGAGGAAGTTCTGAACACAAATGTGTTCACAAGTAAACCTAATTCTAGGGCATTTGGACACCATGTATAAAAGAAAAGTAAACTTCAAATAAAATCAGTATTTATTAATAATTGAATAATCAACGAGTGTCATAGGGTTATTTACCTGTTGAAGAAGAAAAATTGGCGGCGGTAGTGACGAAGTGTATCTTGTAGAGATCACGGCGGGGAGTTTCCGGAAAGAAGTGTTCGCGTGGCGGACCACCTGGCGACGAGGAGTGGGTGTACAGAAGGGTCTATACCTCCAAATACTCCAGATTCTATCAGAAAAAGATGGACTAGTTGTTGATCTCCACGTGCGATGGTGGAAGGCTTTTAAACATATTGCATTATATTAAAAATAAATTTACTTTGGAAATAATATAGTTTTCCATTCAAATTTTGGAATCGACTCATAAAAACTTAGCCCACCCGAGTTTTATATATCCTTTTAAAATATATTATAGATGTAGGTAGATCTTTTAATAACTAAACATATAAACAAAAGTTATAAAAACTATCAATAATTAAGTAATAAAACTATCATTTATGTTAAATACAACTTTCATTTTTTTATATAACATTTGTCCAAAATAAAGAATTTTTCTCTATTAGTTTTGGATTGTCTAGTTAATCTATTAAATAGTCCACGTAAGCGTCCAAACATAATGTCATATAGATATGGTGTTAACTTTTAACATTTTTGAACAATTTTTAAATTTTTTATAAAAAAATATTATTTAATAAGATGACCTGACAAAAAAATCGATTTAATGATGTAAATAAAAAAATTAGAGTTCAGCTCTGTGGGTAAAAAATTATTTAACCCATAAACCTTATTGACCATATTAACACCATTTTGTTTATCGATAAAGTTTGTAACAGTTTGAAAACCTTAAAATAGATATATAATAAATAGATTTTGAAAGTTTATAATTAATTGTTTATTATTTTTTAATGTATAAACAAGTTTAATTTATAATTTAAAATATGTTATTATTGGTAAGAATATAATAATCCAAACGATATTTTTTTATCCAATCTTAAAAAAAAAAAAAAATATAACATAAAATTATTTTAAGTTATCCATGACAAAAAACAATAAGGGATTTTAAAAACAAACATGAGCCTAAAGAAAGAAATAATGGTACAAGAAGAGGTAAAAACAGGCTCAGGCTCAGGGATATGTGGATTAGAAAGGAGCAGAGATGGTTTGAAGTTGCAGAAGATTTTATTCATGTTTTTCTTGTACATCATGTACTCTGTCCAATGATTCTTCAAATGCCTGCAGTGCAACCTTGTAATGGTCCAAGGAAATCACCCCCTCCTCCACAACTTGCAATGCACTCCTATATAACTGATTAAACCATTGAATCTGGTCAGTAACATCCGCATTATTGGAGACATAATCTGGAATACAAATGCGCTTGTAATCCTTTTTCCATTGTTGAAAAATGTATTTAGGAGGGATCTCCTCTACCCCATTGAAGTTGAGCACAGACAATGCATGACGACATAAATAACCATAGAAGTTATAACAGCTGCAAATGCAACGAACTTCCGCTGCTGCTCTATTGTACAGAACTTCATAATCCCGAATCTCTCTCCTATTTCCCTCGCCCAGAACACGCTCTTTGACCAAGAATATTATAATTGGTCCATCAACATGCACCTGGGTAGTACTGAAACAAGAATATATATCCTCCACCTCCGTTTGGAACTTCTTGAAAATTTCTCTTGTATACACTTTGGATAGCTGCAACTCAAAGGAACATCTCGTTTTCAATGTAGGAGTTGAATTTCTTGATTCCATATCTGCAACTACTTCCTCCTTGTGCTTCTTTTGTAAAGCTAATTCATACTTGTCAAGAAATTCTTTCAATGGAGTTTGCTTGTGGACATATCTATCAAAAAATGCATTCAGGGTCTCACCAGGCCGTGCAGCAGCCATTCCAGCAAAACAAGTGTCTTTTAGGTAGACGGGAGCCCATCGAGCTCGATCCTCATACAAGGACTGAAGCCACTCATGATCACTGACACCAAAACACTGGATCATAAATCCCCATGATGCTTCAAAATCAAAAGGTTTCAAGGCCTCATAAACTGCTTTAACCAATGCCTTTCTAATAGCATCATAGTTGCTGAGCCCTCCCAATTTCTCTGGAACTTTTTTCATGACGTGTGACAGACCAAAACGATGTAAAGATTTCGGAAACACCTCTGCAACTGCATTCTGCAAAATCTTGCATCTGTCCGTAATAATAGTTTGTGGGGACTGTCTTGACGAGCAAGTGAGCCACGCTTTAAATAGCCAAACATAAGACTCCATTGTCTCCCCTGCAAGCAGGCCACAACCCAGCAACACAGATTGACCATGGTGATTCATTCCAATGAATGCCACAAGTGGGATTTCATATTTATTAGACAAATATGTATTGTCAAAAAAAACTACGTCACTGAAGTAACCAACTGCAACCCTACACCGAGCATCTATCCAGAACACGTTCCTCAAACACCCATCATTATTAAGATCCATCACGTAAAAAAAGTTTGGGTTAGTCAATTGCATACGACAAAGATAATTATAAATGGCTTGTGTGTCACCTTTCCTCAAGTTCAATTGATCAGGATTATCAGAAGAAGTCCTAGCTTCTCTTGCATTGGAATCAGAGTTCCCAGTACCTCCTGCATCAATAACAAGTGCTCGGTACAACTTTATTGTTCAGACTTCCAGATCAGAGTTTGATTGCAACTTCCTCTTGGTTCCAGTGCTCATCTTCTTGATTGACTTGTAGGCTTTTGTACCTAACAAGTGGTTATGTTCAAGAGCAACTTCAAGTACCCTCCACCTTTTAGAGTCCACTAGTCTCATCCTTAACATTGCAGGACAACCAGTTCTTGTTTCCTTTCTTAAACGGTTTACATCTTTAATTCTTTTGAAACCTTGGCTGCTGCAACAAAGTACTGCACCATACTTCTCCCTACTATTTCGTTTGAACCATGAATTTTTCACTCTAACACGAAACCCTGCCTCCCTTGCATAACAATTATAATAGTTGTAAGCATCATCATATGACTCAAATTCCATGCCTGCAGCAGGTGCAACAAACTCCTTACTTCCATCAGGAACACCATTTTGACCTATTTCAGTTTTCTCACCATCTCTTCCTTGCACAGTCTCACTGCTTTGACCAGCAGTCACTTGCTCACCATTAAGAGACACTTCTTCCATCCGAATTATAGATCAACTCCCTAAGAATATAAATGACAACAAATGTCAGTACTCAGTAACCACATAAAAAGGTAAATATTTAATAACCCAATGAAACACCATGCATAAAAATCTAAAAACACAGACATTATTGTAAAGGATGCAGAGGAGAACATAATCATAGTCCCATATGCTTATATACTAGTACAATTTTGTTATCCATGATACTTGTATATAGTACTGTTATCAAATAGATACTTGGAAATGAACAGAACTTGCCAGCAAATCACATTATGCCCCATGCTTAAATACTGTAGTTTGGTCATCATGATACTTATAAAGCCTACTTTTACTGATTATATACTTGGAAATTAACAGAACTAGATGTTCTCAGTGTAGTCCAGAATAACCAACAAATCAAAACTTAGGAGTGTGCTTGAACTGCTTTAAAGCTTTATTAGTTCTCAGCAGTAGTTTACTGTGAGTTGCAAACGAATCGATCTTCCAAGTTACAAATAAGTCGCATGGAAGCTGTGAGCAGCAAAACTTGGAGTTTTCCGTAGAATTCTACTGCGTCACAATGGAGATAAATGACAGAATTTGAGACAGAGAAGAGATTTTAATATATCAAAAAAATGAGAAAAGGTGGGGTATTTATATGGACTGTAAGAGTCATATCGAAACAGGCAACAGAGACCTGTTTGCAAAATGGCCCAACTCTTACAATTTCAAATGTGAGTCACTGGATCATCTGTTAATTTAGATGTTCCGCATTGTTTATGTTGATCCAGCGTGATTCATTATATCAGATGTGGTTGTACGCACAATCACTACCACATGAGTGTGCCTTTTAGATAAATAATACAGATCGCATTTACTTGAACATATACCCATTTAATACGAACTTTGTCCAAAAAAATAAGATCCAACTTGAACAACAGATACAGAGCGATGGCTCCTCCTCAACAATGCAAACATGTGAAGTGCACCGATACAACTTTGAGGCACGATTGCGTCCCCTGCACAGATGGTGCGATGCGGATCCCTCAACTATCTTTGTAACACAAGTACATAATTTTAGCAAGCAATAGCTTATAAGCCTCTTCACATTCTACTTGTGTTCTAATGTGGGACAACACAAAATGTGTTTTTTAAAACTATCATTTATGCTTAATGAATGCACCACTTTGGCCTTCACTAAATAACAGTTCAAGGTTTCAACTTGAACCAAGTTTAATTTGTAATTCCTCTCCTATTCAATAGCAATTAATAGCACTAAATACCTTACAAATTTATTGTCATTAGGTTAAGCTAAAAGTAGCTCCAAAAAATAAGTCATCAATCGAGCAGTCCGTACACTTGCCAGTAATATCATTCATATATTTCCATAAGAAAGAGCTGAAAGAAAAATACAAAAGAAACTAACTTTTACCAACCACGGCTAAAAATGGACTCTCTTGGGTAAGAAATTTAACGGATATGACGTCACCACATTCGAAGATGTTTGAGACAATCAACCCATCACTTGACCAAGCTTTCCAGCACAAACCAACAAATTATTAGCTTGATTCCCTCTTCATCAGGTTACTTTAGTGCTTCAAATTCTAATTTCATTATCTCTAACTTTCCCTACGGGCATAGGAATAAATCTTGGAGCAGCAATCAAATACTCCACCTCCGCTTCCAATTCCAACTGAACAGATAATAAGTTTCCAAGTTCCATTCTAGATTACCCAATAATCAGATAGAAGCACAAGCTCAATTTTGCCTAGCTAGCGCAATCATATGGTTTTTTGAACAATATAAATACTCCTATTATTTACCACAATACATGTTATTTACTTCTATAATTGATTTGATCAATTTTTTATCTTGTAGAAATAACAGTAGCAGTAAAATCTGTGATAGAATTCAATAACGTTGAGAACATTCAATCAATATGATAGAAACCAACATTTTAATGTAATTAACGACCTTAAGAATTCAATCAATATGAATAAATTATGCATCTACCATAAGAATTACAAAAGTTCTCAGCTGTTTGAGAAGGTTAAATGAAGATGCACATATGGGTACATGTGGACAAACGAGGAGAGAGAAAATAATAGAAAGAGAGAGAGTAACACTCACGAATCCGAGGCGGCTAAAGGATTTGAACAACTGGTTTGCATAACGATGTGTAATACTATTTAGATCAAATCTTCATCATCTTAACCCACCGATGATTGCTGCGATGGCTTTCTTCTTCTTCTTCTTCTTTCTTGTATGTGTGCTTCAAGGGCTAACAATAATTATTGTTATTATTATTATTGTTATTAATTTGTTGCACGAATGAGAAGTCGTATATACGTTGTAATTTTAGAGAATTATTTTGTTTTTGATAATTTAAAGTACGTATTAATTATTTTTGTTTTTAATATTATCTCAAATAATAAATATAATTTTAATTCTCTTAATATTTTTTATTTAATAAATAATATTTTTTTTAATATAAAGATAATATAAATAATTAATATTATATTTCTTTGTTATATAATTATTTTTTAATACTTTTACACAACTCTAAAATTATTTATATTAACTATAAAATATTAAATAGCGGCCGGAGTGATAGAAAGACTACCCCTGTCCCCTCGTATACTTATTAATATAAGTTTTTGCACCAAATCTTTTATTAAGTTTGTCGTTGCGGTATTTTCTGTTGAAGGAACCATAGACGAGTTATTTTTTCTCCCAGTTACCATAAATTCTATATACTTTAGTTAAAAAGTCTTACTTTTTAATTAAATATTTTAAATAAGTTCACATAATATAAAGTACTATCAAACTCTTATTTCGGTCACTAAAATTCAATGGCGTGATCTTTTTTATCTTAGTTAAATTAAATAACGGATGTTGAGCAAAATCATATTTACAAATAATGTAATTATGTATAATCTCGAAATTTTCAAAATTAAAATTTTGTTTCACCATTTTCCTAAGAGGAACCTTGGAAGAACTAAAAAAAATTAAAATTATCTATTAATTACCTTTCTTTTTTTTCTATTTTAATTTGGACTAAAATACAAGTTGAACCCCAAAATTTCTAAGTTAATTGAGGTTTGCATTTTAATATTTAAAAAATATCTAAGTGTACCCCAATAATCTTTTATGCTAAACAACATACACCATCCGAGATTTAAACTGGTCTAGATACACCCCAAAGTTTGTTTTAGCTCAACAAAATGCATCTTAAACTTCAAAATGCACCCTTTCTTTTGAAACATCAAAAAGAACTTTGAGATGCACAGCAAACCTCGACAAGTCTACAAACTTTAGGATGCAAACTGTATTAGTCTTTAATTTATTGGCTTTCAAACAAGTGTAGAAGTTAGTCCCATGTTGATACTTGTCTGTTTGATTGTTCTTTTGCGGATGATGCTTCTTCATCTGATAGACTGAAGCTGCTGAAGACGGTAAATTCGCATAGCATGTATATATACAAGCACAGAATGTCTTTTGTTTTCAATTTCGATTTTTGATTTTTTTTTTCTCTTTTTATATTACAGTACGATAATCATCCTATAATACAAAATCTTAACCCGAAAATTTGTAAAATGGAAGAATTGAGACAGGGAGCATATAAAGTTTACAATGAATATTACGCCTAACTCTAGTGATTATGTGTTCTTATCTGCAACAAGCCGAACCTTATTCAGCGACTCCTTAAAGGCTTGCCAAGCAACCTTATAATGATCTTGAGATGGCATCCCCTCCTCAACAACTTGTATTGCTCGTCTGTACAAGTGATCAAACCACTGAACCGGATTAGTGATATCAACATTATTGGACCCAAGATCTGGTGCATATAAGCGCTTGAAATCCTTCCTCCAACGTGGTAGAATATACTGGCCTGGGATTTCCTCTATGTCATTGCGGCTAAGAACAGACAATGCATGTCGGCATAGAAATCCTTTGAAGTTGAAGCAACTGCAAATGCAGCGAACTTCTTGTCCAATCTTATCATACATGACTTCAAAGTTCCTTATGTCCCTCATATTTCCTTCAGCGTCTCGTTCTTTGACCATGTATGTGATACTAGGCCCATTATCATGAATTTGTGTTACACTGATGCAATTAGATATCATGTCCACTTCGTCTTGGAACTTCAAGAATATTTCTTTTGTATACATTTCAGAGAGCTGCAACTCAAAATTGTACTTGGTTTTTAACAAGGGGGTCAACTCTTTAGACTCTAAATCATCAAGAGCTTCCTTTTGGAATTTGTTTTGTAGAACTAAGTCATGCATATCAAAAAACTCTTTCAAAGAAGTTTGTTTATGCACATACCCATCGAAAAAAAAGGTGAAGAACTCGCCTGACTGAGAGGTCAACATTCCAGCAGATAAAGTATCTTTAAAGTAAACTGGAGCCCACCTTTCTCGGTCCTCATATAAAGAGTGTAAGAATTCGAGATCCCTAATTCCAAAACGCTTGATCATATCATCCCAAGCTATTTCAAATTCATCAGCTTTCATCGAGTTGTAGACTGTTCTATATAGAACTGCTTGAAATACTACAGACTGTCCCATTTCTCCCAAATTTTCAAGAATACTTTGAATTACAATTGGCAAACAAAGACGATGATGAGCCCTAGGGAAAACTTCTGCAATTGCACTTTGCAATGTCTTGCACTGGTCTGTAATGATAATTTGTGGAGGACGTCCTGTCATACATGTTAGCCATGCCCTCAATAACCATATATATGTCTCCAGAGTTTCATCAGCAAGCAAACCGCAACCAAGCAAAACAGAGTGCCCATGGTGATTAACTCCAACAAATACCAAAAGTGGAATCTCATATTTGTTTGATAGACATGTCCTATCAACTGCAACCACATCACCAAAATAACTATATGCGGCCCTTGACCTAGAATCAATCCAAAATATATTCCGTAAATAACCTTCATCATTGAAATCCATAACATAGAAAAAGTTGGGGTTCGTTAACTGCACCCGACAAAAATAACTATAAATGACTTGTGAATCGGCACTTCCAAGTTTCAAACGCTTGGACTGATTGACATGGTCACTGATTTCTCTTTCATTTGAGCTTCCGTAACCAAATGTATCTGCAGCAGGTGCGCGATACAACTTGATGGTTTGCACCTCTACATCAATGGACTGGTCCAACTTCCTTTTTGATCCAGAATCTGTCTTCTTGTGTGACTTGGAGTTTTGTGCCCTTTCGGGATCAAATAAGTGGTTGTGTTCAAGCTTAACTTCATCCACCCTCCATCTGTTGGACTCCACTAACCTTAACCTTATCATTGCTAGGCAGCCTGTCCTTGTTTCCTTTCTTCTACTACTTGCTTCTTTCAATGTTTTGAAACCCTCGCAATTGCAACAGAGCACTGCCCCACGCTTCTCCTTGCTGTTACGTTTTGTCCATGATGATTTGACCCTGATGGCAAATCCCAGATCCTTAGCATAAGAATTATAATAATTATAAGCATCATCATATGACTCAAACTCCATTCCTACAACTGGTGGTGTATAGCCCCTCCCCTGAGTTCCACCATTTTGATCATCAAGCATTGTCGTATCACCAACTCTGCCATTCTCATGGTCATTGTTTTCAATCTCAAGCATTTGGTCACTGTCATTCTCGCGGTCATTGCTTCCAAACTCGAGAACTTGATTGCTGTCCTCGAGATGATCTCTGCTTTCAAATTCAAGTGTTTGCGCATTGTCATTATCAAAGCCGTTGCCTTCGATCCTGAGCACTTTTTCACTGCCATTATCAAGTTCGTTTCCATCAATCCTAAGCATTTGTCCACTACCATTTTCAAGATTAATTCTTTCAATGCCAAAGACTTGCTCAATGTCAACTGAATGATCACCGTCCTCATCCTCAAGCAGCTGCTCACTGTTTTCAGAGCCTTCTTCCATCTAGCATGAAATCAGGCCACCCAGATAAAACTAGAACTCTTTAATTGGTAAGTAATGTACAATTAAAACATAAACAAGGATGAGACACACACACATACACACACACATATAGACAGATAGTAAAAGAATCATCCACACACAAACATATGATTGAGAAAAAATGCCAAAAAAATGTTTTTATGCATAGTGCAATTTTGTTAAAAGGTTCCTAAGTTCGACCTAAGATAACTTATTTAAGGTCACTTCAAATACGAAATGATTTTAATTTTCACTTAACAATCCAATCACACAGATGCAAAAATATGAATACACAAAAAATTTCATATAATTTAGTGATATGCATCAACATTTTATAGTAATCAAATCAGAGCCATTAAACCTATACTTATATTACACTATTGCTCCACAACCCTTAATTATACAAAAATTTACATGTCTTCATATTTTTGCATGCTATTTGCATCCGTACAGTTAGACTGTTAAGTGAATATAAAAATCATTTTGTATTTGAATTGACTTTAGATAAGTTATGTGGGGTCAACTTTAGGAACCTTTTACCAAGGAAATTTAGCGTCATGCATAATTCTCTTCTACTCTACAGCAAGATGCAAACTAAGGTCGTATAAACACGCATATATAAAGTGGAAAAATGAAGGGTGGTAAGAAGTAATTATTTTACGCCTAATGTGATTTTGCTATCTGTTCTCTATGAATATACACAGATATACATGTATAAATATTCTGATATTCATCTTCAGTTTACCCCGCGGAGTCTGTTAATTCACTTACTCTGCATTATGTGGCAGCACTAGCGTAAATCCAAGACAAGCAGGATAAACTGCTCAACTGCATAATTTAAAGATTCCAGTAGCAGACAGTTTTTAATTATCATAATAATTACTGTCACAGCATATAAATTGCAACATCCAACATCTTTAATTCCATATTCCATTGTCTCCTTTTGTCAGATTCCTATAGGATGGCTAGGGGAGTTCAAAGTTATAGCTTTCCCTCAAAACAGCATCCAATCAACGAGCTCAACCAAGTATTTGAGCTTACAAGCTACATTTTCTCTTCGACCTATTTCTTCAATTTTGGGGATAATCATGTTGGTTTTTTTCCAGTGAACATTTGAAAATTAATATGAAGCTTCAAATTTCGGCAAAAAATGGAATTGTAATTGAAATTTGAAGAAAAACCTAGAAGAGACCGTAAACAAGTAATGATAATGTCAAGCATAATTATGACATGGGAAGAGAGTAAAAGGTATAGTAAAAATAGAGCAAAACCATGCAAACAAAAGGAGAGGGGCTTACGGTGATATGTAGATCTGCGCTCGGCGATGGGGCTTCGTCGTTGGTCGTGGTTGATGACAACATTCCCGTGGGTTGTGTCAAAGTCCGACGGGTTAGTGTTACCCTCTCTTTCTTTTCCTTTACAATCCTTGCAATCTCTTGTATTTACATCATAACCACCAGTATGGGAATAGGGATAATAGAAACGGTGATGTGAAATTTACTCATATTCATGGGGTTTGGACGAATATGAAAATTTGTGCTTACATCTATATTGTACTTGTAATTTATAAAAGGTAATATTTTAATATAGTCCCTCTACAAAGGCAATATTTTATTATAGTCCCTCTACGTTTATATTTACATACATAAGTTATGTTTCTGTGTAAGAATAACAGTTATGATTGAACTATTAAAATTATAAACGAATTCATTATGAGAAGGTTTTATTTGAGCGTATCTAAATAAATATTATGTTTACATAAGATCTCTATGTCGTTGCATTACATCTAGAATTAGGAGTAAAATTGACAGACCATCAAAGAAATTTATCATCCTAATCGATGAAAAGTCGATGCGGGAAAGGAAGCAATCTTTCCCTTGAATTAAACTATATTGATGTAAGCTTAGTCTAGAAATATCTATCAATATTTTAGGTTAGGAAAGACTAGCTAGAATGAGATGGTCCATTTTAGGCAAACAAACCATATCAGCGTCACCAGATCCATCCTCGACTCGAGTGTGTGCACTTAAGTTCGTTTGTATAGCGTTACTTCGTGTTTCTCGTTCACGGCGTATCACATTAATCTTATACCATTTACTTTATTTTATCACTATCGAAAACCGAAGAGATGCCAAATAGACAACTTCTTTGTATTGACCTCCCTTCTTCCGTCATAAAGTCCAACCATAATTTAAGTCCGTCAAACCTTAGACTCCACCATCTGGACTTAGGTTAGTTAGTAACTGTGACGCTCTCAAAATAAGTATACATCATCTATTCTGAGTTGTCAAATATATGGTACAAAATACAAATACAATCTTTAATATACAATAAGAGAGCTATGATTTTTAATACAAATATTGCCTTCTAGACAATATCCACTCTCAGAATAAGTCCTCATTACATTTATTGTCACACTATTTAACAAAATAGTGAGGACTACTAATACTATCATCCTGACCGCCACTGCTCCTCGACTAGTCCCCGAGTCACGTTCTCATTTCCTCAAGAGAACATTGAAAGAAAGGGTGAGCTCAACTAGCCAAAGAAGAAATATTATGACTAAGATAATGCAGTAATAAATTATCATTAGTCTCAACGATGTTAAAATGATAAAATACAATAGACATCAAGTTTAGCTGCAATGAACATGCAATCCATTAAAAGAGTCAGTAGATAATAAAATCTACTATCTTTTATGATTTAAAAGGTTTTTCATCACTTTTATCATTTGGGACTCAATTTTAATAAATAATCCATATCATCCCCCTTGACTACGACTCAAGGATATTCATTAGTATCACAACCACAAATCATCCATTGCACTACTGGCCAAAGATATTCGTGTATTCATCAATGGTCACGATCATGCCAACAATTTGTCCATCAATGCACTACGCCAATGAGGACTTTTACCACATCATTTGTAACACATTACCACGTGATTATACCAAATAATCCCTCGGTCATAATCATACCAAGTCCATCTATGCCTACGTGCCACGAGATGACTTTCAATAAAATATAAATATGAGGATGATGACAATGATTATAAGAATTCAATAAAAATAAATTCAAGAATTAATTTATCGAGGAACTAATAACGTCCAAATTGTCAACACGATACTTCTTTTGTAAAGTAAAATTCAAGAATGCTCGGAAGAATATTTCCATGAAAAGATATTGGATGAAGCCTTGAAATATCAAGGATATTCCACTAATTTCATGGAGTATATAAGTCAAAACTTTAACTTGGTTGAGTATAATAAAGAATAGAATAACAAAAGAAATCACCATACATGCAGATTCAGATGAGGCAGTTATTCCAATGAGAATAATAAATAACGGAACCGGTCGGACGTAATACACAATCGCAACATGATATTTCAAGAAAATAATAAAGAATGAAATAACAACAAAAATCATCATGCATGCGATGCTTGGCGAAATGAAGTTATTCCAATGAATAATAAATAACGGAATCGGTCCGTAGAAATGCATGCATGAGGATATTCCAACAGAATAATAAAGAGCGGAACCAGTCCCGCGTAAACGCATGCACAAGATGTTCCAGAATAATAATAAAGATTTTAATCAGTCGTACAGAAACGCATGCATGGATGTTCCAACAAAATAATAAAGAATGGAATAACAATGTAAATCATCAAGTATAGGGTGAATCACAGCGTATAAAAGTTATTCTAATGTAATAATAAAGAATGGAATAATGAAGTTCTCTTCATGAATATAAAAAAATAATACCCCTTACCTTATAAAGAAGAGTACTCGACGCGGTAGAGGCGGGGATATCTTGAAGAAACTCAGACTCACGTTCGAAAGCTTTCTTAAACGCTAAAGAAATACGCCAAGATAGAAGAATAATTCTCTCTACAGTTTTTCTCTCAGAGTTTCAAATGAATTCGTAAGAAATAATGAAGGAATGAGCTTATTTATGAAGAATAGATCGAATAAGAACTTAATCCATGAACGGTTCGGATCGATTTATTTTAAGCAGACGGTCCAGATTGGTTTACAATAAAATATAATATATTCTATTTATAATCTAATAAAACGAATAACTTTTAAAAGATTTTACTATGCAAATACTATCGCATACACTATGCAAACATTATGCATAATAAATTATAATATATTCTAATTATTGTCTAATAAAACGAATAACTTTATAAAAGTATTACATTTTTATATAAAAAGCTTTTCTGCTTTTATTACATTAATAATACTTATAAAACAAAACTTCATCATCATTATTATTATTCACACTATTAATCGACTGTGTCGTCCCGGAAAGAGGGACTTTCCAATAAGGATTTTTCTATCGACGACAATAAATGATTAGGTGACCAAACATCTCTCTGGCGTAACTTCAGACATCGTTAATAATGCAAATAATAATATTAATAACTCGTCATCTCAATTATTGATTTAATAATATATAAAATATCGACAATAATTGAATAAAACTGAATGACTTATCACGTAAGAATCAATAATCAATATCGTGTGCTACTATTCAACCACGCGTATTTCTGTACTTTTAACACCGGGTGTTTCAACAGTTAACGGTAAAACTTCCGCCGTTATTTTCATAAAAAATATTTTTGTCATTTTCTCAATCCGACAATAATTTCGTTGTGGGGTCCATCAATGATTGTGTCATCGTACGAATATTCCCTGTTTAAAACGAATATTCCCCGACCAATCGAATATTATATAACAACTTGCGTACTTTGCAAAATTTATAAATATTACCCACAACTATAACATTATATCAAATTTATTCCATAATATTCAAAAATGATATTTATAAAAAATACATTTTTATTCATAAAAGTTGGGGTCTTACAATCTCCCTTCTTATGAAATTTTCGCCCTCGAAATTAGTGGTACGATACTGGTATGTCGAAGAGGTCAGGATACTTTGATTTCATTTCAGATTCTAACTCCCAGGTCATTTCCTCAATATCGTTGTTCCTCCATAAAACTTTGACTTGAGGTATAACTTTGGAGCGTAGAATATATTTCTTCTTATCCAAGATTTGAACAAGAACCTCTTCATACGTTAAATCTTCTATTTCATCCGGTTCTAACTCAATAATGTGGTTCGGGTCTTTCACATATTTACGTAACATGGATATATGAAAAACGTTATGAACACGAGACATACTTGGCGAGAAAGCGAGTCTATAAAGCTCTGATCCCTACTCGATCGAGGATTAAAATGGGCCAATGAATCGAGGATTGAGCTTTTTCTCTTTCCAAATCTCGTAACTCCTTTCCATGGAGCAACACGTAACAAACACATGATCTCCAATATCGAATTCCACGCCCTTTCGATGAAGATCAACATAACTCTTTTTTCGTTTCTTGTGAGATTTTTATATCGTTTCGGATCGTTTGAATCTTTTCCGTAGTCATACGCATTTAACTCCGGTCCCAACAACTTTGCTTCACCCACCTCATCCCAACATACCGGAGAAGCGACACTTTCTTCCATACAACGCTCGAATGGGCCGTGCAATACTAACTTGATAAGCTGTTGTTGTAGGAAAACTCCACCAATGGTAAGAACTTGTCCCAACTTCCTTGAAGTCAAGGACACGAGTCTTAATAAATCTTCAAGAGTTTGAATAGTCCTCTCGATTGTCCGTCGTCTCGAGGATGATATCTTTGAACTAAATCGTAAATCTGTGCCCATAGCTTTTTGCAAACTAACCCAAAATCATGAAGTGAATCTTGGGTCTCGATCGTAAACTATGGATCTTGGCATACCATGCAATCTTACAACCTCGTTTATGTACATACGAAGCAAGGCGTTCAAGTGTATAAGTTTCTCGTATAGGTAAGAAATGAGCAGACTTGGTCAATCTATCAACAATGACCCAAATTGCATCTATGCCTTGAGAAACCTTGGGAAGACCAAGAACTTGAAATCCATGGTAATGTGCTCCCACTTCCATTCTAGAATTTCAAGTGGTTCTGATGGACCTTTTGGTACTTGATCTCTACTTGACTCGTTGACAAGTTAAACACCTTGAGATAAGCGAGCTATCTCCTCTTCATATTGCCCCACCAAAATGTATGTCGAAGATCATGATACATTTTGGTACTCCCACGATGGATTGCGAAAGCGGTGTGTTGTGCGCCTCCATCATGATTTTATACTTCAAATCGTGGTCGTTAGAACACAAAGTGCGGAGTTGACTCAAGTATTCCTTCTTCATCGATTCTTGCTTTAAGATAAGACCTTCTTGTACTTTCTTCCTCATATGCATCAGCTCCAGGTCTGTAGCTTGAGCAACTTTAACTTTATCGATTAAAGTCGGTTCTACTCGTATATTCGTTATCATCACGTGAGTCCCTGGAGTCTTTATCTCTATCTCTATCTTTTGCAAGTCATACAAAATGGGCCTTTGCGTTGACAATATCGCACTCGTACCCGCATATGATCTTCTACTCAATGCGTCAGCAACCACGTTCGCTTTTTCAGGATGGTATTGGATGGTATGATCATAATCTTTCAACAGTTCAAGCCAACGTCGTTGTCGCATGTTGAGTTCCTTTTGAGTGAAGAAATATTTGAGGCTTTTATGATCCGTAAAGATCTCCACTTTCTCTCCATACAAGTAATGCCTCCAAATTTTAAGTGCGAAGATAACAACCGCTAACTCTAGATCATGAGTAGGATAATTCTCTCATATTCTTTGAGTTGTCTCAGAGGCATAAAGCTATGACTTTCCCATGTTGCATGAGAACACAACCCAACCCTTTTCCCGAAGCATCACTATAGATGATAAATCCCTCCGAGCCAGATGGTATTGTCAGAACATATGCTGAAATGAGTCTTCTCTTGAGTTCTTGAAAACTCTTCTCACATTCCTCACTCCAACCGAATTTTGTATCTTTCCGAGTCAGCTGAGTTAATAGAGTAACGATTCGAGAAAACCCTTCTACAAATCTTCGATAATAACCAGCTAAGCCGAGAAAGCTACGTACTTCGGTCACTGATTTAGGTTGTTCCCAGCTTTAAATGACTTCAATCTTTGTCGGGTCAACAAATATTCCATGACTTGATACCACGTGCCCAAAGAATGCTACTTCCTCAAGCCAGAACTCGCATTTCTTCAACTTGGCATAAAGCTTATATTCACGAAGCTTTTGGAGTATCAGCCTCAAGTGTTGCTCATGATCTTCACGACTTTTGGAATAAATAAGGATGTCATTAATAAAGCGACCACAAAGTGATCCAAATATTCCTTGAATACTCGGTTCATCATATCCATGAAGGCAGCAGGAGCATTAGTCAATCCAAAAGACATGACTAGGAATTCATAATGCCCGTACGGAGTTCTGAAAGCCGTCTTTGGAATGTCATCGGTTCTAATCTTCAATTGGTGATATCCAGAACGAAGATCAATTTTTGAAAAGAATTTGGCGCCTTGCAATTGGTCAAACAGATCATCAATACGTGGCAATGGGTACCTATTTTTGATGGTGACATGATTCAACTCCCGATAATCAATACAAAGTCGTATACTCCCATCTTTCTTCTTCTTCACGAATAGTAATGAGGCACCCCAAGGAGAAATACTTGGGACGAATAAAGCCAATGTCTAACCATTCCTGCAGTTGGGTCTTTAACTCCTGAAGTTCAATAGGAGCCATTCGATATGGGGCATTGGAAATGGGTTTTGTATCGGGTTCAAGGTCGATACAAAATTCAATCTCACGTTCTGGGGGTAGGCCAGGAAGTTCTTCAGGGAATACGTCAGGAAATTCATTAACAATAGAAATATAATTCAAAACTGACGTATTTTTTTTTAGATCCGTGACATGAGCTAAGAAAGCTTGACATCCGTTTTTCAATAAACGAATAGCTTTATGGCTTGAGATGATAGTGATTGATTTTAATGGTTTGGTTGCTTGAATTTGCATAATAGGTTGATTAGGAATATGAAAGCTAACAACCTTACAAAAACAATCAATTTTTGCATGATGAGTAGTTAACCAATCAATCCCTAGAATTACGTCAAATGTAAGTATTTTCAATGAAATAAGATCGACAGGTAATGTGAGGATACCAATTTGAACTAAACAAGACTTATAAACAGTGGATATAATGAAGGTTTCTCCCAATGGAGTTTCAACAGATAAGTCAAAGTCTAATTTCTCCGAGTCAAATTTAAGCGTTGTATGTAGGAGAGAAATAAAGGAATGGGTAGACCCGGTATCAAATAAGGTATATACTTCGCTAGAGTTTATGATAAACTTACCCATGATGACCTCATTCGGGTTCCTTGCTTCGGGAGGTCACAACAAACGCCTCCTCAGACCATCGGCTTTGACTTTTTACGGGTCCTTTGGTGCCTCCATCTTACCATTGAACTTGTCTTCTGTGAATGACAAAATTGGGCTAAGCGACCTTCTCTTTCACAATTATAACATGCTTTTTAGAGCGACATCGCTAGATTTGGTGATGTGTCCTTCCCTCGCATTTGAAGCATATGATAGGTGGTCGTTCTCCTTCCTTAACCACGGGTGATGGTCTTGGCGACGTATTTCCATCTTTGCTGAATCTCCTCTTCTTGAAATATCCCTTCTTATTGTTTTGGCCATGATTACCACCGAAGTGGTTACCTTTTCTAGCATGTTGATTCCCTCCACGCTTATTGTCACCGCTTCGATGATATTATCCTTTGTATTATCATTTTGTCATTTTTCTTCTCTTTTGGTTGGGTTGACTCATTATCGTGCTCCAATAATCGAGCCCTATTAACAACATCCGAATACAAACACGGCTTTATGAGAGATAAGATATTGACGTATCTCGGGTTTCAAACCTCTTAGAAACATTCGCGTCATTCTCTCCTCATTATCAACCAAATAGGACGCAAACCGGGACAGCTCGACAAACTTGGCCGTACTGCGACACGGTCATGTTGTTTTGCTCCAACTTAATGAACTCTACCTCTTTTTTATATGACGAATACTTTCGGAAAGTACTTGTCATTGAACAATTCTTGGAACTTCTCCCAAGTCATCTTGGTCATGCGGTAGGTTGAGTACGTTTACTGATTCCCACCCGATGAATGCCCTCTGCGACGTAACATGAAGGTGGCAAAGGAACCTTTTACTCTCGGAGCATCCCAAGACATCAAATATCTTGCAGATTTGCTTTATCCACGTCTCCGCCTTTAAGTGGTTTTTGGCTCTCAAAAACTCGGTGGTCCCAGGTTCGAATCAGCATTTAGCGGTGACCGTCCGAGAGTTGCCGGTGTTTCCACCTACATTTTTTGACGAGTCTCTCTTGCTCGATGTCGCATGAATTGCAGAAAGCCTCTGAACATTCCATCGTTCATCATTTGGTCAGTGTTGTTGTTTGCATGAGGATTGTAACCAATCCATGAACGGTCCAGATCGATTTACTTTAAACGGATGGTCCAGATTGGTTTACAATAAAATATAATATATTCTATTTATAATCTAATAAAACGAATAACTTTTAAAAAGATTTTACTATGCAAACACTACGCAGCACTATGCAAATACTATGATAATAAAATATAATATATTCTAATTATTGTCTAATAAAATGAATAACTTTATAAAAGTATTCATTTTATATAAAAAGATTTTACTATTAGCCTAATAAAATGAATAACTTTATAAAAGTATTCATTTTTTATATAAAAGCTTTTTGTTTTATTACATTAATAATACTAATAAAACAAAACTTCATCATCATTATTATTATTCACATTATTATTAATCGACTGTGTCGCTCCTTCTAGGAAAGAAGGGGTTTTCCAATAAGGATTTCTCCCTATTAGCCTTAATTAGGTGACCAAACCTCTCCTGGCGTAACTTCTGAACATCGTTAAGAATGCAAATAATAATATTAATAACTCTGTCATCTCAATTATTAATTTAATAATATATAAAATATCGACAATAATTGAATAAAACTGAATGACTTCTCACGTAAGCATCAATAATCAATAATGTGTACTACTATGCAACCATGCGTATTCATGTACTTTTAACACAGGGTGTTTCAACAGTTAACGGTAAAACTTCCGCCGTTATTTTCATAAAAAATATTTTTGTCGTTTTCTCAATCTGACAATAATTTCGTTGTGGGGTCCACCAATGATTGTGCCGTCGTACGAATATTCCCTGTTTAAAACGAATATTCTCCGACCAATCGAATATTATATAACAACTTGCGTAATTTACAAAATTTATAAATATTACCCACAACTATAACATTATATCAAATTTATTCTATAATATTCAAAAATGATATTTATAGAAAATACATTTTTATTCATAAAAGTTATAAAAGTTGGGGTCTTACAGTAACTCTAATAAGTTTGACCATAAGATCTTAGATATTCCCAAGGTAGACCCTCTAAGTCACACCATACACTTCCCATTTTTGGTGTTTAAGACTACGAGTGTTAATAAATAATTTGTTTCGGGCATTCGTGGCAAAACTCTTGTTTTCGTACTATTAATCTTAAATCACTTTTTAGTTTTAAAAATTAGATTTTGGAATAACGAAATAAAATAGAGTGGGAGACTATTTAATACAATGTCCAAGTAGATATTATAATACTTACCATTTGGGATTAAAATTTTGTAAATAAAATTAATCTTTACTTCTTCTTTTTTAAATATCGATATTATTTTATTTTATCAATCTTTACTCACAACTAATAATATGATCCATGTATTATTACTGATAAAGGTGTAATAGTTCGATAAGTTTTATCCAATTTTTAAATAATCTTAAACAACACAAACATAATATAAGATTATTTTAAACTACCTCATAAATAATCACATTATAAATAAACATGTTAACTTTTAATTAATAAAAGTTATCTTATATTTATATATTATTCTAAACAAGAATACGTTAAATTGATAAAAATTAAAGTTAAGGATGATATGTGCTAATTATAAAAAAAAAAAATGTTCATGAGATGCCAAATAATATTTAGTGGAGTGCGATTTAATCAGTAACAACCAATCATCAGTGGACCCCACAACAAAATAATTATCGGATATAAAAAATAACATAATAATCGTTAATAAAAGTTATCGGTGAAATTATTACATTTAATTGTTAAAATACTCGACAATAAATAAACAGTAACGCACAATGTCACTATAGTATTATATTATATTGAACAAATAATCGTCACAATAGCAAAAGTAATAATAGAAAGTTACGTATTTAAAAGTAACATGTACTGAAAAGTTATACAGACTCATTAATACATTAGGTAAATAACATTGTATACATAAATATCTGTGATATTAATACATTAAGTAAATAATGCAGAATATTGACAAAAATAATAATAATTATGAATAGTAAAGAAAATGTAATCTTGAAATGTAAAAATTGTGCCAAAATTATATGTGATAGATTGAATGTAATCTTAAAATATGAAAATTATGGTAAATTAAAGTGTAGTAGATTAAAGATAATCATGAAATGTAAAAAATATGCTAAAATTAATGTGTGACAGATGTTGGTTAAGCCTTATAAAAAGGGGCTTTGACACAAGGAGTTGATATAACCTTGTTACTTGTTCTTCCCCCCACTCTCTAAATATTTATTAGTGTGAATGCTTCTTTAAATGTGCTAACATCAATAAGAGTGCAAGGATTGTTCAGGTGAGACTTTTCTCTAAAGTATAGTTAAACAAACATCCACATACATTATACAATATTTACAACTCTTCCTTTAGAAGATTCATATTGAAAAACTTCAGTTGGAAGATTGTTTTGAAAAGTTATATTATTATTTCAAAATTATTTTGAAAGTATACTCCACTTCATTTTATACACTACACCAATTTATTTTACAAATATTAATAAGTCAATATTTGACAATTTTACAATATAGGAATTAGTGTACACTATAAAACTTATATGTGATAATTACAAATTTAATTATAAATACACATATAAGTTGATCAATTACATAAAAAGAGGAATTTAGTCACGTGGTAAGGTAAGGTAAAGGATTATTTTCTTCACTTCTAAATTTAAAAATTAAACTGTGAAAATGTATGAAATAACAATTCGTTATTTTTTTAATAGTTTTTTCTTCATCTAATATTTTTTGACCTAAACATTCCTGTTGAATTCTAACCATTGTATTTGAATTGTGAGATACTGTGAGTATTTTAGACTTTAAATTTTATATATGGATTATGAACATTTTGACTTAAACTTTCTATTTGAACTTGAACATTTTAGACTGTTAAATATTTCTTGTACCGTGAACCTTACTGTTGAACTTCCTATCTATGAATCTTGGACAATACCTTTGTGTTTGAACTCATTTTGATATTCTAGACATCATATTGACAATTTGGACATTATTATACTATAAACAAAGTAAATTATTCATTAAACATAAATAAATTATAAATATCTAATATTCATTCATTATTTAATTATTAATATTATTTATGTTTATTCTTTGTTATTTGTACTAACCATCAAAACTCAAGTTGTTGTGAATGTCTTTGGCCTTAATGCAAAGACAATATAGTTATTAAGTGTTTTTAGCATGTGTGACAAAGACACGTGATGAAAGTTCTTTTTGGCCTGGGTGCAAAGAAGAACGCTTGTTTTGTATGATCATGACCATTAATGTTACCAATGATGTAGTCTAAATGATGAATTTTAATTTGGAGAAAATATTATACATTATTGTCTATTTGACTCTCCTATGGATTGTTTATTCCGCTGCAAATTATTCATTAAAAGTTTAAGATATCTAGCATTTTTTAAATCTCTGATTTAATCATCGTTGAAGGATAAAGATAATTTTATTGTTCGCTATCTTAGTTATGATATCTTTTACTAGGCTATTCGAGCTCACTCTTTTGTTTCTTAATTCCTTTCAGGAAATTAGAATCTAACCAATGCTAGTGGGGAGAACAGGAGAATGTAGTTGTAGTTGTGACGCCCCCAAAATAGGTATACACAACCCATTCTGAGTCGCCAAATACATGGTACAAAATTCAAATACAACTTAATTATACAACTGTCGTGTAAAATACGACAAAACATAAGCTGAGAATTTTAACACGAATATTATCTCATAGAAAATATCCAAACTCAAATGGGGTCCTCATTACAATTATTTTCATACTATTTCACAAAAAAGTGAGGACTACTAAAGTAACCATCTGAATCGTCACTCTATTCCCTGACTAGTCCCAGCTATATTTTCATTTCCTGAAGAGAACAATGAAAGAAAAGGGTGAGCTCAACTAGCCCAGTAAAGAATATTATGACTAAGATAATGCAGAATAAATTATCGTTAGCCTTCAACAGTGTAAAACTGATAGAATATAATGTACAATAAGTCTAATCTGCAATGAACAAACAATCCATTGAAGAGTCAGTAGAGCATAATATCTACTATCTTCTATGATTTAAAAGTTTATCATCAATTTTATCACTGAGACTTGGCTCAATAAATAATTCACATCACTAAATTATCCATGCACTACGGGTCAAGGATATTCATTATTATCTCATCCACGAATCATCCATGCACTACGGGTCAAGGATATTCTTATTATCACCAATGGTCATAATTATACTGATACATAGTCATAATCATATCAATCAACAGTCCATCTATGCACTACGAGCAAAATATAACTTTTATCACAATATAAGCATGAGGATGATGACAATGATATAAACATCAATCAAACGAAATCAACGAAAAATATTAAAGATTTTTAATTTATCCAAAGTTTAAAAATGTCCAAATTATCAACATGACAACTACTTTGTGGAGTAAAATTTAAAATAATATTCATGTATCAAAAATAATTTGGACCGAAAAAAAATTAATTTTCCGAGTGAATAGTACCCCAACATGAAAAGATTAAATTTTAACAAGAATGTTCAGAAAAATATTCTTGTGAAATGATAATAGATGAAGCGCAAATTTCAAGGATATTCTACTAATTTCAAAGAGTATAGAAACAATATTTAAAAAAATGAGTGTAGAATTCAGAATCTGAAACGAAATAATATTACTTACATACTACAGAGTATGAAAAAAAATATTATTTTTTACGAATATTGAACAAAAATAATATCTCTTACCTTAAAAGGAAAGTATTTTTTGATTTGGTAGTATGAATATTCTTGAAAAAAACTCACCTTTTTTTTTACACTCAAAACTTCTTTAAACTCTAAAGAAATACGCTCAATATTATAGAAGAAGAATTCTCTGATTCTGGTGTGATTTGCAATTATAACTAAGCATCTTATTTATAGGAGAATGACAGGATACTATTTAAATTTAGAAAATTACGGACGCACAGTAAAACCTTCACGGGCGACTGAATCGACGAAAAATTTGATTTATTATGCAACACTATACAATAAAATATTCTAATAAAATGAAAATTTTAAATAAAATATAATATATTCTATTTATAATCTAATAAAATAAAACTTATATATATATATATATATATATATATATATATATACACACACACATATATATATCTTCCACCACCACTACACACATCAGTTCACCCACTCACACACACAATTACACCCACGCACACACCCCCCCCACCCCCCCCCCCCATATATATATATATATATATATATATATATATATACTGACATATATAAAAAAATTTACCGACGATTTTAAAAAATGAGTAAGTGGGGGTCCATGTAATAAACCAAATTTACAACAAATATTTCATAAAATACTCTTCTATTTATCTCAATTCACTTGGCTTTACAAAACACATTTTTAATAACATTCATCATTAATATTATAATTCATAATATTAACAACCAGATCATTCACATGAAAGAGGGGGCTTTCCGATAAAAAAAATTTTCTTATTGGAGCGCAATTAGGTGATCAAACCCCATTTCGCGACAGAACTTTCTAGATATCGTCAATAATGCAAATAATAATATGAATATTTTTGTCGTTTCAATTATTGATTTTAAAATATAAAATATTGTGACAATAATTGAATCAATAACATGAGATACTATACAGCAATTACTGTGACAATAATTGAATAAAACTGAGTGACTTATCACGTAAGCATCAATAATCAAAGATCTTTGTACAATACCGTGGTGCTACTTCTTAACTAACGCCGCAGCGTATCGCATTTCTTTATCAGAAAGTATTTCAACAGTTAACAGTAAAACTTTTGCCGTTATTTTTATAAAAAGTTATTTGTGTCGTTTTCTAACTCCGACAATAATTTTGTTGTGGGGTCCACCAAAGATTGTGCCATCGTACAAATATTTTCTGATAAAACGAATATTCCTTGACCAAACGAATATTTATAATAACTTGCTTACTTTGCAAAATTTATAAATATTACCCACAACTATAACATTATATTAAATCCACACCATATTACTCAAAATGATATTTAGAGAAAATTAAATCTTTATTCATAAAAGTTGGGGTCTTACAGTATTAGCTTTCACTAAGTTGCAAAATAATGTATCAATAATTACAATGAGAACTTAGTATGCGTATTACCGTACAATACATGGTATTGTAATAGTTATGATTATGTGTGTTAATGTAGTATTTTGAATTTTGACAACTTAAATTGGATTGTGTATACCTGAATTTGAGGGCGTCATATATATGACAAACTATTTAATCTTATGATTAACAATTTTAGAATTATAATTCACGAAAAATATAGTTTTAGAATTATAATTATTGCAACTATCGCCATAAAAACTTTCTTTATTAAAATATAATTAAAAACTAGTTTTTGGGATGCCATTTAAAATAATTTTAAAAGATAAAAATAGTAGTTTTATTCAACTCAATGCGAGAGTTAAATTACTCTCGAACAATAAATTAAAATTATTATTATTCAAGTTACATTTGAAATAAGTTAATCTAGATAAATAAATTTGTAAAATGTGTTCAAAATGTGCCAAATCGTTTAACGTCCTCTAATCAAAGAAGCACTTGATTACTTTTTATTTGTTGGGTTAAATGTTAATGTATACGTTTCTTAATATAATTCATTTTAGAGTTGTGTTCAAGTATTAAGGAAATAATTATAATTATTAAATATAATATTAATTGTCTATATTATATTTGTATTGAAAAAAAAGAGTGTTATTTATTAGACAAAAAATAGTGAGAGAACCAAAGTTATATTTAATATTTGAGGTAATATTAGAAACTAAACAATTAATGCGAACTGAAAGGAGCGATTAAGAACGAATCGATTATAATGACGATTTTTCTCATCATATATAGCATGAAGTCGATTTTTATGCTATAACGACGGAAAAAATATCATTATAATGGTTATTTCTTAATTCGCTCCCTCCAGTTCAACAAGAGATTTTAACTATATATATATATATATATATATATATATAAATTCAATGAAGTTGCACAACTATATATGCACACTTCAAATGTACACAGTGATTACTTTACGATCGTATGGTGACTTAATTCTACAATCATAAACGGTGTACATTTGGAACTTCCACATCTGTGCACCTATATATATATATATATATATATGTATAAGAGTTAATGGAGCTGTATGTGCAGACTCTCAAATGTATATAGTCTACGATCGTAGAACAATCATTTTACGATATGAGTATTCACTCTACGTTTCTACACTAGTAAGATGACTACTCTCGTAAGGTGACTTAACTGGATCGTATGATGACTTAACTCTACGATCGTAAATTGTACATTTGAATTTTGCAGAGCTATGCACTTCCATTTTTTATACATACAAACTTGCAAAGCTATGCACTTCCATTTCTCTCTCTCTCTCTCTCTCTATATATATATATATATATATATATATATATATATATATATATATATATGAATAAAAAACAAAAGTGACCCCTGTCTTATAAAGGTATTTGTATATTGCGTTCTTTTTTTTAGTCAATGTAAAACGAACCTTTTACTATCTGAAAATTTTGATTGTGAACCCTATTGTGCTATGTGGTGTTGACTCGTGTCAATTTAACACCTTTGGACTAAAAATATATATTATTCCAAGATTTGAACTTAACACCTCATACTTCAAACACTACCAAAAAATTAATTATCAACTATTCTAAGAATTAATATTATTTTAAAAAAAATTATTACTAACACTAATAGTATTAGTACAATTTTATTAGTTATTAGTAATATTATTAATAAGTTATTAGTAATTACTTGTTAGTTATTAGTCATATTATTAATAAATTGTTAGTAATTACTTATTAGTTATTAATAATTCTCTTTAACAAGATGTTGCTTACTTAGATAAATTCTTATAATATATTATCTTAATAACATTATTTATTAGATATTAGTATATATTAATGGTACTAGTTACATTAATATTCTAATAGCATTACTTGTTATAGTCTACATTAATGTTAAAAATGAATTTTATTTTATTTTTTATTTTTTAACAAAAAATAATAATTGAGGTAATGTATGGTAATAAGAATAATTTATGATAATAACAATAATACAATAGTTATAATAAATAAATAATTTAATATTGTGACCGTATATTTTGTAAAAGTAATAAGTACTTTATTTTCTCAATATATTTTAACGATTTTTTAGATTTCATCTTTTGCAATAAATAACGAAATTGGAGAGATAGAATTAAATCATTAATAGAATAACAAATAATAAAACCTCTAAGATGACTCTTATTTACGATCTTGACTCTTCTCACCGAGAAACTAAACAGACTGTTCCTACATAAGAAACTAGACATAGGGAAAAAAAAATTGAATTTATCTTTCCTTTTGTCAAAATTATCTTATTTTTTCATTAACATTAATGTATATTAATAACAATAATATTATAAGTATATTGATATTATTAACACAATAATATATCTTAAATAAGTAATATTATTAAAATAATATATTTTATATTATAATTAATAAGTTGAATTAATACTATTACTGTTAAGTAATAATTTTTTAATAGATAACATTAATATTATTAACTTTCTTAATAATCAAATGTTTTGTTAATTTTAGAAATATGATATTTTAGGTTAAAATTTTGAGTGAATAATTTTTTTTTATCTCAAATGTATTAAATTGAATTGTTAAACTGTCATGTATACAAGTCAACACTACACTGTAAGATTTGAGATTGCATCGAGGAAAAAAGGGTCGCAATATCCAACAGGGTCGGTCAGTATAAAACGGAAGAAGATTTAGTAGCCAAAGCAGCAGTTAGTGGTGTTCGTTAAGTTGGAAAATTGAGAGACTAGGCAAGGAATGGCTTCCTCCTCCTTTCTCTCTCCTCCTCTTCTTCTCAATCTCCCAACTTCTTCCTCTGCACGGAATAATAAGGCACTACATAGATACCACTCCATTACAAGTAGAAAGAGAAGAACATTAATCATTGCGGAAGCTTCAAATAAGGAAGAAAAACAAGGAGAAGACTCGCCGGCATTCAATCCTTTTGGTTTTGTCACCGATAACCCCTCAAGCCGGACAGCCATTCAGCTTCCTGAATCACCCGCTGAGGATGGAAACGTCGGCCAAATGCTTTATGTACGTTAGTTCTTATCAATTTATCATATGGATTAGTATTACTCAAGCGAATTTACTAGTTTTACGAGCTCCTCCTCGTATCTGTTAAAACTAAAATATCATTTCCCTTACTTAATTAACTATCCATTTTCCTAACCATGTTTAACTTGGTGATATATCGTGGAAGGATGATTATTTTGTTGGGTTCTCTAATTTATAACTTTGAGTGCTTTTACTGTAAACACTTTAAGAATGATAATATAATCACTTCCACCGTAACCACTCATTGTGAGTGTGTGCAACAAATATAAAACAATTTGTACATGAGGTTGATATCTATTAGTAGAAGCATTAAAGGAAAATGTTAATGGAAACAGAACTCCTACAAGATTGATGTGGTAATCGCAATTTTGAAATAATAACAAAATCGTAAGGACATAATGTTTTAAAATGCTTGAACCAAAAAGTGATTCTGATCACTCTGTTTGTAAATTACTTATAGATATCTGTTTATGGAAGTGGTTAGTAAGAAGTTTATTTTGGGTATATAACTACTGTTTGCGAAATTATTTTTCAATTTTAGAGAACAGAGGACAAGGGAAAGGATTATGGCTCTTACATCAAATCGGGAGAATTCAGATGGTTTGTGAGAGAAACAGGTATACTTTCCTTTGAAATGAAATTAATATATTTTTCTTTGGTATGAAATTAACAGTTAAATCTCACCATGCAGGATCACCTAAAAGTGATCTCGGAACAATTATCTTCCTTCATGGGGCTCCAACCCAGTCCTACAGCTATCGAGTTGTTATGTCCCAGGTTTGAATCTAAATGTTTAGGTTACGTACTTGCACAATATGTTAATTAATTGTACATTTGTGGTTATAGTTGTTTATCTACTTCTTCTTTTCTTTACCACTATTTATTTGTTCACTAGAACCTATATATATCTTTTTGTTTTTATAATTGGACTAGATGGCAGATGCTGGGTTCCATTGCTTCGCACCTGATTGGCTAGGGTTTGGTTTCAGTGAGAAACCACTACCAGGATATGATTTTGACTATACTGGTTTGCAATTTTCTTAAAGGGAGTCACGCCATTGATTATATCATATTAACTTTTTTGGCTTTATGAAGCTCAGTTTCTCATTTCTCACTTTATTGCGACAGAGAAAGAGTTCCACACTGAACTGGATAAACTACTAGAGGTCCTGGGGGTCGATTCACCATTTTACCTAGTAGTTCAGGTTTGAATAAAATCTCATAAAGCCTAGAGATCTATATGTGGTGCCATTGGTGAATATGTATGTGAGAATCATATCCTGATTGCCACAAATGATTGTTATGCTTTACATCCATCAAGGCATTCTAAATTTGCATCTGGTTATATTTGTTGGATTTAGTTTACTTTTAAAACTGTGTAATAAGTAAATTTTGTTGCTGTAGGGATTTCTGGTAGGTTCATATGGATTAACTTGGGCCTTGAAAAACCCAACTAGAATTTCGAAGCTTTCAATTCTGAATAGTCCATTGACAGTTTCATCTCCCACTCCTGGACTTTTTCAACAGCTCAGGTATAATATTATAACATTTACTTTGGAAATGCTTATGTCGGATCATATTTGAGTTTTGACTACTTTTTATTTTCATAAGCCAAGTACTTTTGGTCATGTTTAATACTTAAACTCAGCACTACAAATTACCCAATGCATCAGCATGATTATAGGATCAGTAAATGGTCTTAATCATGTGTTATCTTCTTTAATCCTGTATGAATCTTCTTAGAGATTTTTGAAACTGGTGCAGCATTTGTGTGGGCTTAGTATAGATTGACGGACCTATTCATTAACAACTTATACTTTTAAAACTAGTAGTTGTTTAGCATGTACTTACTAAATCCCTAGAAAATTGTGTTCTTTGACTTAGGACACGATTCTAGGAGAACTAGTTATTTAGCATGTACTCTAAGATAAGGAACACTTATTACCATCCTACTCAGAACTCCCCCCCACCTCCCTCCCTCCCTCCCTCCCTCCTGAGGTAAATATTTTTTATGGGGAGACAAAGGAAAGGTCTATTCACTTCCCTCTTTCCTCTCGCTTTTGGGATGAAAAGATATGGTGGATTTGGAAGGATATTTCCTTCTACCAAATGAAGGAACTATTGTATATTCACTCCATTTTCCTTCTTCTTTACCCCTCCATCAAATTTAAACTCCTACTAATAATGCCATAACAATTGCAGCTTTTAGTGGAAATAAGGTATCAGGGTTTGACTTGCAGATCAGTAAAACTTGATATTACCATGTTATATATGCTGAGGTGTGTTCCTTTGCCCCGTTTCTGCAGAATTCCACTATTTGGTGAATTTACCTGCCAGAATGCTGTAATGGCTGAGCGATTTATTGAAGCAGGTAGCGCGTATGTATCCAAAATTTCATTTTGTACTGCAAGAAATTATTTTATAAGGGATTTGGACTGCCCTATGACAATATTTTTCCTTGATCAGTGTCTTTTTTTGCTAATCCTGTATTGCCCATTCTCTCACTTTACTATCAAAGAAGCTAATGTCCTCCAGTTTTATTTTACTTTTTTGGTTAAACTTAATATAAACTTTCTGACATCTACAAACCAATTTTATTCGAGCTAGATTCACGTGTCACTTAATATATTCCTCAAATGTACCCGTGCATCTGATAACAGTAAATGTCACAATAACCGTCAAGAATTAGTGCGTTCCTGAATTCTACATTTCTTTGTAATACCAAATTGGCGTTGCCTGACAGTGTAAATAAACTCATTTAGTTATTCATTACGTGATAGATAATGTTGAGCTATTTTTTAATATATGCACTATTCTCACAAATAATAATTCTTCTGGCAGCTATGTCCTGAAGCTGGAGAAGGCTGATGTTTATCGATTACCATATTTATCGAGCAGTGGACCCGGATTTGGTTTGTTGTTCTATCTGCTCTTTTTTCATAGTTTGACTTGTAGATTTTATGGATAGCAGGTAAGAAATGAGATTGCGACTGTAAATAAGTTTCATTCCTCCAGTATTTAAAGGAGAAAATAAAACAGTATTCTGAGTATATTTCAAGCCTAGTTTGCATGTGGCAAAGTTCTCCTAACACCAACATTAACTTTGCTCCTCAAATTTCTACGTCTCTTAATTGTTTTGGCAAATAAGCTATGCAAGTTTATAACATTTCTTTTTTTTTTTGGTCGTTAAGTTTATCTCATTTCAGTAATAATAAAAATAATCTCTGAAAATTAATATAATTTGCGAAGCATGGCATTACTGATTTACTTCTACCTCCTTGCTTGAGCGTGCCAGCATGCTTGTAATATTTTGAACTGCTGATGCCTTTTAATTGGCCACGATTAACTTAAACTTGCATAAACTTAAATTTAAATAGTACCATAATAGAGTATTACTTGGTATCCTGTATTATATCCTTGTGGCTTAAAGCAATACGTTATTTCAACCTAATGGTAACTACATGAGAATATTCTCTACCTTAGAAGTAAGATTAGGAAGTGTATTATGTAGAATAAAATGAGATCAATCAATGTTTTCTCGAATTTCCTGTTCTAGATTTAGTTAATATAATTGTTCATTATCATACAATATATTATAGGCTCTCTGGTATTATATGCAAGGAGCAAGTAGCTAATATAAATTATATGCCACTTCTGCAAATCAATATCTAAATTTAGAGCTCCATGCTATACGATGCTTCACTGGCAGTAATTTCATCTAATTCAAACTATTCTGTCATGAGGCTAATTGTCGATCAAGGCAGTATTGGTTATGGACTTGTATGGTTCATTGAATCCAGGCCAAGTTGGGGATTGCCATGTTTCTGACATAAAGAACAATGTGGCAATTAATGGGTTATGGATTGCTTACTTTCTTTGATTCCTTTCTATCTTGGTTCCATTAACTTTCTTCCACGGGGGGTGGGGGTCTTGAGGAAATTAATTTGATGTGCTTGTAAGGTGTGAGCTAGGTTTAAATATGTCACTGATAACATTAATCTGAATTCTTACAAATGGTGCTATGGAGTAATGCTAGGGATCTCAAATGGTTCCCAAATTTTGGATCTCAAATGTGTCATGATTAGATTAGTTGCTTAACATCATGGTAGGTCCTGTTTTAATGTACAAGCTGAGCAACCAATATTATCATGACACGTGTATTTGAGACTCCAAATTTGGAACCCTTGCATTTCTCTATTGCTATGTGGCAAAAAAAGCGATAAGCAAAAATATCAATTGAAAGAATAAGAGAAATTGAAAGTTTTTTTTATTCAATTCTCTGTTTTTGACAGACCAACATATTGAATTTGCTTAGTGATGAACGCAATATCAGAACAAATCATGGTTATTTATACCTTCCAAATATGCCTTAATCATTATCTATAGAGAGCTATCCCAACACTTAATAGAAGGCTTCTTCAGCCATTCTATCCAGATAGTTGGACCTCTGTAGAGACCCTATTAATGAAGCTCTATCTGAATATTTCATAATAGCTTATAATAGCTGAACACCCGTAGCCCTACTGTGTATGGGGATTGGATCTCCCCCTCTCTGTATCTAGAGTTCAACCAATGATTTTATCCCCTATTAGGAGAGTCCGGGCTGATTCGTGTATATATTTGACTGGTGTCCAGTGTTTATTCCCGATAGAGGTCAGTTCAGTCTTTATAGATGTAATCTATGGATAGGAATATATAGTTCCGCATTGGTTCAAATTTTGTGTTATTGCTCCCTTTCATAAATACCAGGTGAATAATTGGAACATCTATGCATGTGTAAGAAGGGACAAGTTGGAACCTAACACATAAAATGATTTCCTTTTGTGTTTTGTGCCTTAGTGGAAGAAAATTTTAAATATTAGGATATCTGAATATAAGATATCTCAATTCTCTAGTTGACATCAAGTTTTCAAGCATGGATGCTTGAAGAATATGAGCAATAGTAGCTTCACTTGCATTTTTAAATGTTTAATAATCTCTAATTTGGCCTTTCAGCTTTGCTTGAAGCTGCAAGAAAAGCTAACTTCAAAGATATTTCAAGTCAAGTAGCAGCTGGCTTTGCATCCGGAAGGTATAATGATATCCATTAATTTGTATATAAGCCTATATAAATGTCTACAAATTATACTCCCTGCATCCAGAAATGAAGCCCCAATTAAAACCTACAAGTCAAATCTTTAACTTCCCCTTACCCTCCACTTATGTAAATTATCACTGCATCCATCAAAATTGCAAGTCCACCTACTTTAACATAATACAATTTGTTACGTTGATTTGAAAGTAAAATTTCATCTTGGACAGTGAGTATAAGCTATCAGGTGTAGGTTTTACGTAATTATATGTAGAAGGTAAACCAAAACTATCAAAGGATTTGGGAGCTTAAATTTTCAAGAGAATCTTATTTTATGACATCCTAAAAAGGGGAAAAAAAGTCTAAAAGTTAGACTGAAGATAATGTACCTATTAAGATAAATATACAAATAATATAAAGGAAGAGTGAAGTAGTCAAAAACATTTTATTTATTTTTTGTCTTTTTTCCTACATTTGTTTTTTTTCTTTTAAATGATAACTCGAAGATGAAGAAATACTTTATAAAGTATTAAGGTCTTGAAGAAGCATGGGAGAATATCATTCCTCTTAAACCATTCTTAAGAAATCGTTCAATGTGGTGTGGCACATGAAAGCTTGTTCCAATATTAGACAGGAACTGAGAAATTTTAAATAGTAACCATCCTTCCCTCTACCAGACCCCAATTATTCTTCCCAGGCCATAGGAACATATATAATGTACTCATTAATCATGATCAATACATGTCCAACATTTGTGGCACAGGAATGCCAACAACTGTCAGTTTGCTTTCATAAATTATTGTGTAATGGCTAAGGATGACTCAACTGAGCTTACATGCTTCTGTTGAAGTCCAAATACATTTTAAACTCAGCCTGCAAAGTACTTGGTCGGGTCCTAGAATTTCTACAGCACATGCTCTAAGGGAGTCTTTTTCTGGCCCTGGTATTTCTGAATCAGATTATAAAAACTTTATGGATTGTACTTTGTTCATACATAATTGTAGTCTTTTTTTTTTTATAAACATTTTTTACAATATAAATTTAGTACAAGACTGACATTTTTTGCAGCTTGTGTTTGTATAGCTGTATGGGCTTCCACAAACACTCATTCCATTGGGTTCCATGTCACCTTAATGTATATTTTATCTGATTATGATGTTTAAATACACTATTTTCTCAATAATTTACTCTAGTTCATAAATAAGCATACACTAAAAGATAGTTGATGCCTTCTAATACCACATTTCCTCTGCTGCTTCTGGCTTATGGAGACTAACGAAGTGGTTTCAATTCAGATGGGATAAACCAGTATTGGTTGCCTGGGGGATTTCAGACAAGTATCTTCCTCAATCAGTTGCAGAAGAGTTTCAGAAAGGAAATCCTGCTGCTATCCAGCTTAAATTGATTGAAGGTGCTGGCCACATGCCACAAGAGGATTGGTAACAAACTCGAACTCAATATTGAGGTAGAAATAAAAGCCATTTATAATTCAGTTCTGACCGGTTCATTGTGTTAACAGGCCTGAGAAAGTTGTCAATGCTCTAAGATATTTTTTCTAATTCCGGCGCATGAAGTGCCACTGTACATTTATCGTCAGGCTTGTGCAAATGAAAGGAAGAACTGATCAGCTCGGAGAAATTTTCAACAATCAGTTCTGCAATAAAATCAATATATTGTTCTATTGTAAAGCATGCTCATATGACCAAAACAAAGTAATAATCTTCAACACAGCTTGAGGAGGGATTCTTTTCTCTACTATGGGAAGTTGTAAGAGCTACTTCCTGTCTCCAAACAAGGCTTACCTTGTAACTGAAGCAAAGCTGTGGGAAATTACTGTAGAAAGCATTTGATATTTGATGGGAATGATATGGAGCTGTACCAGTTGTTTTAAGGCGGTAGTGACAAATAATCTTGTAGCGGTATGTGCAGCAGAGAGCATTCCAACGTAAATAGGTTTCATAATATGTTGATGTTGGGGATGAGTATGGCTCAGGGAGTCTTAAACAAGAAAGAGAACGTTCTAAGGTCATATATCATAAAATTTTAAATTGCAAAAAACTAGAGTTTTCTTCTCATAAAAACCCTACCACTCTTTAAAAGAAATTTAAAAGATGCAGCATGAGAATCCACATTTCACTTAATAAACAAGCTCCATTAATACGTTACCAATCTTTTGTAATAATTAAGTTACTGCATCACTTCTTTGGCAATTGAATTTAGAGCAAAACACGGACCTACAGAACCCTACTAGCAAAACACACATGGAATAAGTACGAGGTAGGGGCAAACTATTTTGCTCTCTTCTTCAGCTGCTTGCCAGTTTGGCTTGTTTCTACTTTTTTCCTTGATGTCTTCTCCACATTGCTTTGTTTTCCCTTGATCGCCTTCTTCTGATCATCATCATCATCATCATCATCATTATCACTGCTATTATCATGCTCATCATCCCTGGACTTTCTTTTTGTAGGAGGTCTTTTACCTTGGGTTTTCTTCATCTGATCTCCATCATCCTTGTCGATTTCCTTTGATTTTATTTTAGCTGGAGGTTTCTTACCTCTAATATGCTGCTGCTGCTCCTCCTCATCATCAGCACTATCAATGTCGTTCGCTTTATTCTTTCCTTTTACAGGAGGCTTTTTACCTCGTTTGTTGGTGTTTTTCCCTTTTGACTTGACACATCTTGCAGCTTCCTCAATTTCTGATTCCTCAGGACCGTCATCCTCATCCTCATCACCATCCTCATCTTTGTTTTTCTTAGGGATTTTCAGCTGTTTACCTGGTGCTTTTGCAGCTTGACTTCCACTTAGCCTTTGTAACTCTGGTACAAAAGCTGATGTCTGAGACAAAAGAAGCATGCCTGGTTATATTAACTAAAAGATAGAAAGGAACAACAAAAAGGAATGTTTAACAAAGACATACCCTGCCTCCAGCATTGATGAATTCAATTTTCTTCCCTGCCATAAAATGGAGAGTCATCAATGTTTTTATGAGAAGCAAATTCGGATATCTTAAAGTTGAGTGGTGAAACAGGGGTAGGAAGAACTGATAAAGGAATTGAAACACATACGTGTAAGTTGGCCATACTCTATAGTTAAGGAGGCTTACAAATTATCTCTAACACAAAAACGCAGAGTTGGCATAAAAAGCAAGAGTTAAGAATCATGTTTGAGGAGGCACATGGAAGAACTTTCTTATTTTCAATAAAATAGGTTCACTCTCCTCCAATACCTGGTGTACTTGGCAAGTGCAGAGGCTATTAGTTAATATAGGAGGATGGAATATATATCTTAAGCAAAAGTGATGGAACTTTTAGGATCTCTGACACAAGCCATCAAGGGCACAAACAAATTATTCTATTTAAAATGATGTAGAGATCTTTAATTGTAAACAGGCAATCACCAGCTAAGAAAAATCACAAACATGAAGTGACGAAAGCTATGTTTGCTAAATAATAAGTTTGTTATGTGAATGTCAATACTCATTTAAAGAAGAGTAACCAGATAGATTATAATTCATGGAGAGTGTCATATAGTTCAGGAACCAAACCATCAACAAAAGCTTTGCCAGGCTTCATTTCACGTGAATGAAAAATCCAGTTACTGGGAAACTGACTATTATCAGCCCCAACTTCAACAGCCTTTTCAATTACCTGTAAAATGAATTGCTTTCGTCATGATGACCACAAAATTTGAACCATCTTACCATTTATTTTTCCAGGCTTTTTGCCCCAGCGAAAATGAAACAACCATTCAAGTGGAAAGTGGCTGCAATCAGCATCAACTTTAACCGCATAATGAATAACCTACATGCATCGTCTTCTATACTATCCATAAAGAACTCATCCTAAATTAAACCCAACCAGTTAAGAGTTACGACATGATTCCGCACCTCTTTAATGCACTTGTGCAATGCTGCACAACTTTCTTTGGATATGCTAGCAGCATTTTGCATTGGATGAATTCTTGCCTGTATATATTCACCATTAGGCCAAGGATAGAGATGAGATGTAAAGAAATCCCAGGTGGCATTACATTATATTATAAGTAATTGCATTCTTTCACTAAACATGGAAAAGAAAAATGAGGGGAGGATGGTTCTTTCTTTTTCTATTTAGAAAAAAAGTAAGGTAATATCCACTTGAATTCAAATTCGATTAAATAACAGAAACATAATTAATAAAGTATACTGTAATTTTAGTACTCTAAGGGAGGATTGACAAACTGACTTGGTATAATACTTCATCTGCAATCCAATTGCCAATACCTGAAACAAAACTCTGCAGAGATGAACAAAAAAAATGAACATCAATATTTATTCTAAATTAAATAACATACCATTTGAAATAAATATAAATAACAAAACCGTGCAGGTTTTGTTTCTTTAAATGAACAAATTGTAAGACACTCGTAACAATTTGAACTTGAACAGTCTGAACAATAAACATCTTGTTACAAGTCTAAATGATCCGAGTAGAAGACTACAATCAAGTCAGCCATTATATCCATTTTGTTTGTTTGCTATTTCCCCCCCTCCCTACCTTGTACTAGATATTGACCAACCATTTCCAATAAACTATTTCCATACATCCAAATGACCAAGTATAAACATAAATCAAAGTGATACATTTAGTTTCTAAAACCATTAGTACTTTATAACCTCAAACAAGAAAGGCAGTTATAGGTTTATTAATCTGTAATGATTATAGGTTTATTGCTTTATGACATTGCACTTAGAAAATGCAATGTCATAAAGCAAAGTAGATTCTACCTGGTCAAGTAAAAGAGCCTTGATTCCAGTCTTTTTCTTGCTCAGAGAATTAAAAAATTCATCTGTTGTCATAGGTTCAAACAATGCATCTGGACCAAGCTCACATATTGGGGGCACAGTGATTGGCTGCGACAGAAAAAATACATAAAATATTACCAGCATAATTAGAATGCATATTTAAGTATACACATAAAACTCAACAAATTGGATAAATAAAATCATGATACATTTTGTAGTAAGCGAACTCTTGCAAATCGCCTCTTATCAGTGAACGATAGCTCCAAACCATCATCTAGCTGCCCAAAAAATTAAGGATTTTTGTTATCAAAATGGATCAAGCATATGCTAGGCAACTGATGCCTGACTTCAAGCACACAACTAAACACGTCAAAATAATTAGAAATCACAAATAATGATGGTTGGCAAAGTTAGGCATGCTTAGGACTTAGGAGTATTAATTTTAAACGTATCACGATATACTTCGACATAAACAAATGCGTATTTTAATTTTCAAATTTTAGCAACTAATCGGTCCTATGAGGATAATCTCCACAAAGAAATATTATAATGTAACCTCAAAGCCTAGTATGTTAATTACCATAGAGCAAGATAATTGCACATAAGTGCAACTAATCGCTAGTTTGCTACTACAAAATATGTAATAATTTGTAACTACTAAAGGTGAGAAAAAACCTAATGAATGGGATATGACTTCTTACTTCCATGAAAACCTTGGAATATTTGGAAGGCCACTCATCTGTGTCCGCTACGGCAGACCTATAATGAGATAATTCATTGGGATTAAAAGGTACAAAAAGCTTCCCAAATGAGATTCTGAAAATGAAAAAAGTTTTAGCATATAACATACTTTTTGTTAGTAGATTTCTTTTTAATGAACAACAAACAGAATGACTAACTGATACAAACAAGGTATAATTGGCACAAACAATGGAAGGGACGTAATTTGCAAAGTACAACACAGATGATTATCCAAAATGATCAAAATGCTTTTGGAAAAAAAAAAATAAGAAAGAAGAGATATATGCTAGCTTTCATTAAATTTGGGACTATAATATTCTTACCTTTCTTGAAAATCCTCTTAATATGCTTCCACTAAATGATCTATGTATTCAAATAGGAGCAACATTGGAAACGGAAGCTTTACAACATCCTGAACCAACCTTCCAACATATAGGTCCCACAAATTTAACCAAAAAGATTCATAACATCTTATAATGTAGAAATAAGTCATGTACTGTCTTCTCCTGTTCTTAGACACTGGGCACCTACATGGAATCACTACCGGGCCTTCTAGAAAAGCAATTGTGACATATTTATTAGAAATGTAATATGATAAATAATATTATCAGGAAAGAATCTCATGACTCGTATTTAAATATAAAAATTACTCCTCTTCCTCTTTAAGCTAAAGAATTCTTCCATCTTTCCTGAACTAAATGCATACAACCATTTATGAAACCAAAACACCCAAGCAGGGGCAGAGCCATAGACCTTTTTCCTTTTTTGGGGGGTGAGGAGGGAATTAAAAGTGTTTCTCTATCATATAAATTCATTGATGATTCGGATGGAATTCAAGAGAAATATTTCAGTAACTCGTAAGCTTTTTAAAAACACGGATCTGATGATAGGTATACTTAAGAAGAGAAACAAATTGGAGATCGAAAAAGAACATCACCTTTGGTATTGACTACATTGCAAATTTATTACTAAAACAATTCTACACTTATCGACATATATTAAATTAAATTATTAATTGAATATAACCCAAATCTTATGTTCATGAAAGATCAACATTCGATATAGTATGGAGACAAATTACAGTTGACTGAAACTTCTTTTAGGATCAACAAACATCTTAGACTGATTCAAAGTTATCAAGAGGCTGGGGGACCAGAGGGGGATTAGGGGGAATGTAAACATGGATTAGAAAGATTCTCCCATTGAATATGGTTACTGTGTAGTGTGTAATTTTCCTAAGATGCACAAGGGAAGGAGGCTTGCTTTCCACACAACTGCCTCCAAGACTTCAATAAATTTTATGTTGATCAGTCAATGCAGAAAATGTTCTGCAAAGACTTCATTAAATTTTATGTTGATCTATAAGTATATCCGACTATTTAACGTTGGAGCTACAAGAACAACAAAAGGAGTTTTTTAGCCAAGGCATCAACATTATTGTCATAAATTCATTACCATACTAGAGTGCATAGTGATTCAAGAAATAATTGATTTGATGTCAGCAACCATAAAACATAATATAAAAGGCAGCCATAAAACGTAATATAAAAGGTTCATCATAGTGACCACAATTAAGGATACGTTGTACACTTGCTAAATAATACCCCTACATCTTGTTGATACGAATCATTTAATACTATGAAGGACTTCAGTTTTGCAAATTCCTACGATAAAATAAATTTTTTGACCTGACCTCTTATATTTTGTAACTGCAACTCCTTTAATATATATAGCCCCCGCCATTCCTGCAAAGTACAAAAAACGTATGATTAGATGATAAATAAATAAATAAATATTAAGGACCAAACTATTCATTGAAAGATTGAGAAAGAAGAAATTGCTTCATTATTTGATAGAAATAAAATGTCATTTTCTTTAATATGTGAAAAATGGAAACTAGGCATACCACCATTTGAATCCGAAGAGCTGTCTGAAGGAGCTCAAAAACAAATTACTTAAGAGAGGGGAATCTTCCAACATGTGAGAGCCAACTCAATTTTTAAAAAATGGCTTATCTCAGCCTACGAAAAAGAAAATAGGAGTTCTCAGACATCCTCGTGGGAGGCATTGGAAGTGTAAACCAGCCTTGAAATGTTCTTAAAACAGTTATACCCCTTTGCTTAGCTTTCGTTCTTCTCTATATCTAACACTGTAATACATGACCCTTTTCTCATCATAAACCTAAAACCAACTCATATATAATCATAATTATTGATCATTTCTTGTTTAGCTTGCTAAAAATCTCAAGAAAGGATTTTGAATTCATCAACGAAGCAAATTTATCTAAGTCTCTCCCATTTCTTAGACAAAATAGGCTGTTGAGAAAAGCCTATAGTTTACTACAGCACCCAGTTTTAACATAACTTTAAACCAATCAAAACCTTATTATGGTTTTTTCCTCCAACAAATTTCCAAGAAATCAAATAAAGTTCAGGATCAATCCTCAAACTGAACCTTTAACATGTAGAAGAAAGTAAGCAGTAAACATCTTAAAAAAAACGTTCACAAAAACTCAAATGACCCTAATGCTATGTTTTAAAATTAAAAAGAGTGAGCTTGAGGACAGAAAAGAGAAAGAAAATAAAATAAAATAAAGTACAAAAATATTATCCCTTGGGCTACATTTGTTTGCAAAAATAATGGGTAGGATAGGACTAATTGTACTAAAAATTTTTTTATCATTTTTAAGGTCATTTTCTTGTACATTTTGTCAACTAGTGACGGGAGCTTTGATAATTCTTAAAGTATGAATTAAATTCGCACAGTATGTATATACATTTGACAAAAATTAGCAAGTGAATTAAATTCCAACAGTAATTACATTTGAAATAAATTAGCAAGTTTCTAGGGTTAGGTAGAAGAGGAATAACAAAGCATACCGAACTGGAAAGTAGGAAAAGGAGGGGAATCGAGTTGAAGCCACATGTTTTTCCCTTTCCGGTGAGCGGCGACGATGGTCTTTCCGAGGAGAGAGGCTTCGAAGTCAGAAGGGGAAACGGCGTCGATGACCTTAGCATCGTCTGCTACTAACGCTCGCTTGATCTTCTTGCCGATGCAGTGCTCTTCAACGGCTCTTCGAGCGGCTTCTACCTCTGGAAGCTCTGGCATTACTGTGTCTGTGGAGTTTCGCGCGCTTTTCACTGCTGCTGCCCTGCCAATCTATATTAGTGGTCGAAGTGGTTGCATGTGGCGTTTCTTTGCAAGGGTTTAATGGAAAAAAAAGGGGTAAATATCCGGGTCCAAATATTTAAGCTATATAGTAATTGTGATAAATTGGGTGGGTTATTGTTTCCGGGTCAATTCAGACACCGTAAGTCCGTATTAGAAAAAAGGGTGATGCTCAAATTATGTATCACAACTCACTAGTATAACATTAATCGAGTAAATTTGATGTTATTGATTCTATTATAAATAATTTTTAAAATATTTAATATAATATTATTTGAGAAAAAAAAATTAAAACCCTTAATATTACTCATAAAAAAATTATTATTAAAATATTTAATGTCATATCAAGTATTATCACTTTTATAAGATATATTTCAATTTTTTATATGAATAAATACATTAATGAATTATTTTATAACATTTATGTGTTTTATAAACTATTTTATTGTGTCCACTGGCAAGAACAATTAATATATTTTTGTGCTTTGTATTTGATTGAAATGGTTATGAATTTTTCTTGTTTTAAAGAACCTACTATTACCATAACATTTCAGTGGTAAAAGTAGGAGAATTTGAGGAGTCAAAACAAGAATTAGGGAGGAATTTAGAAAGGAAAAAAATAATCTCCCTTTTTTCTTTTTCTTTTTTTTAAAAGAGAAGATGTATTTTTGGACTAGCCATTCAAACCTTGCTATTCTTTCAAAGTAAAAAGTAGTAGTAACTAGTAATATATGCCTTAATTTTTTAAATTCCAAGTCATATAGTATCAACCCATCAACCAACCACCTAACCCCTTTGATGGTTTGGTCGAAAACAAGTGAATTGTATGTTGTTTGCGAACTTAAAATAAAAATCAAATACAGAAGAATCTTCAGTTTGGCCTTCTCTGTTTTTTCATATCCCAATAAGCAGACAGACACGGTGAATAATTAAGAAATCCCACCAAAAGAGAAGAGAAGAGAAGAGACCAGACCCATCTCTGACTTTATGAAAGCTAGCTAATAAACGGACCACCGTTGGTTATGCAATCGCTACAATTAAATTGGAATGAACATTTATTTATTATCCTAATCACACTCCTCGTGAATTACAGGGATAAATCAGCCAAGTCAAAGGTCCTTGAAACAGCTTTGCACCAGGACTCCAGTTTTTTCTTCCTCGGTTCCTCCTGTAAATTTGGACGGAAAGTGGTAGACAACTTCACCCTCTCACCATTACAAAAGATCTCATCTTCTGTCCAAACCCCAACACCTAATCCAGCAGCATAAGCCGCTCCCAGAGCTGTGGTTTCTACGTCAGCTGGTCGTATCACTGGGTTACCTAGCAAATCCGCCTGCATAACTCATGAAAAATCAAATCAAAGCATATGATGATTAGATGACCCAGTTGAGACAGTGGAAATAAGCAGCCAACTAATAACTAACACCTAAATATCTCAAACTAGTTAGGTAAAGCTTAAAATGAATCCATATCATAGTGTAAAAATATAAAGACAGAGGAACATAAAGGATATGAAAATAAATAATACAACAAACAATAAAAAAATACCCCAAAATAAATAAAGTTGAAAAATCCACCAAGTGCGCCCACATATATTAAAAAACTGAAAGAAAAGTGAGAGAGAAAGATAAAAACAAGTTTAAAACAGGTAAGGTGATTCAAAGTATCAGCCGTTACGTCGAAATATTGGCGTATCGGTTGGTGCCGCCGAACCACATGACCCGAATCACAAAATTAGGTAGTATTCTCGATGAAATTTTGGCAACTCGGCATAACGTAGCAATTTCGGACCAAATAAAGAGAAATCAAGGCGTAAAGGGAGAAACGCCACCCAAAAAACAAATCAAATATGCTAAAAATTATAAAGGGACGATAATAGAGAACGAACTTTTCTCTATAAATTATATCTACGTAGTACCTAGATACATTAAAAAATATAAAAAATATGTTATTAACATATTATTAATTAAGCTTAATTATACTTAAATTATTATTAAATTGTACCTTTATAGTTCCTAGTTAAGTACAACTTAAAAAAATAAACTTAAAATTTACTTAATTAAAATTGTACTTAAATTATGCAGATCATGTGTGCTCAAGCATTTGAACTAAGACAACTTTAATATCAACTTTATTCAAACATAAAATTAATTAAACATATCTGCTTGGACAATGGTGTGTGCACTAGATAGTATTTTTTTCACTTAATTAATTCCTCTTATTGCTTTTATTATTTAGCTTTTTTTCAAAACTTTTTTTTCTGTTTTTTAAGGTCCTAACTAACTAACTAACTAACGGTGTGTATCACCCGATACTTATACCGAAACCGATACCGAGTCAAAAAATGACCGTCCAAACCACGGTAATACCCTAGTCAACTTCTAATATGCGAATAAGTAGCCACTAGTCAGCTAATAAAATATTTATTCAGGAGAAAGGAGACATGAATACACAAGATAGAAGAAGGTACATTTGAAATCATCCAACTTCAAATTTCTACTTTAAGTGAAAAATGGATTGGTATATACCAGATCTATATAAGCTAACCAACAATCCCTTCAGCAGTCAATTCTGAGAAATTTCTAGGGAAGGCTGAGCTTTTGCGTTCAAAGAAAGTGCATCCAAAAAACTAAAGATACATATGATACATTGAACTATAGCTAAAAAACATCATTTTGTTAAGGATGACGAGATATAGAACTATAGATAGGTCATCTCAGTGATCATTATTTCACCCTTCCTTAGTACCGGCTTTTGTTGTTTCAACTATGAAAGAACACTTATTTTTTTCTTAGGGGTGAGGGGGTGTTTTTTTAGTAGATTGGCAAAACTTCATTGCAAAAGTTAACGCAGTTCTTACCAAGCTTTACACTGTACAAAAAAAAGCTCAGCAGTTCTTCTCAAGTTAAGACCAAACTTAAGTTTGAATTAAAAATGGGGGAGTAAAGGGAACTTGCTACAAAATTACTAGAAGAAAAAAAGAGCAGAAACTAAAAATAATAAGAAGAATAATGAAAACTTGCAGCAAACACACAAATAAAACAAAGTGTGACAAGTATTATACCACTGAAGATTACCCAAAAGTACTGTGGCTGAGCAAATATTAGAGAGAAAACAGACCTGAATTTGCATCAGAAGGTTGTTAACAGTAGCGCCACCATCCACCCTAAGTAAAAACTTCTCCTTACTTTCCACTGCACCTGCATCCTTGTGCATTGAATCCAACACATCTTTTACCTGGAAACACATACTTTCGAGCACTGCCCGAGCAATGTGAGACTTGTTCGTAAACCTTGTAATACCAATACAAACTCCACGAGCATCTTCACGCCACCAAGGAGCAAACAGTCCATTAAATGCTGGCACGAAATAAACTCCACCTGTAGAATCAACCTGTGATGCCAACTGCTCAATCTCACTTGCACTACTAATTATCCCAAGACTATCTCTAAGCCACTGAACTGCAGCTCCAGCAATAGCAATTGATCCTTCTAGAGCATAATTTGTTGGAGCTTTTGGGCCAAGTTTAAATGCGATAGTGCTTAATAACCCATGAGTTGACTTAATGATCTCTTCACCTGTGTTCAGAAGTATGAAAGCTCCGGTTCCATAAGTGCTTTTGGCTTCCCCTTTCCTGCAAGATTGCCCCATCATTGCTGCATGTTGATCACCAAGACAACCAGCAATTGGGATTCCTGCAATAGGCCATCCCTTTGCTATGTTTCCGATAATCTCAGAGTTACTAACAATTTTAGGCAGAATCCCAATAGGAATTCCTAGTACTTTCAATGTTGGTTTGTCCCAATCAAGTGTTTTGAGACTCATGAGCATAGTCCGGGATGCATTCGAGACGTCAGTGACATGCAAACCACCCTTAACCCCTCCAGTTAGATTCCAAATTAACCAGGTGTCAATAGTTCCAAACAGGGCATCCCCTGTTTCAACAGCTTTCTTAACCGCCGCTACATTTTCCAATAACCACAAAAGCTTCAATGCGCTGAAATAAGTGCTTATGGGTAGACCACATGTCTCAACAAAATGGTCTCGTCCCCCTTGCAATTCTTTCTCTAATCTCCTGAAAAGTATTGAAATCATCGTCTTACAAGCAGTCAATGTTAAATACTCCAAAATAAAATGCATTCAATCATTTCAATCAGAACAGTTCATAATCTGACCATTCGAGTAACGGGTATTAATTAAAACATCATAATAACCCCCCAAAAACAAAGCACATCCAAATACTATTGATCAAGATCCCATCAAAATGGTCCATACAATAAATTGGGTATTAATCAGGACTGACCTAGATCTAAATTTTAACAACAGGAGAAGGATAAGATCAAAAATATACGATATGACGAATAGAAAAGGACCTGCAAATAGAAGTGGTACGAACATCCATCCAAACAATGGCATGATGAAGAGGGCTACCAGTAGACTTGCTCCAAATGACAGTGGTCTCTCTTTGATTGGTGATTCCAATTGCCTTTATTCCATTGTCAACATTGTGACCATCAGCTGTGGCCTTGTCAAGAGCCTTTGACATACAAAGCCTCGCACTTTCCAATATCTCCATTGGATCGTGCTCCACCCATCTACAGACACAAGAAAATCAGAAAGAGAGAGAATTGTATATAATAAACATATATATATATATAGGTTGACTTACCCTGCTTCTGGGTAGAACTGAGAGAACTCAACCTGATGAGATCCAATGGGACGAGCGTTGCCATCGTAGATAATGAATCTGGTGCTGGTGGTTCCTTGATCAAGTGAACCTATGAACACATCCTTCTTTGACATATTTCTTACCCTCAGATTTGATTGATCGATTGATTAATTGATGAGAAACAGAGGACAAGAGACAACTTTGGGAATGTATAGAAAGATAACGACTAACAAAGAATAAGAGTGAATAGTTTACGGATATACTACTTAATTTATTGGGGGAGTTGGACAAGTTTATCCAATTATCTTAAATCTTAGTACTATCTCCGTTCCTAAAAAATTGTTGTTTAAGTTTTTAATATATGGATTAAAAAATATCATTTATCAAGTAAAATTTATTTGAAATTTTATCACTACCCTTTTATGGGAAGTTGAAAACTATTAATTCAAAGAAAATAATTTTTTGGGAGGATGAAAGAAGGTAGGGGTAATATAGAAAAGTAAATAATTTATTCATCTTGAAAATTATAAACGATAAACTTTTTGAAACTTTTTTTTCTAAATCGATAATTTTTTAAGACGGAGGGAGTACTATATATTAATACGATAACACTTCTTTTAGACTTTACAATTCTGCCTTGATTAGGGTTTTTTTTAATGTTTTATATTGTCTCTATCACACACACATATATATATATATATATATATATATATATATATATATATAGAGTCAACACTTTGAAAATTGCGAAATCAAATGTTGTACTATAAAAAAATTGAGAGCAGACCTCCGTCCCTATTTTTTTTATTTCCTTGTGTACATTTAGCATTTTATTTAATTTTAAAATTAATTAATATTAAATAAAAAATTAGATATCAAAATTTAAGTGAAAGATATAAGAGAGACAGGAAAAAGTCACTAAATTTGGAGGTGCCAGTTTTTGTATTATTATTAGTACATTTGAAATGAGTTATTTCTTGATAAAGCATATTTACTGTATAATTAATTGTTAGTACTTTTGATATGATCAAACAAAGTAGGACGGGAGGTTATCTTTTTAACATGATCAATTTATTATAAAATTAATTTGATGATAATCAGATCTAATAATAATGATATATTGATTTGATTTCTCCATTTCAATCCCTTCACTGTGATGTAGTTTCTTTTCATTTTTGCATGTCAATAAACTATTAGTTTAATGAGTCCATATACATCTTATTAGTATCCTACAACAAAATATTGTCATATTGCAATTTTTTTTATTGCACTCAAATACAATAACACATGGTTTATTTAGTACAAAAATATATGTAATTTATTCATATATATATATATATATATAACAAAAAGTCCCCATATTTTTATAGTAACATATATCATTTCTAATTTAACTTATGTTTACGTATGTAACAAGATTTTTTCTTACTTTACTTGATATGTAACCGTAGTTTTTACAAAATACTGTAATTTACCATATGTTATCTCATAAATATAAATTTATCATCTCTCCGTTACATTAAAGTAATTCATTTTAACTTTAAGAAGCCAATTAGCTATTTTATATATATATAATTGAAGTCTATTTGTTTAATTTTTTATAATTAATAGTATATATTTTTTTGATAACTTATTATAAAAAGATAATTTACAAAATTAATGATTGCATTAGATAAACGTAAATGAAATTATATCAAATTTTAACTCAAAAATGATACGGAATTATTTTGTAAATTGTAATATGAGGAAGTATATTTTATTTTAGGAAGTGATATTCTTACAAATAAATTTTATATCTACTTTCCAGCTTTATCTTTAATATATTTGAAATTAATCCAAAATTTAAAAATACATTTGTAGCATTGGAGAAATACTAGTAGTTTAATTACTAATGCTTAGTATTTGATTGCGTCAGGTTCTCCAGCTATATTGGATTTATTGACACGTGTTAGTGTCTTACTTGTTTGCAAAAGTTGCTTGTTTTTCTACAATTTCCACGCTCCTCATGTGCATTACGCGGGAAGCATTGACTAAATCCCCACCCCACGCCACGCCAACGGCTTTTCTGTTGGAGTTTACCCGTGCCGTGAAATTCACGACTGCCTCACTTGTGAGTAGTATTCATATATATTAATTAATTAATTTTAAATTTGACAAACGATCCACTCACTTTGAAAGGTTCTATTCCGTTTTTAGTCATCAAACCAAACATATTTAACTAATACTAACAAGGTTCTTCTCAAGCTCATGTGGGGGTGGTGGAATGGTCGCACAAAAATAATCTTTTTTTAATGTGAAACAACGTAGGTACAAAAAGACAAGTCTTTATATTCGAAAGAAAAACTGTATGTAGGCATAAAAAACCATTTGTTCCTCAAAATTTATATGCTAACGTTTTCAAAACCAAAATACTACTACATAATACAAGAGTTAAGGAAATGGATTCATTATTCACAATTTAGAAATATAAAAAAAAATAATTTAAACCTCTTTGTTGAATGATGATGAAAGTGACACTGTTACGTTAAAATCCAATCCAATTTTAGGCACATAAAATCACTGTTATAATAAATCAAGAAGAGAACACATTACACATAAAATGAAGGTAAGAAATGAATGTCCATAATAAGCTTGGTTAGGTTAGCATTTCTAGCATGTTATGCTTCAAAGATTATTTATGGAATTGAACTCTCATGCTGCTACTATATCTGAATTATTATTAAAAAAAAATTAGTATTGAGAAATCATCATTCCACATAATTTTTCAATTTCAGGATTACAAACATAGACAATGATCAAGTGTAGAGATGAGCTCTTGATTACGCAGTAACCGCAGCGCAGCTACCTTGAGGAACCAATTCTTATTCTTTAAACCAACATATATATGGTTCCTAGACTAAAAATGTCTCCGGACTAAATATTTTCATACCATTGTACATAAGCTTAAACCACAATAAGGTTAGGCAAAAGGAATTTTGGGACCTACGAGTCTAGGATGATGCAGACTTATGTTTGAATGTAAAGCCTCGGATGGCGCCCTAGTCAATTAAACTCATCTGATATCCGGGAATATATAGGCCAAAAATTGATTCTTCCAACAAATGGGTTCACACTTCAGACTAGCAATCATGAAACTTATTAATTCAACTTTGCATTTTCCTGTTTAGAAACTACTGAGTGTGAAGTAAATTATAAAAAGGGACAAAAAATTCTTCTTCTATGCATAAACAGTTTAAATGAAGCTTCCAGTATGGTTTGCACAAGGGGAGACCATCGATAACATCAAAACTGTCAGAAAATTGATCGATTGCTCCATGAAAATAAAACTTCACAAATGCAAAGTAGCCTACTTTTTCTATGCACAAACACAGAAGAGTGAGAGGAGAGAGAGAGGTTCCACGTGATTGGGAAAGAGAAAATTATAAAAATGCAATTACTCAAAGTTTGGGTTAATATTTATCAGAAACAAAGATGTATGAAGCGAACAATGAATTTTTTTTTAGAACACCAGACCATTAGACCTTTAACAGAGAATGTAATGAAATATTCCATGATTTTGTGTAATTCCTTATAATATATAGTCATATACCCGACAACCGTGTGAAGAAATTATACCTTTGAACTCCTGAACTAAACAAGACCAATTACCTTCCATGCAAACATTACAATCTGGAGTTTGGAGTTTGGACAAGGTGAATTGAAGATGAGCTTCATTAATTTATCCTTGTTCATCTGATAATATTAATCAGTAAGTAAACACTGCTACACCACTCATGTCACATCATCTGCAAGCATATCAATACATAAGAATTTTTACTGACAAGATGAGTTCAAAGATTTATAGTAGACTCAAGGACAAGCTATGCAGACAATTTAGGGCCCAGTAGAAAGCTATTGGGATAATCTAACATAAGTGGGATAATCAAAGCTAGAGAAAGTCTATAAACTAATTGAAGCATTCTCCGCACTTAACTTTTTCATGCGTCACATTTATTTTTTTGATCCATCTAGCTATTTGCATATATTACGCTACTCCTTTCCAGCAGACAGATTATCCGTAGATGGTCAGGATATCTGGTATGTCAAAATAAGGGTTTCGGTAAGTACATTACATGATAATTTAATTTTAAGACTTTGCATACAAATTCTATTGCCAAACTAATCATCTGAAGATAGAAAATAACCACTACCCACTTCTAACCAAGAACAAGAGCTTTTGCATTTGCTTCTTTAGCTCTATTCTGTTGAGCCTCAAGTCTAACCAAACTTTGGGGCCTTAAATATAGCACAACTTGGTTTCAAGTAAAGCTTAACAATATCAAATAATACTTGTTAGCGTCTAAGCAAATGAGAAAAAGCATCTGAACTGTATATACAGAAATTAATTTTCTCAAAATAGACCTTATATGATTCATTGGAAGATCATTATTGCTTACTTAGCTAAAGTGAAGACACCAGAATGCAAACCCCTTGGGGGTTTTCTCAAGTGGCAGTTAGTGTCACAATAGGTGCGAAGGGTATAGGTCATGGTTCAAAACTCAATTGAGGCGCTTTGCTGCTGAGGGAACTTCCAAAAACAGAAATAAATAAATCACATAATGCAAACTAGTATGAAGATGCTCCGTGGTAAAGCAATAAAAACTGCATAACGACATCAATACTTAAATATAAACACAGATGATGTCAAATGATATCAACAAATTAAATTAATTTGAAAAATCATTTCCAGCAACTTGAAAAATCACCGAGTTAACTCAATTAATTTGATGAGTCATCTCGGTTAAATTAATCGACATCTTCCTCTTCCTCTTCCTTTTCTATATCCCTTTTCAAATTCCCTTTTCCATGTCCCTTTTCCGTTCCAGTCTAACATTCACCATCTTAGCATCAGATCGCCAATCGCTAAACCAAATTGAGCTTTGAACAATCTAAAAGGCCTTAAAAAGTATAATCAATTTCGAATTTCAGTTCAATCTCTCACTCTCTATGTGTATATATTTATACATAGGAACAACGCTTTGATACTCTTTGTATTTTACTTCAATCTATCGTTTCAATCTACTTCTGCAGGTCGTCATTAAAAGTTTGAATTCCGTATATTCGCCTGGATCAGAAGATGTCTCGCTCGAATTATCGAATGACTCAACCGATATGTCTTCAATCTTCGAGGTTTCAGACGATAATCAACTCTATGAATCAACGGAGGTAATCTCAGATCCGCTAATAACTCACTGTAATTTTAAAAGTAGTATAACTTCTGTTGAAAGCACTATGAAAGTGATTCATCGTTGTTTTCACTTCTGCAATCAAGTGTTTTGTTTGAGTTATTGAAGTAAACATGTTGAGTGTACATTGTTTGAGATTTATCCCAAAAAATAAAATAACAAATAATCAATTCCTAGCATACTTGCCTATTACTTGATTAATATTGGTTTGGTGGTAATTCTCTTCGTTATTGAGTGATTTTGATGTGTTATATAGCAAGTTAAGAGCAATGTGTGTTAATTCACAATCCACAGTAATGACTAATTGTTAAGCAATTAATTTATCTCTTTTTAATGTAGCATCAATTTGTCGTATGGATTTCGAATATTGGATTGTTTTTCATATGTTGTTGTGTACCTGATTTAATTGAGTATTGCCCCCAATTTTGTTCATCACATAATGGCAATGGGAGAAGTTGCATTCTACCTGCTTGTGCAATTGTCCCAATGGCTTCTGGAGTGCTCTCCTTAGGTACCTTTTCTGTTCCTTCTTGCGAATGAATTTTAACTCATAAAACAATTGATTCTGCTATTTTGCTTACATTTTGAGTAATGTTTAAGAGTGTGAAAAATCTCTGTTTTGAAAGATGAAGGGCTTTTCTTCCATCATAGCACAGAGAATTTTTCTAAATTTGGCTAGATTGTTTAGAATCCAGATTTTTCTCTCTTTAATGTAGCATCAATTTGTCGTATGGATTTCAAATATTGGGTTGTTTTTCATATGTTGTTGTCATCCTTGGACGTGACTTTATATATGAGTATTGGTTTGTGTCTTGAGGTAATTGTGAAGTTGTTGTATGTGTGTTTCTATCTGTTTTTAGCAAGTTCTATTTATTTATTAAGTTATATGTATGCTTTCAGTATGTGTATATTTGGAATTTAACAACTGAGTTCTTGCAAATTAATGTATATTGGCCGTTGATTTAACACAGAAAAGCCTTGAAAGTTAGGTACGAAGACTGAACTATTAAATATAGTTGTTTAATAGATTTAGTAGTAATGTGAGAAATGAAAATATATTCATGCATGAAATGATTGTATATTCATTTTTGGTAGCTTGGAATTGATGGGGAATGAGGTAGTAATTGAGAGAGAAGGTCTGTGTGATGCTGAAAATACGATATTTGTTGCAGTGGGAAAGAATGTGATTATGAATAATTGGTGAGTTCATTGTATAAAGATTATGGTTGGGTAATTGGGTTTTGTAGAAATGTTGGGTTAGATGTGGCATTTGACTAATCAAGTTGTGTATCTTTTCTGTTCCTTCTTGCGAATGAATTTTTACTTCATAAAACCATTGATTATGCTATTTTTCTTGCATTTTGAGTAATGTTTAAGAGTGAAAAAACTCAGTTTTGAAAGATAATTTGCTTTTCTTCCTTCTGAGCACAAAGAATTTTTCTAAATTTGGCTAGATTATTTAGAATTCAAATTTTTCTCTCTTTAATGTATCATCAATTTGTCCTATAGATTTCAAATATTGGGTTGTTTTTCATATGTTGTTGTCATCCTTGGACGTGTCTTTATATATAAGTATTGATTTGTGTCTTGAGGTAATTGTGAAGTTGTTGTATGTGTGTTTCTATCTGTTTTTGGCAAGTTCTATTCATTTATTAAGTTGTATGTATGCTTTCAGTATATGTAAATTCTTGCAAATTAATGTATATTGGTCGTTGATTTAACACATAAAAGCCTTAAAAGTTAGGTACGAAGGTTGAACTGTTAAATATAGTTGTCTAATAGATTAAGTAGTAATGTGAGAAATGAAAATATATTCATCCATGAAATGATTGTACTTTCAGTAGTAGTTATTAATAAATGCTTGAAATTTAGATTTTATGTTGTGCATGGATCAAGCCACAAATAGTACTCTGGATCATTTTTTGGGCAGTGCAGGATTTTAGAGGTGGCTCTTACAAGGTCTAGAGGTGGTTTTTACCTTTCCACAAGGGGTAACAGTTGGTCCCGCAAAGCAGCTAGTTCCCTACCCTGCTCTAATCGCATTCGTAGGACTTAGAGTCCTCTTGAAGGCTGGAGTATAGCTCAATCCACTTCTCAAAAATACCTAGGGTCATCTATAAAAAAGGACTCTTTAAGTGTTTTAAAGTTTGTTATTGTCTTCTTACACTTTCGCAAGTGACAAATTTTATTTTCTCCTGTAGAATTTTTAAGAACACAGTGAAAACATTTATTCCGCTTTATACATATATGGTAAAGAGATGCTTGAAGAGGTGAAAGTGCCTTAAATATCAAGAGGCGCCGAGGCAAATTTTGTTTTCTTCTGTATAGTTTTTAAGAACACAGTGAAAACTGCTTTATACATATATGATAAAAAGATGCTTGAAGAGGTGAAAATGTTGGAACTATTGGGCAAACCTATTGTCTGTACTGCAAGATGAGCTTACTGAGTATTATAAGTTGCTGGTTGTGCTCGAAGCTCAATACCTGACCCATTCCATTGGTTTCAAATTTAGATAAGACGAATTTAGGGAACCATCTTTCACTAAGGAGACTCTAGTGACGAGTAAAACTAATTACTGAATTATACATTATTTTACTTCTTAATTTATAATTATTGTGTTGATTGTTGTTTCAAATTATTATTTTTTTAATGTTGTTGGAATTCATCTAATTTACATAAATCTGTTATTATTAAATTAATTATTCAAACTAGGTCCTGTATTGCACGGGCCATCAACTAGTACCAACAAATACACATCTACTTATTACTCCCTCCATTGAATTAGACATCTCAATTTCAAAATTGACCTAACAAAATTAACTTTAAAAAACAATATATCTTCCGATGAGTTTTTTAATAGTTTATAATTTGTGATATTCATAATTGTATTTTAACTAAAATTAAATAAATGTACAAATAATTTTTTTTTAAAAATAAGTTTAGAATCAATTTTTAAATGTTTCAAAGTTAACTCCAAAATTTCAAAATGACTCTCACAACTTGAGAAGGGAGAATAATAAAACCTGGGTTTTAAAGTGATATATATATATATATATATATATATATATATATATATATATATATATATATATATATATATATCAAGATCGAATGACATAGTAATTAATTTTAAGAGACTCCAGAAAACTTACTGTAGTGGCTCCTTTGGGTTGGGAATAGGAGGAACCGAAGCCAGCAGACGTTATCGAGATTGAAGATTTGACGAAGTGAGATGTTGATAACCGATGAGGACACAGTTTTGGAGTTGTGTTTCTCCGACACTCTTTCCCGCTGTAGAATTCGAATTTAATTGGAATTTACATGTTTCTCTGGGGGTTTTGTATTTCAAATTTTATAAACTACAGCCGAACAAGGGTTTGTACATCATATTCATACAGTAATTTTTCCCGTTTTACAGTATTGATCGTAAGTTGATTAATTAATTAATTAATACAAACACAATATTGATACGTAGAGATCACATCTCATATGCTGTTAATATTATATTAGTTAATTGATAAAAGTTAATTTCATGCTCACCATTCCTTTTTATATAGGAACACAAAAATTAAAAACTAAGAGTCTTATAGAAACTTATTTTATAATGATTTAACTTATAAATAATTTTTAATTAACAAAAATCTATTATTATATATACTAAATTACAGTACATAACACAATATTTTAACATCTGTCATTCTACAATTTTGACACCTGTCTATCCTATTTACTGTTCCTTAATACCCTTGACAAAAATATCCTTAACAAACCCCCCGCGTTTGATATAACCCTAATTAAAAGTCTTGCTTCAAAAATTGGCAAATTCCAAATTATGAACAGACCTTTAGGAACAAAGGTTTTCAATTGCTTCAAGCCTCTCTCCGTCTCGATGCAACGCCATTGAAGTCTCCGCTCTCTGGGGGGGCCAGTTGAGTCTGAATTCGACGCCAAGGTGTTTCTGAGAAACTTAACGAGAAGCGAGATTTATAATCAGGAAGGATTTGGACGAAATAAAGAAACTCTTGAGCTCATGAATCGAGAATACACCAGTTAGTTTAAGCAATTAAATGAAATCATTTATTTTTATCGTTTCCATTTCTGATAATTATAGCAAATATCATTGAGGAAATTGCGAAAATCCAAAGAATAAGGAATGACAACTTACTTTACCATTCAAGCTTATAAGCTAATTTCATTTAATTTTTACTGAAATTAAAATATTTCAGCTGACATCATAAAGACTTTGAAGGAGAACATACATGTGGAAATGTTACAGTAAAAATAGCAGAATCATATGGTTTTTGTTGGGGTGTTGAGAGAGTTGTTCAAATTGATTATGAAGCCAGAACACAATTCCCTGACGAGAAGATTTGGATCACTAACGAGATCATTCATAACCCCACTATTAATAAGATACTTTCAAATTTCTTTCCAAATTTTGGTGATGCTGAAAATTTTGACTTGCTAAGACGACAGAAATTGATACTATGTTATATGATTTGGATGCTTTTAGAGGAAGATGCCTGCATTTTGCAACTGGTATAACCCTAACTAGGACTTTGGAAGATTGTAAATCAATTTTGGGGTTTTTAATGATATGCTTGGATACATATTTGTATCATTACCAGAAATATGTTTCTAGTTACTTATTATATATTGTTTGTGTTTAGTTTTTTTAAATTATTTTGGGATATATTCAGTATGTTTGGTATTGGGATTCAAAGATTCTCCACCCCCTTTGACAGTATAGTCTCATATTTCTTCTGCAGTACTATAATATAACTGTGCATATTTTGATTAAGGTGCATTTCAATTTAAGCATTTTAAATGCACTTTATTGTATTGTATGGTCGGATAATTGTTGCACGTACCTAAGTTGAATTTAATAAATGGTGAAATTAAGGCTTGGATTCACTCTGATCTAATCTTTCTTTGTAGAAACTAAAAAATTCATTCTGTGTTGCTAAATTCGTCAACCCCAAATTATAAACAGACCCTAAGAACCATGGTTTTTTCAAGAAAACTTTCCTTTTGAAATTGAGTGCGTGTTTGTGATCATTACTGGTCGAGATCATGATCTAGGGCTTTGTTTAATTTTTTGGTTTCTTCGGTTTTGTTTTGCTGATTTCGTCGACTCACCAAAACCACTAGATTTATCAAATTTTGTGGCCGGTTGAAGCATTTACAAATGATTGCGGTTGTTATTATTATATATACTAAATCACAAAGACATAACATAATATTTTGACATCTGTCATTCTAAAATTTTGACACATGTCCATCCTATTTATCGCTCCTTATTACCTCGACAAAATAACCTTAATGCACTTTCGTCGATATAACTCCTAATTCCGTCTTGCTTCAAAAATTCTAAGAAATTTCAAATTATGAATGCATCTACAGAACAAAGGTCTTCAATTGCCGGAAGCCTCTCTCCGTCCGATGCAACACCGCCGAGTCTCCGCTCTCTCGGTTGGGGCCGCCATTGAGTCTGGAATTGACGCCAAGGTGTTTTGGAGAAACTTAACGAGAAGTTTAGATTTATAATCGGAAAGGATTTGGACGAAAAGAAGAAACTCTTGAGCTCATGAATCGAGAATACACCAGTTAGTTTAAGCAATTAAATGAAATCATTTATTTTTATCGTTTCCATTTTGATAATTCTAAAGAAATATCATGAAGAAATTACGAAAATCCAAAGAATAAGGAACGACAACTTACTTTTACCATTCAAGCTTATAAGCTAATTTCATTTAATTTTTCTTTGAAATTAAAATATTTCAAATTTGACATCATAAAGACTTTGAAGGAGAACATACATGTGAAAATGTTACTGTAAAATTAGCAGAATCATATGGTTTTTGTTGGGGTGTTGAGAGAGCTGTTCAAATTGCTTATGAAGCCATAACACAATTCCCTGATGAGAAGATTTGGATCACTAACAAAATCATTCATAACCCCACTGTTAATAAGGTACTTTTAAATTTATTTCCAAATTTTGGTGATGCTGAAAATTTTGACTTGCTAAGACCACAGAAATTGATACTATGTTATATGATTTGGATGTTTTTAGAGGAAGATACCTGCATTTTGCAACTGGTATAACCCTAACTAGGACTTTGGAAGATTGTAAATCAATTTTGGGATTTTTAATGATATGGTTGGATATATATTTGTATCATTACCAGAAATATGTTTCTAGAGTTACTTATTATATATTTTTTGTGTTTAGTTTTTTTAAATTATTTTGGGATATATTAAGTATGTTTGGTATTGGGATTCAAAGATTCTCCACCCCCTTTGACAATATAGTCTCATATTTCTTCTGCAGTACTATAATATAACTGTGCATATTTTGATTAAGGTGCATTTCAATTTAAGCATTTTAAATGCACTTGATTGTATTGTATGGTCGGATAATTGTTGCACGTACCTAAGTTGAATTTAATAAAGGGTGAAATTAAGGCTTGGATTCACTCTGATCTAATCTTTTTTTGTAGAAACTAAAAAATTCATTACGTGTTGCTAAATTAAATCAACCCCAAATTATAAATGACCACAAGAACCATGGTTTTTTCAAGAAAACTTTCCTTTTGAAATTGAGTGCGTGTTTGTGATCATTACTGGTCGAGATCATGATCTAGGGCTTTGTTTAATTTTTTGGTTTCTTCGGTTTTGTTTTGCTGATTTCGTCGACTCACCAAAACCACTAGATTTATCAAATTTTGTGCCGGTTGAAGCATTTACAGCGATTGCGGTTGGCTATTATATATACTAAATTACAGTACATAACACAATATTTTGACATCTGTCATTCTACAATTTTGACACATGTCCATCCTATTTACTGTTCCTTATTACCCCTGACAAAAGTAACCTTAACAAACCCACGCGTCTGATACAATCCCTAATTCCGTTTTGCTTCAAAAATTTGGCATTTTAAATTATAAAATGACCACAAGAACAATGGTCTTCAATTGTCGGAAGCCTCTCTCCGTCAGATCTAACGTCATTGAAGTCTCCATCTCCGCTCGGGGCCGTGGTTGAGTCTCGAATTCGATGCCAAGGTATTTCGGAAAAACTTAACGAGAAGCGAGATTTATAATCGGAAAGGATTTGGACGAAAAGAAGAAACTCTTGAGCTCTTGAATCGAGAATACACCAGTTAGTTTAAGCAATTAAATGAAATCATTTATTTTTATCGTTTCCATTTCTGATAATTCTAGCAAATATCATTGAGGAAATTGCGAAAATCCAAAGAATAAGGAACGACAACTTACTTTACCATTCAAGCTTATATGCTAATTTCATTTAATTTTTTTGAAATTAAAATATTTCAAATTGACATCATAAAGACTTTGAAGGAGAACATACATGTGGAAATGTTAACGTAAAAATAAGCGAGAATAATATGGTTTTGTTGGGGTGTTGAGAGAGTTGTTCAAATTGATTATGAAGCCAGAACACAATTCCCTGACGAGAAGATTTGGATCACTAACGAGATCATTCATAACCCCACTATTAATAAGGTACTTTCAAATTTCTTTCCAAATTTTGGTGATGCTGAAAATTTTGACTTGCTAAGACGACAGAAATTGATACTATGTTATATGATTTGGATGCTTTTAGAGGAAGATGCCTGCATTTTGCAACTGGTATAACCCTAACTAGGACTTTGGAAGATTGTAAATCAATTTTGGGGTTTTTAATGATATGCTTGGATATATATTTGTATCATTACCAGAAATATGTTTCTAGAGTTACTTATTATATATTGTTTGTGTTTAGTTTTTTTAAATTATTTTGGGATATATTCAGTATGTTTGGTATTGGGATTTAAAGATTCTCCACCCCCTTTGACAGTATAGTCTCATATTTCTTCTGCAGTACTATAATATAACTGTGCATATTTTGATTAAGGTGCATTTTAATTTAAGCATTTTAAATGCACTTTATTGTATTGTATGGTCGGATAATTGTTGCACGTACCTAAGTTGAATTTAATAAAGGGTGAAATTAAGGTTTGGATTCACTCTGATCTAATCTTTCTTTGTAGAAACTAAAAAATTCATTCTGTGTTGCTAAATTCGTCAACCCCAAATTATAAACAGACCCCAGGAACCATGGTTTTTTCAAGTAAGCTTTCCTTTTGACATTGAATGCGTGTTTGTGATCATTACTGGTCGAGATCGTGATCTAGGGCTTTGTTTAATTTTTTAGTTTCTTCGGTTTTGTTTTGCTGATTTCATCGACTCACCAAAACCACTAGATTTATCAAATTTTGTGCCGGTTGAAGCATTTACAGCGATTGCGGTTGGCTATTATATATACTAAATCACAGTACATAACACAATATATTGACATCTGTCATTTTACAATTGTGACACATGTCCATCCTATTTACTGTTCCTTATTACCCCTGACAAAAATATGCTTAACAAACCCACGCGTCTTTTACAATCCCTAATTCTGTCTTGCGTCAAAATTCGGCAGCCCCAAATTATGAAAAGACCCTAGGAACAAATGTCTTCAATTGTCAAAAGCCTCTCTCCGTCCGATGCAACGTCGCTGAGTCTCCGTCTCCGTCGGGGGCCGCCGTTGAGTCTGAATTCGACGCCAAGGTGTTTCGGAAAAACTTAACGAGAAGCGAGATTTATAATCGGAAAGGATTTGGACGAAATAAAGAAACTCTTGAGCTCATGAATCGAGAATACACCAGTTAGTTTAAGCAATTAAATGAAATCATTTATTTTTATCGTTTCCATTTCTGATAATTCTAGCAAATATCATTGAGGAAATTGCGAAAATCCAAAGAATAAGGAATGACAACTTACTTTACCATTCAAGCTTATAAGCTAATTTCATTTAATTTTTACTGAAATTAAAATATTTCAGCTGACATCATAAAGACTTTGAAGGAGAACATACATGTGGAAATGTTACAGTAAAAATAGCAGAATCATATGGTTTTTGTTGGGGTGTTGAGAGAGTTGTTCAAATTGATTATGAAGCCAGAACACAATTCCCTGACGAGAAGATTTGGATCACTAACGAGATCATTCATAACCCCACTATTAATAAGGTACTTTCAAATTTCTTTCCAAATTTTGGTGATCTTTGAAATTTTGACTTCTTACAAGGCATTTATGTAAATTGATACTATGTTATATGATTTGGATGCTTTTAGAGGAAGATGCCTGCATTTTGCAACTGGTATAACCCTAACTAGGACTTTGGAAGATTGTAAATCAATTTTGGGGTTTTTAATGATATGCTTGGATACATATTTGTAATTATATATTGTTTGTGTTTAGTTTTTTTAAATTATTTTGGGATATATTCAGTATGTTTGGTATTGGGATTCAAAGATTCTCCACCCCTTTGTGAAGATAGTCTCATATTTCTTCCTGTGAGATTATAATATAATCTGCAAGATATTTTGATTAAGGTGCATTTCAATTTAAGCATTTTAAATGCACTTTATTGTATTGTATGGTCGGATAATTGTTGCACGTACCTAAGTTGAATTTAATAAATGGTGAAATTAAGGCTTGGATTCACTCTGATCTAATCTTTTTTTGTAGAAACTAAAAAATTCATTGTGTTACTAAATTCGTCAACCCCAAATATAAACAGACCCTAGGAACCATGGTTTTTTCAAGTAAGCTTTCCTTTTGAAATTGAGTGCGTGTTTGTGATCATTACTGGTCGAGATCGTGATCTAGGGCTTTGTTTAATTTTTTGGTTTCTTCGGTTTTGTTTTGCTGATTTCATCGACTCAGCAAAACCACTAGATTTATCAAATTTTGTGCCGGTTGAAGCATTTTCATAGCGATTATGGTTATTATTATATATACTAAATCACAGTACATAACACAATATTTTAACATCTGTCATTCTACAATTTTGACACATGTCCATCCTATTTACTGTTCCTTATTACCCTTGACAAAAATAACTTTAACAAACCCCCGCGTCTAATACAAACCCTAATTCCGTCTGGCTTCAAAAATGAAATTTTGGCCCATATTATGAATGGACCACAGAACAAAGGTCTTCAAATTGTGGAAGCCTCTCTCCGTCCGATGTAACGTCATTGAAGTCTCGCTCTCCGAGGGGCCGCAAGCCATTGAGTCTAAATTCGACGCCAAGGTGATTCGGAAAAACTAAACGAGAAGCGAGATTTATAATCGGAAAGGATTTCCACAAAAAAAAAAAGAAACTCTTGAGCTCATGAATCGAGAATACACCAGTTAGTTTAAGCAATTAAATGAAATCATTTATTTTTATCGTTTCCATTTCTGATAATTCTAGCAAATATCATTGAGGAAATTGCAAAAATCCAAAGAATAAGGAATGACAACTTACTTTACCATTCAAGCTTATAAGCTAATTTCATTTAATTTTTACTGAAATTAAAATATTTCAGCTGACATCATAAAGACTTTGAAGGAGAACATACATGTGGAAATGTTACTGTAAAAATAGCAGAATCATATGATTTTTGTTGGGGTGTTGAGAGAGCTGTTCAAATTACTTATGAAGCCAGAACACAATTCCCTGATGAGAAGATTTGGATCACTAATGAGATCATTCATAACCCCACTATTAATAAGGTACTTTCAATTTCTTTCCAAATTTTTTGTGATGCTGAAAATTTTGACTTGCTAAAATTTAATTAAATTGATACTATGTTATATGATTTGGATGCTTTTAGAGGAAGATACCGCATTTTTGCAAATTGGTATAACCCTAACTAGGACTTTGGAAGATTGTAAATCAATTTTGGGGTTTTTAATGATATGCTTGGATACATATTTGTATCATTACCGTAAATATGTTTCAGAGAGTTACTTATTATATATTGTTTGTGTTTAGTTTTTTAAATTATTTTGGGATATATTTAGTATGTTTGGTATTGGGATTCAAAGATTCTCCACCCCCTTTCGATATAGTCTATAGTTTCATATTTCTTCTCAGAGATTATTGTATATAACCTGCATATTTTTGATTAAGGTACATTTCAATTTAAGCATTTAAAATGCACTTGATTGTATTGTATGGTCGGATAATTATTGCACGTACCTAAGTTGAATTTAATAAAGGGTGAAATTAAGGTTTGGATTCACTCTGATCTAATCTTTCTTTGTAGAAACTAAAAAATTCATTCTATGTTGCTAAATTCGTCAGATCCAAATTATAAACAGACACTAGGAACCATGGTTTTTTCAAGTAAGCTTTCCTTTTGAAATTGAGTGCGTGTTTGTGATCATTACTGGTCGAGATCGTGATCTAGGGCTTTGTTTAGTTTTTTGGTTTCTTCGGTTTTGTTTTGCTGATTTCGTCGACTCACCAAAACCACTAGATTTATCAAATTTTATGTCGGTTGAAGCATTTACAGCGATTGCGGTTGGCTATTATATATACTAAATTACAGTACATAACACAATATTTTGACATCTGTCATTCTATAATTTTGACACATGTCCATCCTATTTACTGTTCCTTATTACCCTTGACAAAAATAACCTTAACAAACCCCCGCGTCTAATATAATCCCTAATTCCGTCTTGCTTCAAAATTCGGCAGCCCCAAATTATGAACTGACCCTACGAACAAAGGTCTTCAATTGTCGGAAGCCTCTCTCCGTCCGATGCAACGCCGCTGAGTCTCCGTCTCCATCGGGGGCCGCCGTTGAGTCTGAATTCGACGCCAAGGTGTTTTGGAGAAACTTAACGAGAAGCGAGATTTATAATCGGAAAGGATTTGGACGAAAAGAAGAAACTCTTGAGCTCATGAATCGAGAATACACCAGTTAGTTTAAGCAATTAAATGAAATCATTTATTTTTATCGTTTCCATTTCTGATAATTCTAGCAAATATAATTGAGGAAATTGCGAAAATCCAAAGAATAAGGAACGACAACTTACTTTACCATTCAAGGTTATAAGCTAATTTCATTTAATTTTTACTGAAATTAAAATATTTCAGCTGACATCATAAAGACTTTGAAGGAGAACATATATGTGGAAATGTTACTGTAAAAATAGCAGAATCATATGGTTTTTGTTGGGGTGTTGAGAGAGCTGTTCAAATTGCTTATGAAGCCATAACACAATTCCCTGATGAGAAGATTTGGATCACTAACAAAATCATTCATAACCCCACTATTAATAAGGTACTTTCAAATTTCTTTCCAAATTTTGGTGATGCTGAAAATTTTGACTTGCTAAGACGACAGAAATTGATACTATGTTATATGATTTGGATGCTTTTAAAAGAATATACCTGAATTTGCAACTGGTATAACCCTAACTAGGACTTTGGAAGATTGTAAATCAGTTTTGGGGTTTTTAATGATATGCTTGGATACATATTTGTATCATTACCAGAAATATGTTTCTAGAGTTACTTATTATATATTTTTTGTGTTTAGTTTTTTAAAATTATTTTGGGATATATTCAGTATGTTTGGTATTGGGATTCAAAGATTTTCCACCCCCTCTGACAGTATAGTCTCATATTTTTTCTGCAGTACTATAGTATAACTGTACATATTTTGATTAAGGTGCATTTCAATTTAAGCATTTTAAATGCACTTGATTGTATTGTATGGTCGGATAATTGTTGCACGTACCTAAGTTGAATTTAATAAATGGTGAAATTAAGGCTTGGATTCACTCTAATCTAATCTTTCATTGTAGAAACTAAAAAATTCATTCTGTGTTGCTAAATTCATCAGCCCCAAATTATAAACAGACCCTAGGAACCATGGTTTTTTCAAGTAAGCTTTCCTTTTGAAATTGAGTGCGTGTTTGTGATTATTACTGGTCGAGATCGTGATCTAGGGCTTTGTTTATTTTTTTGGTTTCTTCGATTTCATTTTGCTGATTTCGTCGACTCACCAAAACCACTAGATTTATCAAATTTTGTGCCGGTTGAAGCATTTACCGCGATTGCGGTTGGTTTTCTCAACCGATTTAAATCCAGTAAAAAGAGAGAACGCGCTATCAAATTCAAAGACAGATCTTGCAGTATCGGTTTGGATCGATGATTCTCGGTAACTTTTCAATATTCTCTCTTGCATACACCATGTCCAATTCAATTACCAACAGTTTACTTTTGTCCAAACGCTAAACTAAAAAGTGGGTCTGCCCCTGTCCATTGGTATCTTAATTATTATTTGGTAAAAGTAAATAACTCATGCTCTATGCTGCTATTTCTTCTTGAAAATTGATAATTTAATTAATCTTTCAGGTGTATGAAGGTGTCAATATTGTTGCTATTATCTTTTTGCTGCTCATTATTAGTGTAAACCCTGACTATTTATTATTACATCTCTTGAAATTATTTGGATATAATGATCGTTATTAGTGTAAACCCTGACTATTTTATGCTTGCAGATTTTATTTATTGTATCTACATCCCATTCAGAAAGGTCTAAGCCACGAATTCTTTTGAATTCCAATGCCACAAGGGGGTAAGCTTCATTTGTCGTCTAAAACAACTTATATTTTTCAAATGAAATTTACTGAACAAAATCTTCTCTCATCATGTTTATAGACTTAAAGGAAAAATATAAATTTTACTTGTATAGACAAAAATGGAGCTTTTTATCGATGGCGCAAGACTTTTTTACACTAATTATGCTAAAATTCTTGCAGTAGTACATATATTTATTTATTCATATGTATTTATGAATGTATATAAAAGCTCTCTAAGCTAATAAGAGAAAACTCTAACTTTGGTTTATCTAATAGAACCTGTTGACACGTGTTATTGCAACTACTTTTAACTTTTACTGCATGTTGAAGACATAAATTGTAAGCTTCTATGTTACTTCTTATTCTTAATAATTCATATCATCACCAAATTAAAAAAATAGTATGGTTATTATAGTTTTGATTCTAATAATTATCTATGTGAGGTCTTGATGCCATTGGTGAGGCCATTCTGCACAAACTTAAATTTGGAGCAATCAGTTGTATAACATAATATCAGAGCTTTGATTTTTGGACTTTTTTTAGTCCAAGTCTCTGTCACTCTATCTGCATTTGGTTCCCACTTCTGTTTGTGCACATTAGTTTTTTATTTTTATCTATTTTGGATGAAGTTGGTCCTATCTGTTTGCTTAGTGAGTACGGTCACATGTGAAGGGGTTTTAAAATGCAATGTTGGGTGCATTCACTACATCTCCCCCTGCCCAATCACCCCCCTTCTGATAAGTAACTATTATTTATCAGGTTATGACTTTGAAGAAATTAATTCCCAATTTTGTTGTGTGGGCAATCTCCTATGATAGGAAATTCTGATCTCTCTTATAAAGTTTACTTAATGCTGTAGGCAAAGACACTCTGTAGATTATTGTGCAATGTATGATATTTGTGGAGCCGCAGAGAGATGGTAAACTATTGAATCGCCTTTTGGTTCCCCAAATTGTGAAGGTGATGTTGTGCTCTTTTCTACTTTTATTTAGCGGTGTGTTCAAAGCCATCAATTGATTTATTTTGTTACTTGAAAACCAATTAAACATTTAATTTCTGCTGAGGGTTTTAGTAGATGGGTTGCAGACAAATGATCTATTTTCTTCAAAGATCCAAAGTTTGTGTCCAACAATTACTGGGAATGTATGTTGTATGGAGGTTAATTTGACACATCATGTATGCAAGTCCAACAAGTATTATACTCCCTTTACTCAACTCACCTTCTCAAATGTCTCACACATGTGTTATTGGGTATACAGACTGAGAAGTAGTTTTAATATATGAGAATGTAAACGATCATGGATTAAGTATTTCTACTGAATGTTCTTATTAAGTAGCATAGGTATTTAGACTATGCTAATATTTGGACAATGGATGCTAAAAGTAGTAGCTACATTGTCACCTAAAAGTAGTAGCTACATCTGTAGCTAAAAGTAGTAGCAAACATAAATTAAGTAGTTTCTGCCATAAACCGTATGTCTTAGCTTGCTATAGAATGCCTTGGCTTGATATCCTCAATGGATGGGTGAATAGGAAAGAGAATCCTAATTTCCTTAAATAAAGGAGTTTATTTAGATATGAAATAAAATTTCATATTATTCAAAATAAAAGAGTTTATTTGTGAATGGGAAAAAGAATATGTGGTTCCTTTTATAAAAGTTTTTTTTTTTACATGGAATTGGATTCCATAATTAATTAAAATAAAGAAGTTTATTTTGATTAAAGATTTTGATTAAAATAAAATAGTTTATTTTATTCAAAATTGGATAAATTAAAATAAAAGGTTTATTTTGATTTAAATTTGGATTAAAATAAATGAGTTTATTTTGATTCAAAATTAGATTTTATACTGACTAAATTTGCCCATTAAATGATATCAATATATTGAATGTTTATTATTCATGAGATGAATATTATTTATTGATGCATATGGTGATGTGTATGATAATAAATGAGATTGATTATGGACTATTGACCAATGTGATTGGATTTTATTTTAGTTAGATGCATGAATGTATGAGTTTTACTAAATGGGGTTTGCGTACCTCGTCTTCTCTAATTTTTCTTAATGTAATTCTATCTCCCTCCTATATACTTTCCCCTGACTGCTGATCAAGGTTTCTATTTATTTTAAATAGTTTTGTAATAGGAATAGTTAGAATTAAATTTTGAAGAATTGGAGATCAAGGAGCAAGGAGCGCTTGATGACCCATTTGTAATGGAAACCGGGTTTAAATGTAATTGTTATATTTAAATATTAATTCTTGCACCCCTAGGTTTGACCTTTTGGTTCACTTGGTGGCTCTAGTGAATCAAACTAGAATAAAGTCCATAATCAATCCGGGTAGAATATAGTATTCTATATGTGCATGTTTATAATATATATATTATATATTATGCAAACATGCTTCGCATGTTAATTAATATGACACATTATTTTATATAAATACATGTATTTAAACAAGATGAGGCAAATTAATAACAAACCCCTCAAATATTTTATATTAAGTTGTAACGTTCAAAGATATTTGGAATATCGAACGTCAGCTTTAAAGCATGATAGAAACAATTATTGAATATTTAATATGAGTTTGTTGTACACACATGTATGAGTATTAAATATTTAAGATGTTATTTTATTACATATTATGTTTATAAGGAATTGAACATTATTTTTTGTTGTGCACACACAAGGTAACGTAGTTTTCTCTTCACATATGGAAATCTTTGGGTTCGACTTAACTTAAATCATTTTAGTTCTGGATGTGCACACACTTGACCATTATGATTTAAGAGGCAAAATACAAAGAGTTACATAGTTGATGTAATTGACAAGAGTTGTCTACCTATTTATTTATATATAGTTTATTGTGCACACACAAGGCTATATACATTTGAAATGGGATCTTTATTCTCACTAGCATATCTTTAATTAGATATTAAGAACTATATATATTGAGGGTAATATAGTTCAAAGAAAATAGTGGGAGATACCAATTTAAAATAAGACCTAAATTATTTTGGTAATTAATAAAAGAATGTATGTTAAAATGTTGTTAATTACAAATTCATTTACAGAATTTTACAATGTCTAAAATTACTATCACTGCGAAACATATTAGATGTTATTTAACCGGACCGTTTTAAACGGATTGGTTAAGGAATTGAGAATAGTTCTCACGGCTGAAAAGCTATCTTATGTCCTAAATATGCATATCCCTACAATGGTTGCAGACCATGGCTCTTAGGAAGAGATTGCTACTTTTAGAAAGTGGCAAGATGATGCACAGTTGGCTCAATGCATCATGCTCAGCATCCACGAAAAGTAACGAGCTTCGTCACAAAGATAAAACTATGGATGCTCTTACTATATTCCTGCACATTAAGTAGTTGATGGTGGGAAAGTAGGACTGATAAATATCAGATATCTAAGGAGCTCTTCAGATCTAGAATGACCGATGACACTACAGTACAGACACATGTCCTAAACATAATCAATTTGATTGATCAATTAGGACAACGGTTTTGTCATGGATGGAGAGTTGAGCCAAGATTTGATATTGCACTCAATCCCGGACTCCTTTCACAATTGTTGTGAATTTTTCATATGAACAAGCTATATATCAGCCTCACTGATTTGCTTAACATGTTGAAAAATATAGAGAGTCACTTTCCAACCAAAAAATACCATGTCTTACTGGTAGGGGCCAAAGGATCTTCTGAAAAGAAGAACGATTCAAAGAAGGTAAATAGAAAGGCAAAATAAAGGATAATAAGAATAAAACTGATGCGGATAGCAAAGGAGTTTGCTTCCACTGCAATAAGCCTGGACACATCTTGCAGAGCCTAACCAAAGAAGCTTAGTGAAGTTTCGGTTACAAATACAAATTTGTTCATGATTTAAAATAAATTTTTCTTTAAGTCAAGGTTCTACTTAGGTATTGGATACCGACTTTGGTTATCATAAATATAGATTTATGAAGGGACCAAGCAGAAGTAGAAAGCTAAACGAATATAAGTAATCCTATGTGTAGGAAATGAAGTAAAGGTTGTTACATTAGCCATAGGAATTTATTGTTTAGCAATGCCTACGGGCAAATCTATTAAGTCAATAAGTTGTTATTGTATTTCAGTTCTTGTTAGAAATATTATTTCCATTTTATTGTTAGACAATAAAATTTTTGGTATTATAATTAAGAACAATTGTTGTTCTATTTATAATAGTAATGTTTTGTATAGAATTGGAATATTACTTAATAGATTTTGTATACTTGACTTACGTGAAAATAATTTTACATATTGAACAAATTATTATAAGAAAAGGAGATGATCATTCATAGAGTTGAATGTGTGTATTTGCTGAAATACAAGTATGAATTATTTGAAAGGTTCAAAGAATTCAAAAGTCAAACAACATGGCAAAGTATTAGGATTCTTTGATCGGATCAAGGAAGGAATACTTGTGCAATGAGGTTTTAAATTATCTCAAATGGTTTTCTCACAATGGACGCCTCCTGATAAGCAATAATTGATTGTTGTATCTGAAAGGAAAAATCGTACCTTGTTGGACATGGTACGGCCTATAATGATTATACCGACATTCCAAAGATCCTTCAGGATGTCAGAAAGAAATGGTCGACATATCTACGAAAAAAGGTAACCTCAAAATCGCCCCAAGACTCCATAAAAGTTATGGACATGGAGGATTCTAATCTTAAGTATGTTAAGATAAGGGTTGTCCAACTTATGTGAAAAAAAGTTTCAAAGGATAAGCTTGGGACAATATTTGACAAGTGTCAATTTGTGGGACATCTAAAAAAGTAAGTTTAGGGTATATGTTCTATAATTCTACTTAAAAAAAGGTGTTTGTTCATGAACATGCGCATTCTAAGATAAAGGTGTTTATCATTGAAGGGTCTAGTGGGAGGATAATAGATCTTGAAGAGTTCAAGAACCACAAAACACTATAAGTCAAATAAGAGGAACTGCAGAGATGAACTATTGTACCACAATCGAATCATAAACGGAATAAGACCAAGATACACGGGAGGTATGGATTCATCATGGATGACGATGATGAGGTACGTATCATAGAAGATGATGATCCAGTTACATACGATGAGGAAGAGTTGTAGACACTCAGAGAAATGGATTGAAGCAAGCTTCTCAAATATGGAACATTCGTCTTGATGAGATAATCAAAAGAGTTTGATTTTATCAAAAATAAGAATGAACCAAGTGTGTACAAAAGGATCAGTGGGAGTGTCGTGACATGTCTAGTATTATATGTTGATATATTACGGATAAGGAATGACATACCAATGCTACAATCAGTAAAGATAAAGTTGTCTAAACCTTCCTCCATGAATGATTTGGGATGACTATCGTAATTGGGGATACAAATCTATATAGATAGATTTAAAAGGATGCTCAGCTTAACCCAATGAACGTATATTCATTTGATACTAAAGTCATTTAGCATGACAAAACTCTAAGAGATGTCTCATGTTGATGAGTCATGGAGTGTATCTCTTTAAATAGTCCCCAAAGACTCCAAAAAGAGAGATCGCATGAGTAACTATCATGTATGCAATGAAATGTACGAGACCTGATGTTGATCAGTCATATTCCGGAGAAGATCATTGTAAGACAGTGAAAAACATCTTAAAGTACTTAACCGGCACTAAGGATTTGATCATACATGGTGAGTCTAAATTAAAACTAGAGGGGTTAACATACTCAAGTTTTTCAGACAGACCAAGACAACAGAAAATTCACTTTAAGGTAAAGTGTTACCTTGAACAGTGGTGCAGTGAATTTGAAAGGTTCCAAACAGCAAAGAGATGCTGGTTTAGTGATAAAGACAAAGTATATAGCTATAAATGAAGCTGCAAGTTGATTGTTTGGATTAAAAGTTAATTACAGAACTAGGAATAGTTCCTAAGTCTCATCTTGTATCTAAACATGTGTTGCAGCACTTTCATTTGATTATAGGAATCATTGAAAGATGGGAAATCACTATAGAGATAGTGAACTCTCAAGAACAACATTACATATCCATTAACTAAAGTGTATCCAACAGCAGGATAATCGTCATTTAGAGAAGAAGGGTATGAGATACCATGGCGATTAGCTTTAGTGCAAGTGGGAGATTGAAAGTAGTATGCACACAAGCCAATCATGTTTGATGATAAAGCATATACTTTGTAACAATCTTATTCATTTATTAATAAAAAGTATTTATTTATTAAAGGCTTTTAATTATCTACATGATGTTGTTTTATAATATGTGACAAACCCATAGTTTTAAACAATGCTTTTAAAATAATGATGATGATCATTCTAATGAGATCTAAATTCTTAGAAAGCTTAAAACTAAAATAGTTCCCAATCGTTGGATTACTAAATTGGGGATTAGTGAATCCGGATAGATTGGTACATACGTTCTTTCTTCATTGAATGAGGATGATTAATCTCATGATCATTTTTGTGTGGAGACACTAAAGCAAATATCTGCAGTGCTTATTAGAGAATAAGTTCATCGAACGTGGCTCACTAAGGAATACCTAATGGAGTTTTACTTGCTGTCAATAGGAATTCTGTAGTGATAGTAACAAGTGATCCTTGGACTTGAGATCATCATAGTATCTTGTGTATGATGAGTTATACTTTGACTTATTCCTTAAGACCCTTAGGGTATATCAAAGGGTATGTTTGGGTATAATAAGTTGTACATGGAGATAATGTATGATCAATAAAGAATCTACCACTTCTAGTAAAAGAAGATAAATGTCCTATGTGATTCGATAAATGACAACCCAAGAGTCCTTGGCAATGAGAATGAAATTAGAAAGGAGTTTCTAATTTGCATTATTTGAGTTGTGCATTTAAGAGTCGAAATACATATAATTAAATAAAATAAGACTTGATGAAACTCCATGTCTTATATTTAATTGGGACATTGTATGGTGGAAGGATTGAATCACGGTAACTATTTACTCAAAGGTTCTTTTATGATTAATGTTGAAATCTATATTATACGGAAAGTCGTTGATCATTAGGAGACTTATCCCTATTGTAGAATAAATATTATTTATTTAAATAAGATTAGAATTGTTCTAATTGATTTATTCACAATCGGTTTAATATGGAGAACCTAAAGGGTCACACCACAAAAAGGAAGAATAATTATTTAAGAAGCAAATGGCATAATCGTAATAATAAGTTAAGTATATTTAATTTAATCTATGGGGATAGAATAAATTAAATTGCTTAATATTTATTATTTAATATTTTAGAAATATTAAATATAAATTAATAAGAGGAGTCTTATTATTATTATTACTATTATTATTATTTAATTCCTAAAGGAGTTTGGGAATTAATTAATAAAAGTACTCTCAAATATCCTAAAAGGATTAGGAGGCAAATTAATTAAAAGAGTTTAATTAATTATCCCTAATAAGATTAGGGAGCCTAATTAATTAAAAGAGTTTAATTAATTAAATAAAACTCAATTCCTTAATTGTTAAGGAGGGTTGCCCACATCTATAAATAAGAGGAGTCTTATTATGGGTGTATGGGTTGTTGACGTATTCTTAGAATACGTAATTTCCAATTGTTGGAGAGTACGCTCCTTTTCTATAGAGATAGAAAACAAGGGTTTTGCCAAATACCCATCTTCTTGAATTCTTCTTCTTCCTTGGTGGATCACCTCTAGAGGCCAAACACTTGGGTGGCTAACGTTGATCAAAGGAAGAAACCAAACCCGGTGGATTCAAGTTGAACGCGAAAAGATTGGAGGTGAACTTGTACCTGAGGAAGCTCGGATCTTCAAGGGTATGGTTCTTGTTCTTTCTTTTTCGTTTAATTAATAATTGTGCATAAAGGGTGATCCGGGTATATGGTTTGTAAAATTTTAAACTCTGATTTTTACACGTTTTCGCTAATTTTGTACAATTTGATTGCGTTCATGAATATTACAAACCTAACAATCACCACCCTTATTATGCCATGTACTGCGTACACACATTAATAAGAACATTATCTCACAATGTGGCACTGCTAATTTGAACACTGACATTGTTTTCATGTCATTGCAATTGAAGGCCGTTTCTTGAATGAAGGTTCTAAGCTTGTAGTTTGCCCAGCTATTTTGCTATATACTTGGGCTAAATAGTTTGAGCATTGGCTTTCTAATTGTATTTTTAAGATATTTTTTAAACTTTCGCATACCCTTTTATTCTCTTTTTGTTATGGATTGTAAAAAGTTAAGTTGAGGCAACCCTTTCTTTACGGTAAACAAATTACAAATGTAGTAAAGGATGGGAAAAATAAATCAGTTGGCTACACTTTGGTCAAGAAAAATTGAAAAAAAAATAGAAAAAGAGAATAGTAGAAAAAATGATTTGTCCACAAGTTGAGGTCACTTACTTTGCCACTAGCCTAAAAGTAATAGTCACATACTTAGAGTGTAATGCACAGACCGGTAAACTCTCACTACCTTCTACAATGTATATTTATTTGTTTTTCTGTGTAAAAGTTGATCATCGCACAATAATTTACTCTTTTTATTATATTTTAATTTATTAATTATAGGTACACATTTATTATTAAAAAATTGAATAATCCCGCCGCAACGCGCGAGTTTGTATCTAGTTAAAAACTAATACTCTTAATTTTAGACGTTAACCCTACTAAAAGGGACATTAATAAAAATATCCACTAATTCAATGTCATATCATACAATCATTCATAATTTCATTAAATAAAATACTAAACAAAATCTATAAATATATCAACTACAAGTTGGAGATTCTTAATGCAATATTATCTCTCATTGTTTGCATAATTAAACCATTACTAATTGAAGCAGATCCACCCCAATATACAACATTGTTATCGTTACGTCTTCTGAACGATATCCCTCATTCTCAACTACTTGAAATATATTTTTTTCTTATGTAGTTGTAGATGACCATTAATACAATAACTTCTTTGTGCCTCGATTAAAAAAAATGGCGCAAAATAGCCGGGGTTGAGACCCAACTTTGAAGGACAAAACAGCAAGCCTCACAATCAAATAAGATGTCAAATATTCATAGTCCATTACGCAAACAAGATATTCACATAAAAAGTATGCTTTGTGGATGGGAAGTATAATAAATTTAGCTTTATTTTTTGTCTAACATTATTAAAAAAACATATGATGACTATGATATTGTGTTTCTTTTTATCTTGATGGGTCTATAACAAATTTATTAGAGATTATGCCCTAGAGGCCAATTATTTGATATAATTGCTTAACGTTTTGATATTACATTTGATTGCATAAATGAATGCTTTTATTATGATTTTATTTACTGCGTTATATAAATGACAACATAATAAAAATCCTTAGAATAGTGATACAAATTATATAGTTGCAAGTATGTGACTTGAACATGAGATTATATAATTACTATTAGTATCAATCGTTTTAAATGTCCCTAATCGAGTATCATTGTTGATGGGACAACAATAATGCATTGAGACTAGTATGTGGATCGATTGATGGCCAAATCTCAATGGTCATAAATATATGAGATATTAAGTCAACGCATAAGTACATGTTGAAACGATGTCTTTGGATGGAATCCACCATGAGAATTCTATGTGGAATATTTTGTAAAATGTCATTGGAAATTCTCATAGTGACAATGATGTAATGGTCCTCTCGACTGAAATCACTATATTACTACACGGGAATTTATGTACTTTGATATCATCAAATGTCACCTTTAATGTGGTGGACTATAAAGGTGATTATTGGGTACATCATGAATCGTGTGAGGAATATGAGTGATCTAGATGGAATTTAACCTTCCTATATATTAGTGATGATATCCATAGGCCTCTTGATTGAGTAGGACTATGAAATGCATGGCCATGCTCAAATAGTGATTTGTTTCATATAGTCTACACTCATTGATCAAGAAAACTTCATTAAATTATGAAAGTATATGATTCCATGACTCGAGTTTAATCTTGGATATTAAGGTTAAAAGGATTAGATTACATTAAATTATTACTTGGGTAGCGATGATGCATTACTAGATGTCGCTCAACATTTATAATTTTATAATATGATTTTAAAATTATTGCCAACGTAATAATAACCTATAAGGTCACACACATGTAACGTTATTAAAAGGGAATTAATTTAAAGGATTTAAATATATCAATGTGATTGATAGTATTTAAATTACTTAATTTAAATTAATAGGATAATTTATATATATAGGTATATTAATTAAGTAAGACTTAATTAAGATATATATATATATATATATATAAATTCGGATTTTACAAATTAGGGTTTTGAATAGTGGTTTTAATTAGCTATATATATGATATGTAGCCTCCACTTTGGATAGAACTCACTTCATTACAATCCAAACCCTAGCCCACTCTTTAGAGAGAGACTAGAGAGAAAAATCATAAATCCATCCTTGGTGGCTAGTACCACACTTCCTTCTTCTCCGCAGATCGTGGGGACGATTAGATGCATAAGCGTTTGTGTGGATACCGTAGAGACGCTTGATCCACTTGATTGCGTTGGAGATTCAATAGAATCGGTTCTAGCAAATCAAATCGGTAAAATTTCTATCCTCTGAATTAATTGATTTTCGCATGGATCCTGTTTTGGGGTTTCGGAAATTACTTTGAATTGTTCAATTTCCGTTGCGTTTTCTGTGCCGAAACACCAACAAAATTAACAATCCATTTTAGATAATAACACCAATTATCAAACATTACCCCCATTCATATTGGTCAACCATTAAACATCTGTCAATAACTTCCAACAATCTCCATGTTGCATACTGTACTTCATATGAGTATATTTTAAAAGTGAAGGTTATGAAAACGAAAATTCATTACTTGCTAATGAAAAGTCAAGTGGAACTGGAATAGTATATTTTTTTTACTTAGTATATCCTTTAATTAGACAAATTAACCTTCAATTACACAAATTAACACATCCTTCAAAAATAAAGTGTTACACCTATTACTTTGTTTGCATTGTATTTAAGTTAATAATTTTATTTATTTATGTGTAATCAATATCTTACTAATAAGTTGTTTGGAGATGCGCAATATAAGATGCATCATTGAAGTATGATCTTGCTCTACAACTTTCATTAGAGATTCTCTCTATTACTGAATTACGTTCAATTTGTCATTCAAACTATGTCACGTGTTTATTCGAAATGATATGTTCTTTCCATGTCCACATCTAGGAGGTTATGTTACACAAACATTTTAAAGATGTCAGATCATTAAATTGAGTTACAATTTAGCGTGTGGGACGTCTCCTGTGTGTATGTACAATATAATGCGAGTGGTCATTTTGAAATCAATACTTATTTGAAAGATCTACTAAACATTAATTTTTTAGTAAGATTATCAATGAAAAATAAAATAAAAATAGAAACATCCATCTTATTGCGATTTTGCTAAATTTACGAATTCAAATATGAATATATGATGGAGAGCATTTGTTAAATTAAATTGATTTCAATCTTGAGAATATTATTCTGAAAAATATATTAGCACGTGAAGAAATAAAATTCTAAGACTGTATTGATGTTTAGTTGCTTTTAATTATTGAATAATGAGTATTGGAGTTAGTTTATTACTTAAAGATTGCCTATTCAAATAATACTTCTGAAATAGGATAGGATACGATGATTGTCAGTTATCTGACGGTTGAGCTTTTGAGCGTCATATTCTTAACTTAATTTAAGTTTTGAAAATGACAAATCTTACAACAAGTAATGTTTTTTAAGTTATGATATTCAAAATTGTATTAACATAAATTAAATAAATTTATGTCACTTTTAAAATGAAAAGTGTTTGAAATAATTTTTTGAAAAGTCAATAATAATTTCATAATTAAATTGAATAAATAAATTTAAATTAAATTAAATTGAATAATAATAATAATTTCATAATTAAATTGAATAAATAAATCGGAAGGGAGAGTATAAAACATTTAATAAATACAACACCAAACTCATAATACATAAATACTAATGTATTATAGCAGTCAAATTTTTACTTTGGGTCTCAAAAGAACATATTATTTTCATCAAATTGGGATGAAAAAGTTGTGTGGTATACAAAAAGTTGTGAATTCTACGGCCCGAGTGATATTACTCGACCCATGAGATTTGGAGTTTTAGCCTATATGATGAATTCTTCATCATATAGTAGTAGTCCCTCCGTTCTCCGATATAAGAAGTGTTTTTGTCATTTAATAAATGTTATTTTAGAATTTCAAGTAAGCATTAATTGTTTAATTTTTAATATTATTCAAAGTATTAAATATAATTTTAGTTCTCTCACTATTTTTTACTTAATAAATAATTATCTATTTTTTCAATACAAAGATAGACAATTAATATTATATAATTATTTTCTTAATACCCCAGTTGTGTATAATTTTAAAACGAGTTATATTATGTCAGGCATTAATGTGAGGCACATAGTAATACTCATTTTTGTTATAAACTTCTTACTTTCTGATAAAAGGTCCGAAATAAGGACTAGTATTTGAATGATGACTATGCATCTGATCAGTAACCCTATCTATCTATCTCGTCCGTCGTCGGATAATTTACTTAATTGGCTCGCATTCAATTCACCATTATTACGAATTGATTTTTTTGATACTTCAAATCCTTATGAAGACAAAATTTATACTACTACTAGTAATTGGTGGGGCAAGATGTGTAGTTGATTGACTCGGCGTTAAGAATAGTAGTCGGTCCAGGAGGCAGGAGGGACGGAACCGGGAAGGAAAAGTAAAATGATATTACTACTATATTATGAATTTTTATGGAGTATTAATTAATTAGATGAATAAATATGAATGATACTACAGTAATATCATAGGAGAGATGTGTACTACAGTAATAATTGGTGGAGTAACATTTTATAATTCTCACAATTTAATAAAAATTGTAATTATAATTCCCCTTAAATTTATAACAATAGTGTTGGGTCATTATATTTCACATATTAGGCCGACCCGATTAGGCTCATTCATTTGATTAAATTTCTTGGGTCATTTCTATTGGGCTTGGCCAGTTGGGCAGGGTCAATGGTGTTTCTTGGTGAAGTCTTGAAAGACTTAGGTTGAATTGAGTGGACCGATCCATTAGATATTTTAATATCTTTATCTTTGACTTGTAATGATGAAAAAAGATAGTTGTTGACCAAAAGTCTGCAGATCATTAATGTGGATGGGATAATAGTCGGCCGGCGATGGGAACAGTGACAAGAAGTAGTGGGTAAAACTAAATGCGATTAATTTAGGATGGTCGTGGTCGGTGGATGGGCGTCGGGATATCGAGGATAAGACACGGTTAACTGGGCAAGATAGTATAACAAAACAAGGAGGTCTTCAAAGTAAAGGTAACTGATAACTTTATCTTCTTCAATACACTAGATTTTTTTATCCTCCATTGTTGACCCTTGTGATCGCTTTATCAGATCGACTCTCACGCCGAAATTTATCCCAACGACTGTCGAAGCCGCGTCGAAGCTTGTGGTGTTGTTGGTTGTGTTTAGTGTGCAGGATCAGGACGTCTTACGTGATTGGGACGTGACAGAAGATCTTGGCGTTAACATTGGCGCTAGAAGGAAGGGTGTGTTCTAGTGTCTTGTAGTTTTCAATCACAAACCTTTATTTGTTCTACGTCGGAAGAGATGGTGAGGAGTAAGCGAGACACACGAAAAGACAACAAAGAAAATTTGTGAGCTCATCTCGTCCAACATATTTACATTAAGGATCGTCTGGGTCCTTCAAAGAGTCTTCACGAGAAGGTGAAACCTTTGCTTCAGCCAGCGTTCAAGGGTTCTCGTTCGAGAGCTCATGGTGGAGCCAGACGGAGGTTGGTGTTTGCTGATGATAAAGGCCGTGACCAAGATCGAAGGCAGGTGGAGGGTTCACCACCTAGAACTCATCACCAAAGTGGTCGAGATGATAAAGCTGCCAAGTTGGCGAGGATGGCAGAAGAAGTAGATAAAGCTTTAGAGGTTCTTCTAAAGCAGAGGGAGGATATAGTTGTGCAGATGCTTGGATGATGGCGATCGAAGGACGAGGCGCCCACCTATATCGATCCGAAAGGCGTAGTAGCATAAGGATGTACAACATCGGGAGGGAAGGAGTTGGAGCATTCCGTGCATGAGTCTCGGGGTCGACCTCAGGAGAGAAGGAGATCAAGAAGCAGAACTCCTGAGATACCAAAGAAAGCACTTATTGTCATTGGTTCTCAAGATCGAGATGGTGGCGGATAAAAGAGAGTCTGGTCGGAGAGTATATGCACTGAGTAGAAGGAGAGAGCATCAACGTGAATATTCTCATCATGAGGATAAAGTTGCACGCTGGAGTAGATCCAGAAGTCCAACAAAGGCAGTAGGGTCAGATAGAGGAGGTCGATCCACTCAGAAGCAGAAGGTTATTTAGGAGAAAGAAGTCTCCTCGCAACCGGAAGCTGTAGACTTTTTAGTTAAGGAGTTGAAGGAGCTTCGGAAGCAGCTGGCTAAAGTTCAATAGGTGAAGGACACTCCGGAAAAGAAGGCGTCCCCTTTTTCTTCGGATATCCTCAAGGAGAAGGCAGATACCACAAAGAAGTTACCCCATATGGAGAGTTACGATGGGTTTGGGGACCCTTATGACCATAGCCAGACGTTCGACCGGATGATGGATTATTATGATTTCACTGACGCTGCCAAGTGCCACACGTTTGTTACAACATTGAGGAAGGATACAACATTGCCGAGCTATGTGACAAATTTCATGCTCGTTTTGGAAGCAACCGAAGAAGAGGAAAACCTACGGGTTATTTGGCACAGGTCCGACAGTTTACTAATGAGTCCTTGGGTCAGTATGTGAAGCAATTCAGGGAAGCGATTGGCAGTTGATGAGACTCAATGATCTTCAGTTGTTGGGTTATTTTGAAATGGAAATTTGGATCTAGTGAAGTCTGAAAAGTTGGTGAAGAAGCTGATGTTTCACCATCCGAAGAGCTTGGCCGAAGTTTTCGATAAAGCAGAGGGCTACATTGTGGTGGAGGAGGCTATGAGTAGCAAACGCCCGTCTTCTTGGACGAGGATGAAGGAGGCGGATACACTTCTAAGTGTCAAGCGATCAGAAGAAGGTGGGAGGGTATAATGATCGGCCAGAGGGCAGCTCAAAGAAGTACAACAACACATGGTGACAGGGAAGTAATCGCCCACCTGCTCCTACCCAGAAGGTGAATAAGGTTTACACCAAACTGAACACGGATAGGTCGGTGATTTTGGATCAGATTAGGAACCAGCCGTTCTTTGAACCACCTCGTGATAATTTTAAGCCAGGACAGGGCAACACTCGAATATTTTGTGGCTATCATCAAGCTACAGGTCACGACACTAATGAATGTTGCAATCTGAAGGACTTCGTAAAAAGAAAGGTTCAAAGCGGTTTGTTGGTTTAGTATGTGGTAGGAAGGACCATCAAAGAAAGCAATAGAATGTTGGCCAGATCTTTATTGAGACGGCTCAAAACGGTTCCACCGTCTACCGCTTCAAATCAATCAACCACGCAAGGCACGTCGTTGATGTAATAACCGGTGGGACGGCAAGGAAATTGGTAGGGAAGAAGAGGAGGGGATATCTCGATTCAGTCATGTCCATGGCGGGTGTTCTCCCGAAGACCGACAGACCATTTCCAGGGACAGTTATTTCCTTCACCGATGCGGATTATCCTTCGGAGCCCATCGAACCTCATGAAGGGGCATTGGTTATTACTGCACAAGTAGGTTCGGTGGATATGAAGCATATGATGATAGACAACGGGTCTTCTATGGATATCCTATATGCCCATGCTTATCAGAGGATGTATCTTGATGGGAGAAAGATGGAGGTGGGGCAGGAAGCTCCTTTATATAGCTTCAGCAACGATCCGGTCAAAGTGGCAGACACTATTGAACTACCAGTAATCTTCGGCACAGCTCCTCAGCAGGTAGAAATAACATGTAAATTTTATGTTGTGCATGTAGATTCTACCTACAACACCATCTTGGGTAGACTCTACTCGATGACTCCAAGTCATTACTTTCATCCTCACTTTAAGATCAAGTTCCCGATAGACATGGAGTTGGAGAGGTAGCGAGGGACTTGGATCCGCTGCGAACGATGCTACTGTGAATGCCGTGATTGCCTGAGTAGGGGTAGAATTCGATGGCGAAGCAAACCATGGCGATTGAGATCGAGCCCTTTCTTTCGAAAGCGATTCGAGCCATTGGTTATTCTGCAGGAGAGACGGAGGAGATCGAGCTAATTCTGGGAAAGAAAGACAAAACAGTGAAGATAGGTTCGGGTTTGCCGGAACCTCTCCGAACAAACCTTATGGAACTTCTTCGCTGCTATGTGGGCATCTTTGCATGGGAGCCACAAGACATGCTTGGAACTAGCAGAAAGATTGCCGAGCACCGACTATATGTAGATCCATCAAAGAAGCCAGTTCGGCAGAAGAGGAGGATCTTTGCACCTGAAAGACAACGGATCATTGATGCAGAAATTGCCAAGTTGATAGCTGCTAACTTCATCTTTGAGATCGATTATCCGGAGTGGATGTCAAATGTAGTGCTGGTGCAGAAGCAGAATGGAAAGTGGCGAGTTTGCATCGACTACACGGACCTGAACAAAGCTTGCCCGACTGACTTCTATCCTCTACCCCATATTGATCAGCTCATCGATGCCACTTCGGGGTATGCATTACTAAGTTTTATGGATGCTTTTTCAGGTTATCATCAAATATCTATGTGCAAAGAGGACATTCCGAAGACAACATTCATCACACACCGTTCGGTGTATGCCTATAAGAAGATGACCTTTGGCTTGATTAATGCTGGAGCCACTTATCAGAGAATGATGAACTTCGTCTTTCAAAAGCAGCTAGGAAGGAACATGGAGGTATATGTGGATGACATGATAGTGAAGATCATGATTGTTCAGAAGCACCTGGATGATCTAGAGGAATGCTTTCAGACTGTCCGTCATCACAAATTGAGACTCAATCTTACAAAGTACACCTTCGGGCTCGGTGCAGGGAAGTTCCTAGGATATCTGGTCAGTCAAAGGGGTATAGAAGCCAATCCAGAGAAGATCCAGGCCATACTAAATATGAAGACTCCTCAGTCATTCAAAGACGTCCAACGTCTGACCGGGAGGATTGCAGCCTTGAAGAGATTTATGTCCAAGTCGGCAGAGAGATGCTTGTCGTTCTTTGATACGTTGAAGGGACCGAAGAATGCGAAAACGTTCCAGTGGACTTCGGAGTGTGAAGATGCCTTTCAAAGCATAAAAACGTATTTGTCTTCGGTTCCTTTATTGGTGAAACCTGTTTGTGACGCCCCCAAAATAGGTATACATCACCCATTCTGAGTCGCCAATTATATGGTACAGAAACAACTATAACTTTTATTATTACAATTGTCATGCAAAATACGACAACACACATGTTGTGAGTTTAAATACAAATAGTCTTCTAGACAATATCCACACTCAAATAAGTCTTCATTACATTTATTGATACACTATTTTATAAAAATAGTGAGGACTGCTAAGACAACTGTCTTGGACCATCACTCTTTACCCCGACTTGGTTCCTGCTACATTCTCAACTCCTGAGAAGAAAAATAGAACAAAAAGGAAAAGGGTGAGCTCAATTAACCCAGTAAAGAATACTATGACTAAGATAAAGAACAACAATTTATCGTTAGCCTTGAACAAATCAGATAAAATATAATGGACAACCAGTTTTAGATCAATATTCGCAGCGGAAATAACAATTCATTAGAAGAATTAAGTAGAGAATGAAATCTACTATCATCTATGAATTTAAAAGTCCATCATCAATATTTTATCCCTGTAACATCAATCAATATACATCTTGCATCAAATTTTCATCTTTGCACTACACGGCCAAAGAAGATAGTCATTTCATATCACCGAGTTAGCCGTGTTCATCTCAACACCTGTTCATCTTTGCACTACGGGCCAAAGATATTCATCAGGTAATCATTTATCTTTGCACTACAGGCCAAAGATATTCATCAAGTATCACCATTAACGACTGAGGATGATAAAAAATATTTTAGAGAACGAATCCAGTGAGATAGAAGAACAAAAATTAAGAATTCGTACTTTAGATGAGCCAAGTTTAAAAACGCTCCATAATAAACCATAGTGAAGATAAAAACATGGATTCAATTTCAAGAATAAGGATCACAACAGATAACTTGGAAGGAAGAAAAAAATATATTTTTTTTGTGAACAATACTTGTGAACAGTAACCGTGAACAGTACTCGGTCATGAAAAGTTTCAAATTTGATTAAAAGTTTAGACCAATATTCCTATGAAATGATATTAGATGAAGCGAAATTTCTAATCATTTCAGGAATTATAGAAGCAATACTTATCATAGTAAGTTCAAATTCAAGAATACAAGATGAAATAATATTGCTTACATAATAGGGAGTATGGAAGAAAATAATATTTCTCACGAGTATTGCAATAAAATAATATCCTTTACCTTAGTAGACACTGGATTTGACTGGAATATCGGATATTATTCTGAGAAAATCTTGCAAAAAAACTACGCTCAAAGTATTCTTATACTCAAGAAAAATACTCACAATATTACAGAATAAGAATTTCTGATTATGAAATGGTGTGTTAAGGAAGGAGAGGTTACCCCTATTTATAGTAAAACGGATGGAGAAAATTTTGAAACACTAGGCCTAACTCTGCCAAACTTCCTCCGCCAACTTCCAAATTCTAATTTGCCTAACTTTCATTCAATATTTTCATTGGGTGAGGGCCCATCAATTTGAATAAAATGCATTGTAGGAGAAAGTATTATGCTCATCAATTTAGAAAATAATCACATTTTGCAAAAACATAAAGAAATGAATGGCACATCTTTTTGACAACTGAGGGCCACCCAATTAGTCACACTCTGCCAACTTAAAGAAATGAATGCACACTGTGACGCCCCCAAAATAGGTTCATTCCATCTAATCCATTTTGAGTCGCCAAATACATGGTACAGAAACAACTATAACTTTATTAGTACATTTGTCGTGCAAAATACGACAACATATATACTGTGAGTTTAAATACAAATATTGTCTTCTAGACAATATTCATACCCAAATAAAGTCTTCATTATAATTATTGATACACTATTCTATAGAATAGTGAGGACTACTAAAACAACTATCTTGAATCATCACTCCACACCCCGACTAGTCCTGAAAAGAAAAATGGAACAAAAAGGAAAAGGGTGAGCTCAACTAGCCCAGTAAAGAATATTATGACTAAGATAATGTACAACAAATTATCGTTAGTCTCAACGAGGAAAATCGATAGAATACAACAGAATGACAAGTTTTAGATCAACAAGCTGCAGTGAAACAATAATTCATCGGAAGAGTTAAGTAGAGAATGAAATCTACTATCATCTATGAATTTAAAAATCCATCATCAATATTTTATCCCTGTAACATCAATCAATATTCATCTTTGCACTACAGGCCAAAGATATTCATCAGTCGGTCATATTTATCTCAACACATGTACATCTTTGCACTACAGGCCAAAGATATTCATCAGTCGGTCATGTTCATCTCAACACCTGTTCATCTTTGCACTACGAACCAAAGATATTCATCGAGGAAAATCATTAATCTTTGCACTACAGGCCAAAGATATTCAGTAAAATCATCATTTAGGACTGAGGATGATGAAAAATATTTTAAAGAAAACGAATTCAGTGAAACAAAAGAACAAATATTAAGGATTCGTACTTTAAACAATCCGAGTTCAAAATACTTCATAAATAATCATAGTGAAGTAAAATTCAAGAATGATCAAAACATGGATACAATCAAAGTTTTAGTATCCATAATAGATATCTTGACAAAAATAAAAATTTAATTTTTACGTGAATAGTCAAGTATTAATGAATAGTCTTCAGTATCGTGAATAGTCTTGAGTATCGTGAATAAGAACTCCCCGACACTAAAAGATGAGAATTTCACAAGAAAAATTATCATGCTTCGTGAATAAGACTTCGTGAATAAGTAACTCGTGAATAGTAACTCATGAATAGTAACTCGTGAATAGTAACTCTGACATAAAAAGATCAGAATTTCACAAGAAAAATCTTACCAATATTTCGGTATAATGATATTGAAAGAAATAATATCATTTAAAAACAAATAATATCCTTTACCTCGAAAAGACCAGTCTTTCACGGCGAGAATCTTAGATATAGTCTTTGAAGGAACTTGCACCATATAGAAACATTCAAGGTATCAAAATACTCACAAGAATACGCTCAATATATCGAGAGAGAAAAAGTGAGAAGATTTCAGTTTCTGGTGTGATTTTCAATTCTAACCTAAGCACCCTATTTATAGGAAATTGCTTAGAACACCAAAGCAGAAAATTTAATAAAATAATAATATATTTATACAAATTTTCTTAGCACACCAAGAATCTGAATTCAACAACTTATCACATGTTTAATGAGGCCACAAAATGTAAAAAAACATTTTTCTTTAAAAAAATTATTAAAACTTCCAAAAATCAATTATTTCGAAACTTCGGAACTTCAATAATTCACAATAAATAGTCCTTTTGTCAGAAAATTTGAACCACATGTCCTTTCTATAGGAAATTTCATTATCTACAACTTTGCAGAAGAAAGTTTTTCCAAATTCCAAATAGAAATTGACCGAAATTCACAAACGGGCGATTTTACAAGCTATAATCAAATTTTAGTCAAGAAATGAGGTTCGTCGACAGACAAAACATGTGTTAATCATTTAATGCCACAAAAATACTCTTCCTCCTCATATACTCATATATCCCACATTCATTGTAAAAATATCACCATTATTATATTATTAAAATAATATATTTAAATGAATTATTTTATTAGAAAAAGATAAAATATTAATTTTCAACAATTGTCACATTAAAAATTTTATCCATCTATATCCACATAAAATTAATATTTTTTTTATCATATAAATCAATAATTAATTATTCACAAATAATATTACTGAGAATCACAATAATCGATAACTTGCAGCGGTTCAGGAAAGAGGGCTTTTCAATAAGGATTTCTCACTACTCTTGGTAATTAATTAGATGACCAAACCTCTCATTAGACAGAACTTTCTAGACATTGCCTGTAAGACCCCAAATAATTAATAAATAATTTCCTCTAATTATTATTTTGAATAGTAAGGGTTGATTTGATTAATGTGGATAGTTATGGGTAAAATACGCAAATATTTCAAAATAAGCAAATGGTTATAAAATATTCATTGTTGTGGGGAATATTCGTTTGGTCGTGGAATATTCTCATTTGTCGGAGAATATTAAATGCATTGGTTGCGATCTTTAATGGGCCCCATAACTGAAAAGCGATTGGATGAAGAAGCACAAATATAAGTTGTTTAAAAATAACTGCGTAGTTATTACTGGTTGATCATTGTTAAAATACTCGGTGGTTAAAAACACGAAGCACACGGTATTGCACCAATTATTGATTCTTACGTAAGAAGGCACTACTCAATAATGGTTACGGTAATTCTTATTCGAAGATTTTATTTTATTTATTTAATAATTCTTTGCGTTGATATTTTATATCTTTGTTGTTTGATAATTGTCATTACACAATTATTTTTCATTATCGAAGCAATAATTCATATTATCTGAATAATATTATTAGATAACATTATTGGCAATGTCTAGAAAGTTTACATCTAAGGAGAGGTTTGGTCACCTAATTGCGCCAAGTAAGGAGAAATTCTTATTGGAAAGCCCCTCTTTCCAGGAGCTGCACGGTTGTCAATATTGTGATTCTCGTAATATTATTTGTGAATAATTAATTATTGATTCATATGATGAGGAAAATATTGATTTTATGTGGATATAGATGGAGAAAATTTTAATGTGACAATTGTTAAAAATTAAAATTTTATATTTTTCTGATAAAATAATTCATTTAAATATATTATTATATTTTAATAATATAATAATAATGATATTTTTACGATGAATGTGGGATATATGAGTATATGTGGAGAACGAGTATTTTTGTTAACAAAAATATTTAAAGCATGTTTTATGTGTCGGTGGACCCCATTTCTTGACTGAAATTTGATTATAGGCTGTAAAATCGCCCGTTTGTGGATTTCGGTCAATTTTTATTTGGAATTTGGAAAAACTTTCTTCTGCAAAGTTGTAGCGAATTGGATTTCCTACAAAAACTCGCGAGATTCAAATTTTCTGATAAAAGGGCTATTTATTATGAATTATTGAAGTTCTGAAGCTCTGAAATAATTGATTTTTGGAAGTTTAAAATAATTTAAATTAGAAAAATATTTTTGATATGTTTGGTGGGCTTGGTTGGTTGTTGAAATGAGCTGATTTCAGTTTATAAGAGTGTGCGTAGGAAAAATTTTATATATATTAATATTATATTAAATTTTCTACTTTGGTGTTCTAAGCATTTTCCTATAAATAAGGTGCTTAGGTTAGAATTGAAAATCACATTTAAGCTCAAGTTTTCTCTCTATATTATCGAGCGTATTTCTTGTGAGTATTTTGAGTATTGCTATATGGTGCAAGTTCAAGTCATGCTTTATATCCAGGTGTTTAAATTTAGAAGTCTTGATCTTTCGAGGTAAAGGATATTTTTTTTCGTAATGATATTATTTCTTCAATATCATTATGTTGAAATATTGATCTGAAAGTTTTATCAAATTTAGAACTTTTGGTGTCTGGAGTTCTTATTCACGTATCGACCTTTATTCACAAATCAAGACTATTCATCGAAAAATGAAAATTTTCCTTTTCGTCTAAAATATCTATTGTGGATACTAGCTTTGATTGTATCCATATTTTGATCATTCTTGAATTTTACACCACTATAATTATTTTTGAGGTATTTTTGGACATGGATAAAACAAAGTACTAATCCTTAATCCTTAATCCTGTCATTTTTGTTTTCTTTGGATTCGTTTCTTTAAAAATATTTTTCATCATCTTCGATCTTAAATGATGATATTGTTGAATATCTTTGGCCGTAGTGCGAAGATGAATGATTTTCGATGAATATCTTTGGCCCGTAGTCGCAAAGATGAGCAGTGTTTAGATGAACATGATTAAGTGATGAATATCTTTTGGCCCGTAGTGCAAAGATGAATATTTGATTCCGGATATATATTGATTGATGTTATGGGGATAAAAGATGAGCGATGAACTTTTAAATTCATACATAGAATATAGTAGTTTGCATTCTCTACTTAACTCTTCTAATGAATTATTATTTCAGCTGCGAATCTTGATTTAAAACTTGTTATCTATTGTATTCTATTAGATTTTTCCTGTTGAGGACTAACGATAATTTGTTGTATATTATCTTAGTCATAATATTATTTATCGGGCTAGTTGAGCTCACCCTTTTTCTTTTTGTTCCATTTTTTCTTCTCGTGAGGCGAGAATATACGAAGACGTAGTGCTGAGGAGGTGCGGAATGAAGGTTCTAGAGAGAGTTGTTTAGTTCCTCACTATTTTTTTAAAATAATGTATCAATAAATGTGATGAGGATTTATTTGAGTATAGATATTGTCTACAGAAGATAATATTTGTATTCAAACTCATGCTTTTTCTTGTTGTAATAATAAAGTTGTAGTTGTTTCGCATCTACGTATTAACAACTCGAATGGGTGATGTATACCTATTTTGGGGCGTCACATCGCCAATAATGTTATCTAATAATATTATTAGGATAATATGAATTATTGTCAGATAATAAAAAATCGTGTAGTGACAATTATTAAAATAACAATAATATAAAATTTCAACGTAGCAATTATTGAATCAATAAAATGTAATATTGAACGGTAATTACTATAACAATTATTGAGTAGTGTCTTCTTTACGTAAGAATCAATAATTGGTGCAAATACTGGTGTCTTTATTGTGTTTTAACCACCGGGTATTCCAACAAGATTAGCAGTAATAACTACGCCCGTCTTTTATAAACAACTTATATTTGTCATTTTTTTCATCCAATCGCTTTTCAGTTATGGGGGCCATACACAAGGTCGCTACTGTCGCATAATACGATATATTTCAAACAATGAAGAATATTCCATGACCAAATGAATATTCCCCGACAACAATGAATATTTTATAACCACTTGCTTATTTAAGATATTTGCGCATTTTACCCATAACTAACCACATTAATCAAATCAACTCTTACTATTTCAAAATAATAAATAGAGGAAATTCTATTTTATTTAAAAAAATTTGGGGTCTTACACACACCTTTTAGAAATTTTGCCAAATGAAGGGCCACTCTTTGAAATCAAGCTTGCAGGCAACTCATTTTCCATTTACACTAACCATTTTCATTTCCCCCAATCATACCAACCAAAACAAAGTTACCACCTACTTTCTTTTGAAAACAAGTAGTCATATACATTTTGTTTACTTCCGTTTCAAATTACCACATGCTTATATATTATAATAATATAATTATTAAACAATTATAGTATATTATAATAATATATTTGAATAAATAATTTATCGGAGAAATAATTGTAATTCCACAAAATATGTCAAACTTTCAACAATTATTTCATACTAAAAATTCCTTCATTTATATCCACATAAAATATAAATCCATAATTAATTATTCACAAATAATATTACAGAATCACAATTATGACAACCAGGCCGTTCCCAGGAAAGAGGGGGCTTTCCAAAGAGGATTTCTCCTTACTGGCACGCAATTAGGTGACCAAACCTCTCCTTGATAGAACTTTCTAGACATTACCAATAATGTTATCTAATAATATTATTCAAATAATATGAATTACAATAAGGGGGTAAAGCTTCGCAGATTCGAAGTGAGAGATTTTGTCTTTAGGGAAGTTAAAACATCTACACCTCAGAATTCGGGAAAATTGATGCCGAACTGAGAAGGACCGTATGAAGTAGTTGAAGTACCAAAGCCAGGGACTTATCGATTAAAGGCATTAGACGGATCAGAGATCAAGAATACTTGGCATCTTTGGTAGTTTCTTAAGTACTTTCAGTAGAGATCGAGTCAGTTTACCGGAAGTCTGTAAATATTTGGATCATCATCAATAAAAGATTCACTTTTTCACAATTGATCCTCTTCTTATTGGTCCTAAGTTCACAATGGTGTAAGGAGGACGGGGGGGACTCGCTGACCATTCGATAGTAGCCTTTTTGGCAGGTGGTCCTTATGAATTTGTCAGGCCCTTCGGGGTAGGCAAACTTCATCGGTGTAAGGAGAACGAGGTGGACTCGCTGACCATTCGATGGTAGCCTTTTCGATAGGAGTGTCCTCATGGGTTTGTTATACCCCTGTGTGGTAGACAAATTCCATAGTCCTTTTAATATTGTTTTACCGCGAGTGGTAAACAATATGCACCGAAGTAAGGAGGTTCGGTCGGACTCGCTGACCACTTGATGGTAGCCTTGTTGTTAGGTGTGTCCTTATGAACTTGTTCTACCCCGTGTGATAAACAAATTCCATGGTCCTTATAAAATTGTTCTACCCTGAGTGGTAAACAAATGTCCTTATATACTTGTTTTACCCCGAGTGGTAAACAAGATCTTGATGGTGCAAGGAGGATCAACCGAATTCACCTTTACGCCTAATCTATCTCACACTTGATGAACGATAAGTATGCATTACTTTATTTTATTTTAAGTGTTGAGTTCGGTTCATTCAGTTCAGTTCATTATGATTCAGTATTATTCTTCAACTTAACTGTTATATGCCTTATCTGATTCACAGTTTAAGTTAAGTTCAAAAGACACTTATTCAATTTTAAGTTAATTGATACTGAATTATTGACAAGAAACGGAAGAAGCGAAGTCCTTCGAGAAAAGAAAGTTGAAATTTCATTCATAATTAACTATTCGTAATGTTAAACGATTGCATAAAGATAGAAATTTTTACAAAAATTCTTAAACAATTCCAGAGAAAATAGGAGTATTCACTTCAGGCATTATCCTCGCCCTTTGAAGAGTCAAGCAGAGCCGGATCTACCTTGGCTGATATTAGTTTTTCTTTACCTCGATTTCGACAGAGCTTATAGCCTTCAGAGTATATCTTCATGATTTCTCCATTGATCTCATCTGATTTCCGATACTCTTCACAGATCTGCTTGCGAAGATCATCGGTCAAAGGAGGTCCAAGATCTCGAAGAGCCCGAAGTTCTCGGATTTCTTCCTCAAGCTTCTAGCGCCTATTCAGATGACCAGATTCTTTTAATTCCAGTTGTTCGACCAATTTAGCCAAGCTCTTATTGCTGGCTTTCAGCTCCTTAATTTCCCCATTCTTATTTCATACCTTTGAACCAGGTCAACATTCATCTTGACAATTTCTTGGTGGTTGGCCTTGGTTAGCTTTAGTTCTTCATCAGACGCTTTCACCTCTTCCTTGGTCTGGGCCAACTCCTTTCGAAGACCCTCATTAGTATGGAGGACATATCCATATTGGCTTCTTTCTTGGGCCAACGTCGATTTTAGGGTGGCATTCTCTTGTCTTATAGCCGCCTCTTCGGTTTTGGCTTCAGCTTTAATAGACCTTGGACGTAAACGTCCGAATACAGCATTTGCTAACACATGTTCAGCATTGTTTGATCAGTCTCAAATATCTAAGTATAAAGATAATTATAGAAATTAAAGAGAGAACCAATTACCTTTGCCAGATAGCTCATGCCTTCCTTAAGCAGATCCTCGTTCAAGCTGTTACCGAATCGGTGATCGTCGGTTTCCCGGACGAAAGCATCAAACAGTTGAAAGGGGAAGTTGGCGTTAAACCGAGGCCACATGGTTGGAGATGCCATAGCATCATTTTGAAACTCATACGACGATGGCTTTAAGGGGGAGGGAATGGGTCGATCATGAGATGGTGATGGATCCATGCATATGTTTTCGGGGGAAGGTGATCGAGCAGGAATAGGGTCATGAACCGGTGAAAGAACAGAAGATGAGCCTGTGTGACTATCTGATGGTTACTTCCTTTTTCAAGAGAGTGTGGGGATAGGTTCGTTCGGTTCATCGTCGTCTGAGACTTGGATTTCAACGGGAAAGTTAGAGGAATGACAGCTGAGGAGGGAGGGATTCGAAGATCATCGGCAGACAAGGATTGATCTTAGTCCGTAATTTCTTGACACGAAGGACTTTTGCCCGTTAGTGTATAGGTATGTCGAACAGACTTCCGGTTGGAAGCGAGTTCGGGGGTGTAGGAGTGGAGTGCGGATGAAGGGTTTGCTTACAGGTTTGTTTACAGGTCACTTTCAGGGTTTATTTCTGGGCGGATGGATTTAGATCTCTTAGCAGATCTTTTCCTTCGTCGAGGCTTGAGGGATTCTTCATGTGGAATAGGCTTGTCGGTTTGTGGATCGTTGATTGAAGGGTTGGTAATTGGTATTTCAGTAGGGGGAGGGCCAGCTTGGGGAGGTTCTTCTGTTGGGAGCTCTTCAGTTGTTTCCGTAGTCTTTCCAGCCAAAAAATCTTCAAAATCTTTCACTTCCGAAGAATTCGATTTGATCAAAGATACTGTAAGAGTTATATGACAACAAATCAGAGCCAATATTATAAAAATTTAGGCAATCAGGCAAAATCAGAGTTTATACTTACGTTTATGATCATATAGCGACGCCTGTTTAGAAAGAAGTCCATGCTTCCATTTTTCCAGTGGGAAATTCCCAAAAAGCTCTATCATCTCGTTCACTCTTTCATCGGATATGTCACCAAAATCTGCAGAGATTTTTTCGTCAGTAGCCCAGTTTGGTAAGGAAGCAATTTCTTGTCCTTTGACGAAAAACCATTTCTCGTGCCACCCCCTGTTGCTCGAAGGAGTGTTTATTAAAGACCGCCTCTCAAATCTTTCACCTGTCTTTGGTGTTTCTACCTAGAACTTTAAACCCTTTTTCCACAGATCGGGCAACTTTATAAGCGGTAAAGAAGAAATCGAGGTGGGTTCGACGCCTAATTCATGGCAAAAAGCGATAAACGCTAAAATGTGGATGTATGAGTTTGGGACCAGTTGGGCGAACCCAACATCGATAAACCCTAAGAGGGTAACCAAAGAAATGTGAAGAGGGAATCGAACCCCCTTTTTAAGCAAGGTCACCGGAACTGCCGTCCACCCATCTGGACGTTGATACATCTTCTCATCAGATTTGGGGGCTCTTATCAAGTGAGTATCGGGATATGATAACGAGCCTTAATCTTTCACAATTCAGTCTCAGAAATAGCAGAAGGAGTGTTGGCATGGGGATATTGCTCTTTGTTTTTGAAATATTCAGAGGGGTTAGGGAGAGATCTCTGAGGCATAGATTTCTTACTTGGACTCATGAACTCTAGGGTTTGAGCTTCGAGGCTTCTTTGGTGGGGCTAGGGCTAAAGTGGGATGGTGGTGATCGAGGTTACGAAGGGAGAACTCTAGTTCGCATTTAGGACCACCATTGTTGATTTTTGCGAGAAAGAAGAAGGGTTCGAGAAAGCGAAGAGAAGCTCAAACGTCGAGTTTCAAATTGATGTGTAAAAGCTGTCAAATTTAGTGGAATTTACTTTTATATCGACGGCCATTCTGCATACATACCTGAGGTGGCACATTAATCGACAAGAATGATCAAGAATTCAAATGGCGTGTCGTCAGTTCAAATCTCAGATATTTATCAAATTGGGCTTTTCAGTTAATTTTTCGATTTTAGTCCATCCTCTTATTTTAATTCCTTATTTGGACCTTGATGAGTTCTGTGTTGGGCCTCTTTCAATCTTGTCAAATTCCTCATATCATGGATTATTTATAGTTTTCATTAAACATCTGTTTAATAAAAAACCAAAGCAATGTTAGGTCGTGATATTTCACATATGGACCGAATTCGATTAGGCCCATTCATTTGATTAAATCTCTTGGGTAATTTCTTTTGGGCTTGGCCAGTTGGGCTGGGTCAGTGGTGTTTCTTGGTGAAGTCTTGAAAGACTTGGGTTGAATTGAATGGACCGATCCATTAGATATTTTAATATCTCTATCTTTGACCAGTAATGATGAAAATGATAGTTGTTTGTTGACCAAAAGTCCGCAGATCATTAATGTGGATGGGATAATAATTACCAAGAACGGGAAGCGATGTGAGAAGTAGTGGGTAAAGCTGCGTGCAATGGCCATTTATGATGGTCGAGTCGAATGGATGGCGCCGATATCGAGGATGAGGGCACGGATTAACCGCAAAAGATAGTATAATGTAACAAGGAGGTCTTCAAAGTAAAGGTAACTGATAACTTTATCTTCTTCAATACCCTAGATTTTTTATCCTCTATTGTTGACCTTTGTGATCGCTGATCTTGGCTACACGTATCGAATTTATCACTTTCGGCCATCGGCCGTCAAGCTTGTGGTGTTGACTGTGTTTAGTGTGCAGGATCAGGACGTCTTATGTGATTGGGACGTGACAGAAGATCTTGACGTTAACAAATAAATAGATAACAAGACCAGAAAAAAAATTTAGATAAAAAGGTCAAAAACAAAAAGGAAATATAAAATCCAAAATATATTAGTGCTACGCGCCTCTACGCTACTCAGTAGGAGGATTATCCGGTGGAGGTGGATGCACGCCAATCAATACAAGCAGACGTCAGCCACCACTCAAGCCGTTCCCAAAAAACTACAACTTCACCCCCACACATAAGTTTAGGTGTTCTCACCTCCATTTTAACCTGCCGTGTACTACTCCCCGGAGTTACTACTTTATTGGTCTCATAAAATATAAATAATTAAATATGTTAAAATACTATTATTATTTATATTTATAACCCCTTGTAGTGGAAGGGGTTGAAGAATAAGAAGAAAATATTTCGCCTGTTTTAAAATTAAATGTACACTTTAACTTTTTAGGTAATTTTATTTGTTTAATTTTAAAACTATTTTGTCAAACTTAAATAAATTATATCGATTATAAAATTTAAGTTGTTAAAAATCATAATGTAATTTTGGTAAGGAGATTATCGTGTTTATAAATATATATATATATATATATATATATATATGTAGGTGCATGATTTTGCGGTTTTAAATTAAACAATGTAATTTTATTTTTTCATTTGACATGAATGAATATGTGATGCAAGACAAAATGGATACATTTCTATATTTTGAATTTTATTGAGATTTTAAATATTTTATTGTAAATTTATTTATTTAGAGAGTTTAAAATACTTATTAAATTTGGACGTGTTTGTATTTGGGTTTATTCTTATTTAATCTTTTACTAGGGTTTAGTAGTTAAATACTACACTTGGTATTAATTATGTTTTTAAAGAGAAGTAAAAAAGAGTGAGAAACAGAATTGTCCCATACAAATGGCACGTGGAGTGGGGACATATCCCACTCGATAAGTAATTGGCATTTAGAATACATTCCTTTCATTACCTAAAAATTAATAAATCTATTAATGTAAAATAGATTGATTCCATTTTAACAGAGCATTGCTGCATCTTTTTCTCAAGTATTCTTCCCCATCTAAATTCTACGGGCCACGCTGTCCCACAATCTGGCACTGCTTCCACGCTATAAGCCGTCCGATTGTCTTAAATTAAGTCGCGGTCAGATCATAACTAAACAAACGAACCAAAAAAGACGACACAACATAACTACAGAGAGAATAAACACATCATAGTCCTATCATCTTATCCTCAGATTTTCTCTCCTCAATATAAATAATCAGTCCCTCACCACTCCCAAAACCTCCCCTTTCTTTCTGTCTACTACACTTCTTCTTTCTGTCTACTACACTTCTTATACCTCTTGAAGCCGGCGATTTCTGGTGACCTACTTAACAATGGTGTCGGCGTTGCTATCAGATCTGGCCACGGAAATAGTGATTCCGGTCTGCGCTGTGATCGGAATCATTTTCTCTCTGGTCCAATGGGTGTTAGTCTCTCGAGTTAAGGTCTCGCCGGAGCGGAACTCTTCTTCTCCGAGGAACAATAACAAGAATGGATACAGTGATTCCTTGATTGAAGAGGAGGAAGGCATTAATGACCACAGCGTCGTCCTTAAGTGTGCTGAAATACAGAATGCCATCTCCGAAGGTGTGCTTAATATTTAGATCTTTCAGTTTTTCTGCCAGATCTGATTTATTATTTAATTGTACTCACATATGTTATATAGATATATACTCTGGTAGATCCTATATTTGTTTCTGTCGTGATGTTGAAGGAAGTGAAACGTTAGACCTTCATGCAATTTTTGTTTACAAAAAAGGAATTTAATTATTTTTATGTTGACTTCTTATGAGATGATTGATGAATTAGCCCTTCAGCTGGTTAATCGAAAAAAAAACTATTTTTAGAGTGGTAAAGCTTTGATTTTTAGTGAGCTAAACTCTAGTAAATAATTTTTTTTGGGAGTCTTATTGTTTTAGTTTCAATTAGATTGCAAATGAGATGACAGAAGTAATATAAAGTTGAAACATCTCGTTACTCTCCTTTCCTTTTCTTGGCGGCACAGTGGGGTTTAGGGTTTTATTTGGAGTGCACTGATGTCGCTTGTGAGCTGGATCTTCTGACAGATCTGCTGCTTTTTTTAATAAAGTATTTTTGGTTCAAATTGCTTTGTATTTTATTCTTTTTTATTGTTTCCTTGATATTGGGAATAGTAAAATAGATAATTAATATATACATTAAACAGCGGTCTGGATCTCAAGCTCAGTTCTTATCTAACATACCTTGCTCATCCCCTTTAGGGATGGATCGGGCGACGATTTTGATCCGTCGCTATATGTTCAGTCTGTCGCTATATGTTATCCGTCGTTAAAAACTACGACGACGGTTAGATAATGCCATAATGCCATTAGAGGTGAGTTTAAGATCCGGACCGCATTAAACAGTACCGTCTTACGGTCTTATTGTTATTAAGGTATGACTAAGGGAGTTAATATCCTCAGCCTTATGCAATAAAGTTCTCATCCATTTATTTTATTGTTTTACGAGTAATCATAATAGTCTAGTTAGAGCATGTCTTGACAAGCTTCAGGTGATGAAGGTGGAGAGTGGTGGAGTATTTAGTAGATGGTATATTCTGGTATATAATTATGCCATTATCACTTTTTAAGTTGTTTGTTATTTAGCTGTTATTGCATAATTTTTTTGTAGAATTTCATTAATTCATGTATGCATGGTTTGTTGCTTGTTGGGTTAGTTAATACTCCCTAGTCCTGTATTAAACGTCCTAATTTCTTATTTCTCTATTTGTAACTACTTTTATCCAATTTTTTCACTTATACTCTCATAATCCTCGAACTTTTGTTGAAAATTGAAGAAATAAGAAAAGGTTTACATAGGGAACTAATGAATTATTGTACCAATTTCTCTCTCATATTACCAATATAACAAGTCTTCTATTTAATGGCTCTCTAGACTCTTTCTATATTCATTTTAGCTTTTAGTACTTATTGGGAATGCGCGAATAACAAAAAGAATGATCTAAAAAACTAATTCACATACATGGATAGAAGTAATACTTAATAGAAAAGTGGAGAAATACTTTAATAAGTAATTCAAAAGGGTAATTTAGGTAAAAATATATATTATTAATCAGCATGCCGAAACCAATTAGGACTTTATTTCGGGATGAAGGGAGTAATATTTATGAAATTAAAATATCATTATACTCACATTTGTCAATATATATGCCTAATATTTGTATATCTAGGGTTTGGTTATATTGTTATTCCTAAAATCAAAAAGTAGATGTGGGATTGTGGCAATACGATTAGCTTATATTTATGTTCAACTCATTTAGAGAATAATTAAGAACAAAAATGTTACTTCTGTTGGCAAGTTTTTTAGATTATTCTTTTTGTTAATTGCATCACTTTCGTGTGACTGAGGCTTTTGCCTTCGATTTTGACAAGGTTGATTACTCTTATCCAGAGGTTACCTTTCATCAATTAATGTAGTTGTTTGTTTGTCATTAGGTGTTTTGACTCCTCCCATGTCAGAACACCAATGCGGTTTTGATTGTGTTCCTAGAATACTCTTTTCAATTTGCTTTCCAGTTTCACATGCTTTGCTTAATAGGACATCTGGGAATTTAAATACTTGTTTTTAAGTTTGATATTTGTTTTTAAATCACTGGATTGCGGTCCATTGACCATTACCAGCTATTATCTTTAGTTCTTTTTTTCATCAAGATTGAAACTTGCAGATTTTGAAGCCTATATGCGTGGCTGCTTCCTGTGCATACTAGTATTTTGCGTCATGTTGTGGCCTAAGCTGAGCCACATCTCTTGTGACTATCCATTGATGTATACTAGTATGTTGTGTAATGTTAACTGAAGTCGTATCTCTTGTGATTGTATTTGATTTATTTTGATAGATGTGTGTTTTCTCTCATTTCCTTAAAGAGTTAACGTTGTTTCTAGGTGTTTATTTGATTGACTTGCTGGAGTGCTTTTGTGCTCGGTTTAATTTATCACTGCAATGAATGTTACAGGTGCAACATCCTTTCTGTTTACTGAATATCAGTATGTTGGTGTTTTCATGGTTGCTTTTGCAATTCTTATCTTCCTTTTCCTGGGGTCTGTTGAGAGCTTCAGCACAAAGAGCCAACCATGCACTTTCCGGCCATTGAAGTTGTGCAAACCAGCACTTGCCACTGCTGTCTTCAGCACCATATCATTCTTGCTTGGTGCCATCACCTCTGTTGTGTCTGGTTTCCTTGGGATGAAAATTGCTACATATGCGAATGCAAGGACCACTTTAGAAGCAAGAAAGGGTGTTGGAAAAGCTTTCATAGTAGCATTCAGATCTGGTGCTGTTATGGGTTTTCTCCTTGCTGCAAATGGTCTTTTAGTTCTATACATTATTATCAATCTCTTTAAGCTGTACTATGGTGATGATTGGGAAGGCCTTTTTGAAGCAATCACTGGTTATGGGCTTGGTGGATCCTCCATGGCTTTATTTGGAAGAGTTGGTGGTGGTATCTACACTAAGGCTGCTGATGTTGGTGCTGATCTTGTGGGGAAAGTTGAAAGGAACATTCCAGAAGATGACCCTAGAAATCCAGCTGTAAGGCATCACATTACTGGTCCATTTAATTGCTGACGTCAATATCTTTGAATTCCTCTTCCAGGAATCTAGGAATCTATTATGATCTGTTTATATGGTTAATTTTGCAGGTCATTGCGGACAATGTTGGTGATAATGTTGGGGATATCGCTGGGATGGGGTCTGATCTTTTTGGTTCATATGCTGAGTCATCTTGTGCTGCCCTTGTCGTTGCTTCTATTTCCTCTTTTGGCATCAATCATGAGTTTACTGCAATGTGTTATCCCTTACTCATTAGTTCTGTGGGAATCCTTGTTTGCTTGATAACAACCCTCTTCGCTACTGATTTTTTTGAAATTAAAGAGGTCAACGAAATTGAACCAGCACTCAAGAGACAGCTTATCATCTCTACTATTCTCATGACTGTGGGAATTGCAATTGTTAGCTGGGTTGCTCTGCCATCATCCTTCACAATATTCAATTTTGGTACTCAGAAAGTTGTGAAGAACTGGTAAGATTTACAGTCTTCTTTCTTATTTGTCTAAAGTAATGTAGTATTTTAGTAGTTGACGTGGCTAAACATACATAATCTATAATTTAGTGTCTGCTATGACAAAACCTACAATATAAGCAATAGGGATCTGCGACCTTGATAGCTATTAAATTGGTTTTCAGGTGTTCGGTTTACTGAAAAGTTTATAGTAGACACAATGTGTCAATTATATAGATTATGTGCCCATATGTCGCAATAAATGTCTTTGCACTAAGAAAAAGATGAACATGAGGTACATCAAAAATAATAAATGCCTTTGCACCAAGAAAAAGATGAACTCGAGGTGCATCAAAAATAATAAATTTTGATCTATTAAGATTTGAGGCAAGCACTATCCGTTTATATTTCAAGTGGTAGTGGCTTTTTGATAGGTCCCTCTATTGCATACTTGTGAAAAACTTTGAGGCTACTGGAGTTGCTCGTTGCACACTTTGGTATTAGTTATACGAGGAGTGCCAAATATTTTTTTTTTATATTATTTTATGTGACAACTTATATCCTTTGTTGGATTTTAGGATGGCCAAATCCATCCATACAATGCATCAAGGAGATCTATGATATTTATTAAGCTATATTCACATTTGCTGCAAACAATTTATGTTTCAAGTATGGTACCAATAGCCTTTGTTGATGTAGAATGTTCTGACTGAATTTCATTGGCAAAAACTACATAGTTCTACTTTATATAAAAAGGTCTGTCTGGTGCTAGTTCCAAAAAACATTCCTGTGCTACATTTTTTGGGACATGACTAGTTCTGATCCAGTTAGACTTAGGGGGGTGTTTGATAACTACTTATTGAGTCTAAATGGTGCTGAACGAATGAGAAATGTCATTAAGCTTGTTTGTTTTGTAAAATTAAAAATCTGAATAGCTCTTAATAGCGCTGACCGAATAAGCATCATAAAGCTGGCTGATTCGGTAATCAGGGTAGCTGAATCGATTTTTTACGTGCATAACCATATTGCTTTATGTTACACCAAAATTAAACATCTCGAGGAAAGAGAGAAAAAGAGATGCACAAGTATTAAATGAGTTGCATTAAAATATAAAGTCAAAAAAATAGAAGATGTAAAATAGTGTTTATAGTATTCATCATATGTCATGACATATATTAATATTACGTTATCAATTTTGGCACTATCTTTGTTATAATATAATATAATTATTAACTTTCTAAAAATTAATTTGCAATATGATTTATTCACAATTATAAAATAATAAATTTCATGATTATTAGTATTTTGTATTTACTAAAATTAAATGAACTTATACCAATTTTAAGTTTTAAAATATCTAACGGTAATTTTAAAAAATTAATAATGATATTATGTTTTTGAGAGGGGTATTATTATATTTTATACTGATGTACTTTGTATAATTGTATTATTATATTTAAAAATATATATTTTTTGTAAATTTAAAATGTATAAAATTGACTTTCAACATTTTAATAACGATCCTATATTTTGGAATGAATGGAGTATTATTATACTTGATGTATTTGATTATATATTAACAAATATATTACAAAATTTAAAATATCTAAAACTGACTTTCAATAATTCAATGATGACCTTATATTTTGGAATGAATGGAGTATTATTGTACTTGATATTGATGTATTTGACTAATATATTATTATATTCGAAAAATAATATATTTTAGATTATAAAATTTATCATGTATTTTGAAGTTCATTAATAATAATTTGATGTGTGTGACAGTGTGAGTATGTGTGTCTATATATATATATATATATATTAGAAAAACTTATTCAAAATAACTTAGAGGGTTAAAATGGGAAAGTACCTTCATTTAGATGATTCAAATAGATAATTATCAATTAGAGTTCTATTTCATTCAGTCATTTAGGTTTGCTTAATTATTCAGACTATTTCATTCAGTTTTAACGAACAAATATGTTAGATCGAGTCCCGTAGATAGTTGTGCACAAACATTTTTCCAAAAAAGGCTAATACATGATGATGGCTTCCATAATTGGGTTTACAGGCAGTTATTCTTGTGTGTGGGTGTCGGTCTCTGGGCTGGACTTATCATCGGATTTGTTACTGAGTACTACACCAGCAATGCTTACAGGTATGTCTCATAGTTATGATACCAGATTTATGCACAGTGGTTTGGCAAGATTTCTGCATTATTATCTAACTGCTTTTATCTTTTGAATTTTTTATGCCAGCCCCGTGCAAGATGTTGCTGATTCCTGCAGGACCGGAGCTGCGACAAATGTAATTTTTGGCCTTGCATTGGGATACAAGTCTGTCATCGTTCCTATTTTTGCCATTGCAATCAGTATTTTTGTTAGTTTTAGCTTCGCTGCCATGTATGGCATTGCTGTAGCTGCGCTTGGAATGCTGAGCACCATTGCCACTGGATTGGCCATTGATGCCTACGGTCCTATCAGTGACAATGCTGGAGGCATTGCTGAGATGGCAGGAATGAGCCACAGAATACGTGAAAGGACTGATGCCCTTGATGCTGCTGGAAACACCACTGCTGCCATTGGAAAGGTATCATGTTATTATTTCTTGGGATATTTGTTACTGCAGTTCGTAATTGTGTATGTTAGTACCTTGTGTGGATGCTTGTGAATTTTCTAAGCATATAAGCTACATGCATGCATATACTCTAGTGATATTCAACATGTTTGTGAATGTTCAATTGCATGGATACTAAAAGGTTTCTTAGCATCTCGTAAGTTCTGGACAAATGCCACATCTAGTTCCCAAACTGATTAAAATTCCTCCCCTATCAATAAATTAGCTGTTCATGAATTGAAGAAATGGCAGTGGTGCTTTTTCTTGCTTCCACAAACATTGGTCGACATTTATTGACTACAAATTTTACATTTCTGTAGGGATTTGCCATTGGGTCTGCTGCTCTGGTATCATTGGCACTGTTTGGTGCCTATGTTAGTCGTGCAGCAATTTCAACAGTTGATGTATTGACCCCAAAGGTCTTCATTGGTTTGCTCGTTGGTGCCATGCTTCCTTACTGGTTCTCTGCCATGACCATGAAGAGTGTGGGTAGTGCAGCTCTGAAGATGGTTGAGGAAGTTCGCAGACAGTTCAACACCATACCTGGTCTCATGGAGGGCCTTGCCAAGCCTGATTATGCTACATGTGTCAAGATCTCAACTGATGCTTCTATCAAGGAGATGATTCCCCCTGGTGCCCTGGTGATGCTTACACCTCTCATTGTTGGAATCCTTTTTGGAGTGGAGACTCTGTCTGGCGTTCTTGCTGGCTCTCTTGTTTCAGGTGTCCAGGTAACGTTTCTGATTGAAAAAGTGAAATAAATTTTATATAGTTTAATTTGTCTACCCACATTATTGAAGAATATATATTCACTGACAGATTGCCAAATCCTTTGGATGTGCTTTTCAAAAGACTTATTTTTTTGGATTGCCAAAATTAGGACTGAATATTAGCTGTTACTTACCTGAATCTTCACCTACAGATAGCAATATCTGCATCGAACACTGGTGGTGCCTGGGACAATGCGAAGAAATATATCGAGGTGATTATCGTATTTGCGTGTGTTAAGATGGTTTATTGTTTGTTTTTTAATTAATAAATTGATATTTAAATTTTGAAATCTGTCAGGCTGGTGCCTCTGAGCATGCCAGGACCCTTGGACCAAAGGGATCTAATCCACACAAGGCAGCTGTGATTGGTGATACCATTGGAGATCCACTAAAGGACACTTCAGGCCCATCACTGAATATTCTTATCAAGCTCATGGCTGTTGAATCCCTTGTATTTGCCCCTTTCTTTGCCACTCATGGGGGCCTGCTTTTTAAGATCTTTTAAGGGAGAAATGACCAGGGAAACACACCAATTGACCTTTTTTTCCCTCTATAGGACTAGCATTTCTTTCGCGCCCTAATCGTCTATTCCATATCTTTCACCAACAATTTTCTTTGCATCTGTTCACTTCCCAAGCAGGAAAGTTTGAAGTTAGTTTGTAGTTGGTTAATATTATTTTTGACGATCCAATGATGATGATAATTGTGATGGCAAGCAAGGATGATGAAAATTGTCACTCCTATCACAGAGGAGAGGCAAGAACCCACAAGTTGACTTTAGCTTTTAGAACACCTAGTTTTCTAGTCTTTTTATGCAAGCATGGACAACTCTGGTTCTTGATGCCATTGTTTGTGTTTGAGGTTCCTAGCCTAGTTATTTTACCTCTAATGTTCTTATGTTGGATTTTTTATGGACTATATCTGTTCTGAAAAGTGAAAACTGAAACCGGTTGAACAGTCGCCCAAATTTGTTTGCTTCTTCCTCTGTTTTCTTTTCATGACTGCTGTTTTTGCCCATGTGATATTATGAAAAATGGGTAGTTGAATATTGCAACTGCATTGTTTTTGTAGCAGGGTTTAGTTGGTTTTGAGAGAAGGCTGTGAATTTTAGATGACTTGTTCATCTTGGACTCTGGCATTGATAGTAACAAGTCTGCTGGTGGGACGGAAACTGTGGTGAATACTTTATACTTTCTCTGACGGTGGGATGGAAACTCTGGTGAATACTTTATGCTTTCTCTGCTGGATAAGTCGCTATGTATTCATAACTATGATAGGACTTGGACGGTTAGACCAACCTTTAATATAAACCCTTTAACTAAGCAACTCAAACATCAGACGTGGGATTGAGTTAAGTCGCATTGTGTGTTTTAAAACGAAGTATTAATGTTGATTTTTTAGTTGTCAATTTGAAATAAAATTACGAGTAGTATTAACCGTTTCAAAAGTATTAATAATTAACAGATAAATTATTTGTAGAACTTAAATGAAATTTTAAAATTAAAAATATCTCATATTGACTTTTTAAAAAATAACTGACTTGTGTATAAAGTGAATACTACCTCTTGCTCTTGTTTCACATGTTTGATTGAAAATGAATGTTGGATGGAGTGGATGTCAATTTAAAAGTGATCTATTGACATGATTTGTGGAAGGGCCATTCTAGAAAATTAGCAATAAGTCTTGCCGGACAGGAGAATTGGATCGGTTTATTTTTTTTATTATTTTTTTTTAATTGTGACTCAAAAAATTTATAGTATTTATAAATTTTTATAAAATTTATATATTTTTAGATACATATACAAAAATAGAGTTATACACTATATTTTATAAAAATTTCTGTTAAAATAAATACTATACATTTTTTAAATCATAAATAAAAAAAATTAAAAAAAATTAAAAAAACCTGTCCAATTTTTCTGTCATTCGCCTGTCCGCGTAACATTACTCGAAAATTAGAAGCTGTTAATGTTGCTGTGAACAGTATGCAATAATCGCAGTTGGTATAATTACTGCAATTTATTCCCTCGAGGAGTTATATAATACTATACTACTACTATTATATTACCTCTCCAGAGTATTTGTACTCCATTGAATTAATTTAGACTTATATAATTAATTAATGATCCATTCACCATTAATGATCGAAGATGCAACCTACACCATTAACTTAGACTTATATATATTAATAAACACTGTTATAGATTCGTTAATAATCGTTTTATTAATAAACACTATTATATTACCTACACCATTGCGTTTATATATATTAATAAACACTAGTATTATATTACCTACACCATTAATGGTTTTTATATATATTAATAAACACTATTATATTACATACACCATTAATGATCATTCTAGGTTATAGAACGATTAATAAACACATAGTACAAAATAATATTAATAAAAATTCATTTTATTAATAACTAATTCTTTAAACTTAAATTCTGGACAATTCGATTTTTCCGGATTGTCACATTCTTCCCTCCTTAAAAAAATTTCGTCCTCGTAATTTCTTAAAACCAAACCCTTACCCGGGTACTCACATTCTCCCATTCTTCAAAGAATTTCGTCCTCGAAATTTTATCTTACTCATCTTCTCAACTTCTCTTCAAAGAAGTTCGTATCTTTCCTACATTCCATACCCTTCATAACTTATCAAGAATCATGAAATGAAAGGAATAACTAGGAATATAAGGATTCCTTTAAAACATTTCATACTTTTGCTGAGGGGTCAAATCGACCATGAACTCTTACTAGGTTAAACAGGCTTACACGGTAAGTTTACGATCACAAAGAAGGTAAACTACCTCTTCCATACGTAGGTGATCAACCTAACGTATAACCCCATTTCAGGGTATGTTCACCTCAGACTTAATCATTGGATTCCACACCAAAACAATATGGTTCGGCATAACTCTTCAAAGAAAGCTCGATTTTCTTTTAATCGTGACATACCATTCGTCTCAGCCAAATCAAGTAGCTTAGACCATACCAATAAATTGGACATCAACTTGAAACATTAAATACAGTCAACGACTCGACATCGACCAATTCTTTAAATTCTTTTGCAATACATCAAAAGCGTTCATGACGCGGCGATAAACCGTCAGCACTTTTCATAAGACGTTGAGGACTTCCTCAGTTTATGATTTCGTCATTATACATCATACCATAGTGGGTTGTTGATCCTAAGATCACTTCCAACACTAGGTTCAGTTGCATTAATAACTCCATCCTTTTACCATCTGTGCATCAAATCGCTTGATGATATAAAATTCATTTTGATATTTTAAATCAATTTCGCATACAATAGAATCAACTAGCATGTACATATCAAGAATAGTTCTTTTAAAATTCATTAGTTCCAAAAATTGAACCAATTCTTTCATTTTCCAAAACGCGCACAAGCTAATAATACAAATTTTTATTATTTGATGAATTTGGATGATGATGGGAGACTACGAAATGTCTTTTGGGCAGATGCTAGGAGTAGGGCAGCTTATGAGGAGTTTGGGGATGCCATTACCTTTGACACAACATACTTAATTAATAAGTATGACATGTCATTTGCCCCAATTGTTGGAGTTAATCATCATGGTCAATCAATACTTTTAGGTTGTGAATTAATATCTCATGAGGATATTGAGTCATTTAGTTGGCTTTTTAAAACTTGGCTTGCGTGTATGAATGGTCGTGCTCCTACCGCAATAATCACTGACCAAGATAAAGCAATGAAGAAGGCAATTGAAATTGTGTTCCCCAATGCACGACATAGGTGGTGCTTATGGCATATTATGAAGAAGTTGCCTGAGAAATTATGTGGTTGCAATCAATATGAATCTATCAAATATTCAATACAAAAGGCTGTTTATGATTCATTGACTTGTGAAGAGTTTGAAGAGCAATGGGGTAGTTTCATTGAGAAATTTAACTTGAAAGAGAATGATTGGTTGACCGGGTTATACGACGAGAGAAGTCGTTGGGCGCCAAATCAAGGCCAACTCAGAAACATCTAAGCAATGAATAATGTGTATACTGATTCGCCCTTTAGGGTCTCCATGAATTACTACTTATCCAAAAAATTTTTGCAAACAAATAGACCATAAAAGGCAGGATATTCTTGAGCAAATTAATTCAACCATAAACGAAAAATCCAAGAGGAAAATCCATATAAAATAATCCATAAAAAATTACACCCAAAATAAGAATCTAAATCTATCACATTCAGATTTTCGCAATCAAATTTGGTATTTTGACATTCTAAATCTAGGGCGACAAAAATCTGAGAGAGTAATTGTAAGACCCCAACTTTTATGAATAAAGATTAATTTTCTATAATTATCATTTTTAAATATTATGGAATGAATTTGATATAATGTTATAGTTGTGGGTAATATTTATAAATTTTGTAAAATACGCAAGTTGTTATATAATATTCGATTGGTCGGGAAATATTCATTTTAAACAAGGAATATTCGTACGACGGCACAATCATTGGTGGACCCCACAATAAAATTATTGTCGGATTGAGAAACGACAAAAATATTTTTATGAAAATAACGGCGGAAATTTTACCGTTAACTGTTGAAACACCCGGTGTTAAAAGTACAGAAATACGCGTGGTTGCATAGTAGCACACAGTATTGCTTATTGATACTTACGTGAGAAGTCACTTAGTTTTGTTCAATTATTGCTTCAATAATTGTTACATAGTATCTCACGTTAATTGATTCAATTATTGTTAATATTTTATAATTGAGATGACCAAGTTATTAATATTATTATTTGCAATATTAACGATGTCTAGAAGTTCTGTCAATGAGAGGTTTGGTCACCTAATGCGGCGCTGATAAGGAGAAATCCTTATTGAAAAGCCACACCTCTTTCCACAAGAGCGACACAAGCCGATTAATAGTGTGAATAATAATAATGATGATGAAATTTTGTTTTATTAGTATTATTAATGTAATAAAAGCAGAAAAGCTTTTTTATATAAAAGAATACTTTTATAAAGTTATTAGTTTTTTAGGCTAATAGTAAAATCTTTTTATATAAAACAGAATATTTTTATAAAGTTATCTATTTTATTAGACAATAATTAGAATATATTATATTTTATTATGCATAGTATTTGTATAGTGCCTGTATAGTGTTTGCATAGTAAAATCTTTTTAAAAGTTATTCGTTTTATTAGATTATAAATAGAATATATTATATTTTATTGTAAACCAATCTGGACCATCCGTTTAAAGTAAATCGATCTGGACCGTTCATGGATTGGTTATTATTCAGTCCATTCTTCTATAAATAAAAGCTCATTCCTTCATTATTTCTTACGAATTCTTTGAAACTCTAGAGAAAGCGTAGAGATAATTATTCTTTTATCTTGGCGTATTTTTTAGCGTTTAAGAAAGCTTTGAACAGAAGTACAAGTTTCTTCAAGTATATCCCCGCCTACCATCGAGTCTTTCTTCTTTATAAGGTAAAGGGTATTATTTTTCATATTCATGAAGATAACTTCATTATTCCATTCTTTATTATTACATTGGAATAACTTGTAGTATCGTGGTCTACCCTATACTTGGTGATTTCTGTTGTTATTCCATTCTTTATTATTACATTGGAACATCTTATCATGCGTTTCTGGCGGACTGAGTTCTGTCTTTATTATTCATTTGGAATATCACATGCATGCGTTTCTGTGGGACCGGTCTCGTTATTTATTATTCTATTGGAATAACATGTCTACATCAAGACCGCATGCATGGTGATTTCGTTGTTATTCCATTCTTTATTATTACATTGGAATATCCCGCTATTCGGTGCGTATTATACGCTCGACTGATTCCGTTATTTATTATTACATTGGAATAACTCGCCTCATCACAAGACCGCGTGCGTGGTGATTTCTTTTGTTATTCCATTCTTTATTATACTCGGGTTGGTTAAAATTTTGACTTATACTCCATGAAATTAGTAGAATATCTTTGATATTTCAAGGCTTCATCCAAAGATCTTTTCATGGAAATCTTCTTCAAAACATTCTTAAATTTTACTCTACAAAGAAGTATCGTGTTGACAATGTGGGCGTTATTAGTTCTGGATAAATTAATTCTTGAACTTGTTTTATTGAATTCTTATATCATTGTCATCATCCCTCATGTTTATATTTTTGTTGAAAGTCATCGTGGCTGTTGTGCGTAGATGGACTTGGTATGATTATAATGGGGATTATTCGGTGTAATCGTGATCGTAATGTTATAAATGATGTGGTAAAAATCCTCATTGACCCTTGATGCATTGATGGGCCGCTGTTGTTGGCATGATCATGACCATTGATGAATACACGAATATCCTTGGCCCGTAGTCATGGATTATTTGTGGTTGTGATATCTTATGAATATCCTGGCCGTAGTGATGCAGAGATGATGTGGATTATTTATTGTTTGAGTCCCAAATGATAAAAGTGATGAAAAATCTTTTAAATCATAAAAGATAGTAGATTTTATTCTCTACTTGACTCTTTTAATGGATTGCGTGTTCTACTGCAGCTTAAACTTGATTTCTATTGTATTTTATCGGTTTAACATTGTTGAAGACTAATGATAATTTATTCGCATTATCTTAGTCATAATATTTTTTATTAAATTTAGTTGAGCTCACCTTTTCTTTCATTGTTCTCTTGAGAAAATGAAAGTAGTTTTGATTTAGTCGGGAAGCGGAGTGATGATCCGGATGATAGTATTAGTAGTCCTTACTATTACATTAAATAGTGTGACAATAAATACAATGAGAACTTATTCTCGAGAGTAGATATTATGCTCTGTACATAATATTTGTATTAAAACTTACATGCTCTCTTGTTGTATATTAAAGATCAGATTTCAGATACTGTAAAGTATTATTTGTGACTCAAAATAGGTGATGTATACCTATTTTGAGGACGTCACAGTAATACCTTAAAGGCTGCTAGAAGAGAGAAGGAAGGGAGCCGCGGCAGTGGCAGTACGTGACGGCAGAGGCGGATCGTGGAGCAGCGACAAGGTGAATTTGATAAACAGAGAAGAGGAAAGTGTCTGGTGAAGAGAAAAAAAAAAGCGTGATATGCTCTAAAAAGTCTTTTTTTTTTTTTTTATCAACAGCTGATGTGACAAAACTACACCACCCGGTCGCTGAGAATGTCACTAAAAATCGGTCGTCCCAAACTTATTGTGATTAATTTACTTAATTTAACATCATAATGATTACTTTCAGAAAAAATAAAAAATCGTTATGATTGCTTGTCTTAAACTTTCTTTGTGATTAAGAATAATTAATCACCCAAAAAAGCAAAAAAAAAAGAAAAAAAAAGGCAAAGTGCCGTAGCGTACATAATCATAAAAAGAATATGTGGACCCCACAAACAAATGGATAAAGCTTGGGAATGGGAGGAAAGGAAAGCCATTGGTGGGGCCGTCCAACTTCCCCATTAGTCTCATCTCCCAAAGCACCAAACTCCGAGCCTTTCTACCTGGCGTTAATCCGTTGGTTCGGTCTTTGCCTCGTCATCAGTCACTCCTGTCACTTGTACGCATCCTCCTCTATATTCTGCTCCTTCCCTAACTTTTCTCTCTCATCTCTGGTCTATACTTTGAAAAGGTGTAATCGTCGTTCACAGTCTCCATCAAAATCAGTTCCAGCAACTAATTAGATGTTTCATCATCTTCCGGTTCGATCTTTTCTCTGTAACTTATACTTGTGTGTGTATACATATCTATCTATCTATAATCCGCTCGTATGTGGTTGATTTTCTGCTTTTGTGTTCATTTCTTAACGACGCACTCTTTGGTTTCTTGGATAATAATGAAACTCAATATTTTTGAAACTTAATAAAGCTTGATTTTAATTAGTGAGCGACTTAATTCGATTCTGATGTAATTTTTTTACTTTTTTGTCCCCTTTCTATATTAGGTTTTGTAAAAGGGCTGTTGCTTTCTTTCTTTATCCTTAGTTCTTTTTATTACTGAATTACTCAATATTACTCGTGAATTTTAATTGATGTGTTTTTTTCAATATATTTTTTTAGTGCAAATTAGCTGAATTACCAGCAAAGATGAGTTATTTAATTTAGTATATGGGAAGGTGTTTATTGCTGACCGCCACATAGAAACTACTCAACTTTCAACCTGCAAATTTTTAGTACATATAACTTATTGATGATTCTTTTCATCACTTGATTATCTTCTATCTAGCTAATAAGCTGTGTGTTTATGGTTACAATTATAATTATCTCTACTATTATTTTATTCCCCCTATCCCCTACTGACTCACAGTTTACTACTTCCTCTCACCTCAGTACTAATATCATCCGATAACCAATTTTGGTGGCCCTCATTGACAAAATGCAATTGCATGCTGTAGCGCAGATATTCTGCATGCACACTTATATTTTCAACCTACTGTTATTTCGTGCCTACAACTCGCATTGTTTTTGCCCTACAATTCTATTTCTTCTATTGGTATAAACTGTTTTTATATTTTCTTTCTTCAGCAAGTGGTATTCACAGTTAGATTGTCATATGCATGGAGCTTATGCTTAATCTGGTTACTCCTCTTTTTTTGTTTTGTAGCTTCAGTAGAATGGGATGCAAATGGGTAAATGTATGGAGTAGAAACCAGGGATAACCTTACAAGATTGTTGCTCCATGGGTGGGGCTTGTTCGAGGAAGCGAGGCCAACAGGTCAATGAAGACACTAGACATAGAGGAGTTTCTGTAAGATATTGCAAAAGCGGAAGTTCAAAATGGTTGGGAACTTCAATTTCTCGAGCTACTATAGATATTAAACAGGGAAAAGGGAAATGCCCGTCCCTCATGGAACTATGCACTTATAAAATATGTGAAGTATGTGGACTCCTTTATGAAGGTTGTGAATGAAAGCGGGAGGCTTAAGTCACGTGGACTCAATACATTTTGTTTTGATGTGTAACAGGATATAAGCCAATATAGTACCTTCTCTATGCTGCCAAGAGATATTAGTCAGCAGATATTCAATGAATTGGTCTGCTCACAGCATCTAACTGATGTTACTCTTGAAGCTTTTCGAGATTGTGCTCTCCAGGTATCTCCGCAGCATTTAATGGCAAAGTTAAAGAGTTAGAAACTTTAGTGATGTCTATTATGTTAGTCATATTTTATCTGAGTACTTTTTTGTCACCAGTATTAAGAGGAATCACCTTTGTGCTTGTCAGGATCTTGACTTGGGCGCATATCCAGGATTTAATGACGATCTGATGGATGTTGTCTCTTCACAAGAGGGTTCTTTACTTTCTCTCGACCTTTCTTGTTCTGATGTTACTGATTCAGGGTTAATAAATCTCAAAGATTGCAAAAACCTCCAGACCTTAAATTTAAATTACTGTGACCAAATTTCAGACCACGGGTTGGAATACATCAGTGGTATGTTTTCCTTTCCACAACCCTGACCTTTCATATCCTGTTATCTTATGTTGAATTCTTAAGTCTTTCTTATCAAATGAGTTTGTCTCGCTCGAATTATGTGTGTGCACGAGTATTCCTTGATTTGAATTTTACCATGCATGACACAAGTTAACAGATTAGTTTTCTTCAATGATGTAGAAACCTTATGGAACGTGAGCAGGAATGAACAAAACAGTACAGAACTACTTCCAAGACTAGCCTATTGTTGAATATTCCTGAGCAAAGAAATTAGTGAAAAATGTTAGCATCATAATAGATTAATGAACCTTACTATATCCTTGTTGAAACTGATCTGCAAGTGTTGTGTTACTGGTTTCTTGAGAAAGATCCTGTACTTAATCTGCCAAATACTGCGCATCTATACCACCTCTTTTGGCCAGCTATTCCAAATTCTTGGTGATTAGCTTCACAAGAATTTCATTTGCAAATAACTTTCATACAAACTTTGAATTTCTATGTCAGGTGTATGATTAGTGGGATTTAGGTGGTGTTTTGATAAAATTGAGTAATTTAGATATGAATGGTTAATATATCTTAATAAATTAGATCATCTGAATGAAATAGTATCTGAATATAAAAAAATGTTAAACATCTAAATGACACTATTTTAACATTTGAACCCTCTGAGTTATTTAAATTTTTTATTTGAATGATCTTAAAATTTGAAATTGAAGGAGTGCAATATTTATTGAGACTATTTTTATCCATAAATTTTAAATAAACTATTAAGAGGCAACTCTTAATAGTTAAGATTTAAGTTTCTGTCTTAAAGATTAAGAGGTATTAAGAGCAATGTTCTACAAGCCGGGGGGCCTAGGGGAGGGATTTTTTTATTTTAATCCAATTTTAATATTTTATTTTACATTTATCCAAACAAAACAATAATATAAAGCAAAATCTATAATAAACATAATAAAGACATTTATTTAAAGGTCAAACACATATCCATATTGCTAATGTGGTTGAAACACAAATATGCAATTGTTCAAAGTTCAAACATATTTTTAACGTATTAGTTTTATTCATAAACAAAATTGCTATTAAATAATAAAATTTAAAATTTCAAGAATTTAATTCAATATTAAAACTTAAAAAACTAAATATAAATTTAAGAATTATATTGAATTAAACTAAATATTATAAATGTATCATCATTTATATAGTTTGAAGTTGGTACAAGTTCAAAAAATTACAACTATAATAAAATTATCCATTTTGACTTGATATTGTTCACTTCTTGTTGTGATTTGATATACTACAACCTGTATTATGAATATGGTAAATCATTACAAAAATAAATATATCAAGATCTGGTTTAGGTAGTTATTAAAATAAAAAAAATCTCTCCGCCTAGACCTGCCTAATTTCCTGGATGGATTTTTTGTCGCCTTGGCACCTCGGGCCTAGCACCAAAGGGGATCGAATCAGAGACAAGTGAATTAAGAGGCATTTAGACACAAACAAACACCGCCTTAGCTTTGAATGCAATATGGCCACTGAGTCGTTCCACATGGTCAGTAAAAACTGGACCAAGTGAAGGCCACATCTTGTTGTTGGTTTCCAACACCGTGATAGCCTAGTCTCTAGAATGACTTATATCTCAGTTATGAAGAATGTTGCCATGCTAGTCTAATTACTGATATCCACATCCACTTTGCATGGGAAACTCATTATATTTATGTGCCATGAGTAAATTAGGAAAATTGATCACATTTTCCCATACATAAATGTCCACCTGGAACAGTTGAAGCAACACCCCCCAAAAAAAAAAAAAAAAAGAAAAGGAAAAAAGAGAAGCTATGCCTAAGTATAGTACAGTTGAAGCAATGTTCTTGAAAGGAGTTCTATGGGTTTATGAAATTTGGATATAGAGAAGTTCACTTAGCTTAATTACTTTCATTTTCTTCAACTGTAGACTAGAAAAAATAAAAACAGTGGTTAAAGAAATTGACTATAGATATATTGGTATGGCTACTATAGTCTATAGAGATTTCTTGGCTATCTTTATTTTATGAAAAGGAACATAATAGAAATAAAAGAACTAGAAGATACAATTTGAACCCTCAAATAAGGCTTTTTTTCTTGTTCATAATTTTCTTTTTACACCTAATATTTCTCTTTTTGAAGTACTCTTTTCCTGGCTCGTGAAGTACAACTGAATAGCATGAGTAGCTGAGTATTTTCTCTTCTCCTAATGGTTTGACTGGGTAGTTATAATAAACTCTTTCAGGTCTCTCCAACTTGACAACTCTTAGTTGCAGAAGAAACAGTTGTATTACTGCTAAAGGAATGAGTGCCTTTTCTGGCTTAGTTAACTTATTAGAATTGGACCTAGAAAGATGCCCAGGGATTCACGGTGGGCTTGTTCATCTCAAAGGTTTGTTATTAGCTTGTACTCTTTCTAAGTGGTGAGCTTCTTCTGCCATGCGTATGTGAAAGTCATTAATGTATTTGTAAAAATTTTAAGCTTTCCCAAATTTATGGGGTCTTAATTTTAACTATTGGTCTTGGTTTCTTAGATATTTGTTTAATTGGTAATTTTGACCCCAAGTATGTGGACTGGAACTAGCAACCTTAGATTTACCATATTGGGGAACTGGAGTAACTCCAAATTTTCATACATGTTAAACATTTAAGTTTCATGCCTAAGGAATTCTGGTAAGAGAGGTGTTGGTGCACCAATTGTTTTTATATCAAGGATATTTCCTTTGTGAGGTACAAGGCTTTAGATAATTAAATCGATTGATGGAAGTTATTACTATTGTGGAGATGGCCATGGACATTTTTGGGTTTGTGTTAGTTTTAATTTTAGTGTGCACACAGTGGGAGGGAGGGGAAATATATGACAATTGAACTGGAATCTATCATTTTTTTATATATTAAACGCTTTTGCAAAAACCATTATTACCGGCTTAAAAGTAGGTTTGGATAAAAACAAAGTGTGTGCATTTTAGCTACTCTATGCATTGTGAAGTTAATCCTTTAAGTTTAGATCTCTTTTTCACTGTTTGGCAGGGTTGTCAAAGCTTGAGTCCCTTAATATCAACTGTTGCCATTGCATCACAGATGCTGATATGAAGCCTCTTGCAGGTAAGTTGGTAACTCATCTTACTTTGGGAAGTATTCATCTTTTATTTCAAGGGTTTGATTCATGTTAAAATGCAAGTCCTGCATCATCCAATAAGAAACTTTTATGCGTTTCCCTGTAGAACTTACTGCCATACAAGATTTTGTTCATCCTTTTATTAAGGCAATCATTGAGCATTCAAATGTTTTCATTTCATTATTTAACTCAAAGTTTCAATTTTATTTTATAATTAAGAGTAATTGTTATTTTTTTTTACCAATTGGAGGGCATTTTATACAAATCTCTATTTTGTTAAAGTACATTGAGGATACTATATGTTAAATTCTAGAAGATATATTGTATCCTTTTAGTATGGGTGTTACATACTTCATTTCATTAACTGTTTTGTTTACCAATTAAAGTTCTTTTTGTTTAGATCCCCTATTTAGAAGACATGTAGATCACCATTAAATAATCATGGAAGTAGTCAGCTTTTATTTTGGAATTAATTATAATGAGGTTGGAGGCTTGGGAGTCCAGCAGAGATTTCTTTTGGAACAAGAAGTGTTCTATTTTTTCTTTTTACTAGCAATGGTCATGTAACAACCTTGAATGTAGTAATATGTGTTTTTCTTGTGCTAATAGTCTAGGCTTGTTGATCACTGTATAAATTGTTTGTTAATGTTTCAGGACTTGCAAGCTTGAAAGAGTTACAAATTTCCTCCAGTAAGGTTACAGATCATGGTGTCACTTTCTTGAAAGGTACTTCGGCTTATGATTTGTCTATCTTTTAGTGATTATTACAAAAACAAAGGATGTATAGTCCATATTCCAGAGCCTTGGCTATGACACATCTATTTTGCAATTCTTACATGTATTATATGCAGCAGGAGCAGATGTTGAGAGTGGCTGCACCAAATATAGTTATCTTTATTCAGAGTCAGTGAAAGAGTCATTATATTTTCTTTCTTTTTCTAAACCTCGTCAAACCATTTGGATACACACATTCTCTCTTGAAAATATGTATAGTCTTACATGTGTATAATCTAGAGTGTATATATAACTCATCTGTGGTAATTTAGTAACTATGTGACAGTAAAGTTTGTGCATGGCTCTTCTAGTTTGTTCTATCCCTGATTGTGGTAGTTAATCAGAATGGGTCAACATAACTATGGTTGGCTAGAATCTATTTTCGTGAGTTGGGTGACAAAAATTATGGCAATGATATTTTATGGAATATTTTATCTTGCTGATGATTACCGGAGAAGTAGTGGTGGCTCTATATGCATATATTGAACTTTCTTTTAGTGATTCAGTTGCTCGTGGAGTCTCTTACAGTCTTCACACTTCCCAAGTCCTTTTTTTCCATCATATACCTGAACCACTGAAAGTAATATAGAGGATATTTATATCTTGATATCTTCATTCCTTAATCAGGTTGTTGTAGTCTCCTTAATTTATCCACAGGAATACAGGCTTAACTAATTGATTCCACAGGAATACAGGCTCATATACTTATTGATTCCATTTATATGACTACATGTTGAGAAGTATGTTAGTCAACGGTTTTTAGATGTCTTAGATCTTATTTATCTGGCTGCAGCTCTGAACAAACTTACTCTACTGAACATGGAGGGTTGCCCTGTTACTGCAGCATGCTTGGATTCTCTTTCAGGTTTCATATTGTGCTTGGTTTTCCTACTAATAACTATAGCTTGTAATTTAGAAGTCAAGTTCCTTGTACCAAATTCTTGTCCTTAAACTGAATACTTTGTAGCATACTAGGAAACGGAATTGCAAACAACATTTCTGTTTCTTGTGTGCCAAATACGTGTAAAAATTTATTTTGTAGGAATGCTTACTTCACTGAGAAATTAGGCTTTTTGTTCCTTTTGACATGAATTAGCTACTATAACGAACAGTCTCTTGTCAGGTAAATCTTAGATATAGTTAAATTAGGTAAATTATTTGGTGTTCACGGCTAACTGCATATTGCTTTGATTATTTGAAATTTAATCCTCAATGGAGCAACCATTAACAATTAGCATTTTGTACTTTTAATGCACTGGAAAAAGGAAGTGATAAAACCATCTTCTTTAGCTCTTTCATATTGCTTCTGAGTGTTTGATGAGTGGGAAAAGCATTGAGGCTTTAGTGAAGCACTACATGCCAATACCTATGAAGATTTGACAAAGAATTCCTCAAAAACCTCCCAAATCATTTGCCCAAAGAGAAGTAAGAACTATTCCCAAGTAAATTGATATTTGTTGCCCGACTACGAAATACCGTAGCATTCCTCTTGATCCAAACTCTCCACATAAAATAGCGAACCAAGCACATTAATCCCCCGAAAAACAAAAAACACCATAACAGCCAAGGAAGACAGTGAACAAAAAGATGAGAATGAGACCCACTTCTCTGCTCACATACCTGTAAATAAAGATTTGTAAGGCCTACATATATTATTAATGTCAACAGTGTTGTGCTACCTGTAAATAAAGATTTGTAAGGCCTACATATAATATTAATGTTAACAGTGTTGAACTGACTAAGGAATTAAGGATCAAGACAACAGTTTTACTTCTCAATTCAGCTACTCAACACCTTCGAAAAAAAGTTGAAGACCACATAAAAGTTAAGGAATTGACGCACTGGATGATCATCTTCTTTAGCTTTAATTTTCCATGGTGTTGAAATTCATCTGACATAACAAAATTTAAGAAGTTGACGTCATTTACATAATATTTTGATCAAGTTACCATTTGAAGTATGTATTTTTGCATTATGAATATTGTAACTTCATCTGTTTTCATGCAGCTCTTACTACCCTGTTATATGTGAACCTAAGCAGATGTAAGTTGACTGATGATGGGTGTGAGAATTTTTCAAGTAAGTCATCACCATCCTTGTGCCTTTGAAACTACAGAATGTAGTTTACCAATATTGGTGCTACTTTAGCATTGTATTGCTTCTTAAAATTTGAAGTTCTTTTTCTCTTTTCCGTGTGTCTGTAGGGTTAGAAACTCTGAAGGTACTAAACTTGGGATTTAACGAGATATCAGATGCTGTTTTGGTACACTTGAAAGGTTTTTCATTTGTAATTTTTAATTTTTTTCACTCTTACTTTGTGCTAGTGAATGGATATGCCTCTGCTCATGTTTATCTTTTCACTTGTGCTGGAGAACTTCAGAGGGCCAAAATTAACCAACCAGAAAGTAACTTATGCTAGCTACATAACCACATGCAACTTTTACTATTAAAACTGCCAAGAGATTAGGTCTTTTCATATCTCTTGCTTATAGAATATACATGTCCTAATTGTATTCAGTTGGACAAAACTGCCTTTAAATAGTGTCAACATGCTGCAAGATGTTATTTCAGGGGAACAATCCTTCTATCACAACTTCAAATTTCATGTATACAGGGTTTTCAACAAGATAATTTTTGAGAAAACGCCTTTCTGTTTAGTCGAATGTTGCAAGATTTAAGATGCGTTACTTTTGTAATCACCATATCATACGTTTTAGTATCATAAGCTCAAGTTTCGTGTATAAGGTTTTTCATCCAGTTTATGATTGTGAATCACCTTTTCGCTAGATTCCTTTTACTTCTTTTAAACTTAAAATTGTTGTTAATCTAATTTATTATTGAAGTATTTATATTTCTAAATTTTTAATGATGTTATTCTCATATGTATATTTCTTAATTTTAAAAGAGGTTATTCTCATATGTATATCTACCGTGTCTTGATTCAAGCAGGTTTAACAAATTTGGAGAATTTGAACCTTGACTCATGTAGGATTGGTGATGAAGAGCTGGTTCATTTGACAGGTTACTTTATTCAAGTTTATTGTCTTTGTTTTTAATGAGAGTTCTATTTTCAATTAGAAGTCATAGAACATGTTTTTAATCTGAGAAGTGAGAATATTGGTAGAAGGGTTCTTTATTGGCTTTGCCATGGGTGCTTTTGGATTTATTCCAGTTCCCCTATTACATTAGGAGTGGAGTGAGGTCTTGCATTAGGCTATTGTGTTCCTCCCCCCTCCCCCCCCCTCCTTCCTTTTCTCTTTAATATGTCATGTCCTCCTTATGATTTTGTGTATTATTTTCTCTCTAATAAATTCTTCTTTCTAAAGAAATTCAGTTTCTCATCTTAATATATTATTTCATTCTCTCTGTCATTGTCTCCATCTAGTCCTCAATTAGTGCTGATTTCATCATATTTGACACTCGGTTTCTCAGGCTTTCAGCATTTGAAATGTTTGGAGTTGTCTGATACTGAAGTTGGAAGCAATGGACTTCGCCATCTAGCTGGTTAGACATATGTCCTATGGATTGATTGGATCATTTAATGATGATTGATACTTGTGCTCTCTGTTTACCTGAAGTTGGTTTACATACTTAAAAACTACTTTAAGTTTAATTTAATCTCCATTTAGGTGAAGGTGGTGTAAATTTCAGGTGCTGAAGTGCTAACGTGTATTACCTTTTTATATTTAAATTTAAACTGTGAACTGGCGAACATGGATAAATGACAAGTTCTTGATTTTCATCTATAATTATGGTGATTGATTATAGGGGCAAAGGAACAATTACTTAGGGTTAACATGTGATGCGCATAATTGAAACTACCAGTTTAATCAATTCATTTAACAATTAAATTTATGACGCACCATAGGAAAAAGGATAATTCATTTTAGAACTGAGGCTGAAATAGCAAAGTGATGCAGGCTGGACATGGAAGTACCATATGCGTTTTCAAGCAGGCACATTTGCTTTTTGGGTTTCAATATCTCCATATTTATTTATCATATGCCCAATTTTTATGTATGTGTTTTCTCTTATAGGGTTGATTAATCTGGAGAGTTTGAATCTTTCATTCACTGTTGTTACTGATGGTGGTTTAAGAAAGTTGTCTGGATTATCATCTTTGAAGTCTCTTAATCTGGATGCTCGCCAAATTACAGATACTGGACTTGCTGCTCTTACAAGTAAGCCTGTTTAGATGGTAACTAACTGGAAAAAGTAGTATGGCTAAAGAGATTACCTTCATCTACAGTTGATGTAGGTTTTCCCCTTAGATGCATATTTTTGTATATATGTAATTTTTTTCCCTCATTGTTAGCAGCTTGGTATAAGTCATGCTTTTTGCCGATAACTTACCGGATAAAAGTTGTATTTCTAAAGAGATCAACTTCATCTATTAGTTAATGTTGGTTTTGCCTTTAGAGATGCTTGTTCTATATATATACACATTTCTGTTCTCATTAGTAGCATCTTGGTGCATAATTATTCAGATGTATATTCTAATATTTGGCTTTGTACTTGCCTGCTGAGGTGCTTTTGCTATTTTTTCTTTTTAATGTTATAAAACTGTGGCGAGGTTTCTGCATTTCCTTTATCAAAAAATGAAAAACAACAAATATTTGGCTTTGTACTTACCTGCTGAGGTGCTTTTGCTACTTTTTCTTTTTAATGTTATAAAACTGTGGCGAGGTTGCTGCATTTCCTTATCAAAAAATGGAAAAAATGAAAAACAATTTCTGCATTTCCTTTTCATGATTGTTTCTCTCTAGCATATTTGTTTTTTTCTCCTTCCTCTTTTTGAGACTAGTGTATCATCCAAAAAGGGGCTCAACCAGTGTACACATGCTGTGTACGATAGATGAGCATATTGAAACGAGAAACACCTATGCAGCTCAAATAACTTGTCTCCCCTATGCATACAAATTCCTCTCTGGCAATCAACTCATGTTGCATGAATGCTTTTGACAGGTGAAATGCAGTGACGTATATTTATTGCTTATCATGCTTCTAGATGACTAGATGAGATGAAGTCATACATACATGCTTCTTGTTTTTCATGCTTTCAATATATATATTATTCAAACAGAAGGGTTTAGTACATGTTTGGATAGTCTATGGTCTATATGGCATTTTTATTTCAATATCATTGGAGTCCCAATGATAGAATTATTAACCAACTTATTAGTACGAGTAGATTGATGCAATCCTAGGTGAAAACATTACTACTTGGATCTTCAATTTTATAAGCATTAAGGTTAAGTAAATGAAAAGTTTTTCTTGAACTTTAGGTGGTCCCTAGATCTTGATGTCTTTTTAAAATAGTTACTTAGAAAGGGAGATCATGCTCTCATTAAGTCCTATAAAGGTGACATCCTTGATTAGAACTGCCTTTTCTGTTGCATGTTGTCCATTCAAGATGGTCACGTGTTGGAGATAAGACCTTGCGTGCATTGATTTTATATGTCTGTCAAGAAAAACATTATGTTGGTTTGGCCATATTAGAACACAACATTCTTATGCCTAATAATTGAATATAGATTGATAAATAAAAATGTTACAATCTTCTAGCTAAATGCTATAATAAGATGCGTTTTGATAAGGCATGCTGAGTTATTGAGTTCTAAGTTGATGCACTCCGAATAACATCAGACCTAATTAAGTCTGATTCTTTTTTTTTTTCTTTTTTTGTCAGCAAGTCTGATTCTTTCTTATGTTCATATGAAAATAAATTATGGAAGAATTAGGCTTTATCAGAAAATTAAGACCAATTTTTCCCTTGCATTGGTGATATCAGATGATTAATGTTGAGTTTTTGATTCAAAGACCAGAAAATTGAAAATTAATATTTCCATTATTGGTGGTAACGTATGGTTAATGTTGAGTTTTTTTATTTTATTTTATTTTTACATTTTTAGTGGTTAAATTTTAGTAAACTATAATGTGTTATTATGTCTCTTTGGTCCTCCATATTTTTCCTTTTTACTTTTTTCTCCCCTTCCTCCATTGCTTCTTTAAAATATAAATCCTACTTTTTTGCGTGTGCAGGTTTGACTTCATTGTCTCATTTGGATCTTTTTGGAGCTCATATTACGGACTCGGGCACAAACTATTTGCGCAGTACTTGCATACAACTTACTAATCCATTTATTGTTGATACTTCAATGTTACTCTTTTCATTTATTGTTGATACTTCAGTGTTACACTTTTCATAGTTATCTGTGTGTTAACCACTAGCCCTTGGAAAGATCGGGGAAAAGGGTGACCCGGTGGAATAAAAGAGTAAAAACTTGGGTCTTGGGCCGTGGATGAGTTTCTATAAATTGTTACTATTTCATTTGAGTTTTAACTGAACCCATTGTCAGAATTCAATACAATTCTTTTTTATATATATTTTATGTGATTATCACTTATCATTACTAACGTGTTCCCATTTGTTGTGTGATAATTCAGGTTTTAAGAATTTACGGTCCCTGGAAATTTGTGGTGGAGGATTAACTGATGCTGGTGTGAAGAACATCAAAGACCTTTCATCCTTGACACTATTGAATCTTTCCCAAAACAACCACCTGACTGACAGAGCCTTGGAACTGATTTCTGGTATTTCCCGACATCTTAAAAACGGTTGTGCTCTTTATTTATCTACTCATCAGGAATTTTGCATCGCTTGCTATACATGAGCCATGAGGTTGTACCTTTGGACTGTTTCAAAACCACTGTGGTCATCCTTATTTCCTTATTCAAGTCCTAAATGTATCCTTCCTTTTGTATGAGTAGTAATGGATACATTGGCTGAGGAGATTTTGGTGGGAACCATGGAATGATCTGTGTTACCTGAAGCGTGGTATGTTTCGGTACACTGTACGAATACGGGTACTCGGTACACTACATAGCTAAAATGCGATACGCCACGCCAGGGTATCTTTATATTCGGTCTTATAGTTAGAAATTCTTTTAGAATTTAAATGTAACAAACCTAAGTTTTATAGAAGATTTTTAGTTGAATCAAACAAGTTGATTGTTTTATAAATATTTTAGTGCAAGTGTAATGTTCAAGTGTCCCCACTATTATATGAGTTGGTCGGAAAGGCAGATAGCCAAGCCAGAGGTGATGGGAGTCCAATACATTCTTATAGTTAGAAATTCTTTTAGAATTTAAATGTAACAAACCTAAGTTTTATAGAAGATTTTTAGTTGAATCTAACAAGTTGATTGTTTTATAAATATTTTAGTGCAAGTGTAATATTTAAGCGTCCAATTCTAAGTTATAATATTGATATTTGTGCAATTATAGTTGAACAACAAAGAAATTTTTCGGTACGCTAAATTTAGAGTATTTGTACATAAGAAGAGTACTTTGGATACGCAAGTACCAATACACGGTTGGCTAGGTCTATGAGAGTATCTAGTAACTTTGGGATGGACTGGGAAGTGCAAATTTTCTTGCTACTTGGAGTGGCTTTGATGTCCTCCGGTTCTTTAGTTTGGATGCACAAGTAATTTTGTACTCCAGATATGAATGCAATTTGGTAGAGTTACGTTGGACAAGTGGATGATTCCTGGGTTTGTAATGCATTAATGCAGAACTGCTTATTAAGATTGACAATTTTATAATTTTTACTCCGTAGTCATCAAACCAGTACTGATAACATTTCTTTCTTTTGGTTCTAATAGAGTTCTACATTTCACATAAATGCAGGGTTGACACAGTTGGTCTCTCTAAATGTTTCAAACTCTCGTGTGACCAATGTGGGGTTGCAGCACCTGAAGCCACTAAAGAATTTGAAATCACTGACTTTGGAATCCTGCAAGGTGACTGCAAATGACATTAAGAAGCTTCAATCGAGTGACCTCCCTAATCTGGTAAGCTTTCGACCCGAATAGTGCTGGTGGAAGATATTATGTAAATAACTAGTCAACAATGAAGAGCTGTTGTATTTAGAACAAGAATAAAGCAAGGCATTTGTGGAATTGGACATATATGACCTGAAGAAAACTTTGAACAGTTTCTTCCCGAGGCAGGGAACATTTGTGTGCTGCTCGTGAAGCTTTCTTTTTGTATTACTACATACAAAAGAAATGTATATAAGCTTCCTAGCATGTCTCTAACTTCGTTCCCCAATACACATTTGTATATTTGTTGATAGCCAGATATGTGATGATTTATTATGGGTTTGATGCGTGTTAACAAACCCTTACCTTTGGAATTCACTTGTTTGTTTCATTTGATGTTTAGTGTGTGGCCATCTCTTTTTCTTTTCTTTCCTTTTTTCTTCTCTGTTTTTTTCCGTGTTTTATTTAGAAGGTATGGTCTGGATAGAATGCGTGGACAGAGGACTTCTTACATTGTAGGCAAAAAATATTATGTTACACAATTTTGCAATATGAACTTATTTTTAGGATTCCTATATATCTACCCTTGTGGTACTTCATTGTAGGGTCATCACTCGATGGATAAAAGTCATGGGCTGATCTTCGTGACTGAGTGCTACTTTCTCAGGAGTTTTAGGTTTTGGTTGTACTAATTCCATTCCATACAAGTGATAGTATTTCTTTGGGTTGGTCGAGTATGTTGTTTGTTGCAAGTAGGTGAGATTAGCCATGTGTTTACAGTAAGTTCGGGTATGGCCTGTGTTTCAGCAGGCAGTGACCAAATCGACTTGATTTAGTGTTGTCTGCATGCAGTGATGCAGGGGTGGTTTTAGATTTGTGAATGTTAATGATGTATTATAGAATAATTTCTCTCCTCACAAAACTAGTAATATTTTGCAAATTTACAAATATTAAGGATATCTTTTTGTTTCATGTATATCTTAAAAAATAAGTTGTAGTGCGGTGTTATGATAAAATTAAGATGACTAACTTAAGAATTAAGAGCATTGTGTCATTTTATAAATCAAGGGAGAAGTGAACTTTTTGGTGGAACCATTATTAGTTGTTACTCTTAATAATATTGGCATGATAAAGATTTACTATGAGAATAAATTTGAGGTATGGTGTTATTTTAGACTACAATCAATAAAAAATATAAATCAAGGGAGAAGTGAACTTTTTGGTGGAACCCTTGCTAGTTGTTGTCTTGATAATATTGGCATGATAAAAAAACTATGAGATAAATTTGAGGTATGGTGTTATTTTAGACTACAATCAATTAAAAAATGAGCCTTTGTGGAACAATTTTTTTCTTCTTGTTTGCAATTCTCAAAATTCTTGCGAGTATTTTGTGATAGAGGTAGTACATGTTTTAGTTGCTGTGCTTTTGTTTCCGGTCATGTTTTCCATAATCCATTTCCAACATTGGATCCCCAAAAACATTAAATGCTTCAAGTGGAGGTAACATGGTTCATTGTATTACTGATTTTTCAGCTTCTGAATCTTGTAGCCGATCAGTAAGTCTAAATAACTAAGAGGAAAAAGGATAGCAGGTTTATAAAGGGGGCAGCATGTGAACGAAGTCTTAGAGAAACTGCCGAAGAAATTTAAATACCAAACTTTCAGCTAAAAGGTATTTTCGTTCAGATAGCAGCAGTGATTCTAACAACTGAAGAAATACAGAGAGAAAACATCTATTTCGGAGAACAAATTTCTTCCTGTGAGAAAGAAACAAAGAGAACACTTCACTATTTAGTACTTAAAAGCATTTACCTTGCGTAATATCTTAATTAACGTGTTAGATCTACATGTCTGCAAGTCATTCACTGAGCAAATTACATAGCCTGTTCTCAAACCTGCACCCATAGAGAAAATAATGAAAAAAGAAAACTGTGTAAGAAAGCCAGTAGTGAACCGAATAGTGAAACATTGTTTTGACAATTTAGCTACTCCACAATCCCATGAAAGGCTGGTTGCATTATTTAATGCCTTGTGGCATGATATTCATTTTTCATTTGAAATTCTCCTACAATTACAAATTTTGAATTTCGGTAACGAAAGATGATGTTGTACATGCACAAAAGAAAAAACAACACGGTGAGCTGTTTTTTGGCAATTGCTTGTATTGTTTCAAATTATCATAGTAATTAGAAATACAAAAGAAAAAAAGATTGTCATAAATCACTGAAGAAATGTACCTACATTTCGAATTTCCCAGCGAGCAAAGCATTTAAAGAACTTGTGCTCTGGCAACCTTTCATATCATCTCTGGGCTTGATCTGAGCCTGAAGCTCCAACTGAAGGTGTCGCTGGGACACTGCTTGCTGACCCATTTTCGACTGGTGGAGGTAAACCCCATTTACCTTCAGATTCAAGTGGTTCAAGGACATGTACTCCTCCATCTGATAGACCCAATGCAAACTGATTTGGTTCTTGTGGATGTGCAGCAATCACTAGTGGATGGATATTTGAATTGCTACACACAGAGAGAGAGAGAGAGGAATTGATGGATTAGTATAATTATATTATATTAGGTAGGACATGACTATCATTCCAATGTGACTAGAACTATCTAGATATTGATGGATTAAACTACGGTAATAATTATATTATATTAGGTAGGACATGACTCTATCATTCCAATGTGACTATAAATATTTAGATAAATACAATAATTGTGTGAAGATATAATACTAAAAATATATCTGCCAGCTATAGGATCCAACATATGAGTTTCTAATGTAAAGTATGAACTATCAACCAATTTCAGGTTATCTCCAAGAAGATCAACATAAATATCCCATGGACCTATATATACACATAGATGTCAATTACGAGAACACAAGCTGAAAGCCAAAAAAATTAAAATTATGAAGAACTAAATTAACTTGACAGCGAAACATATAACCTAACTTTATGACGGAAATATATTCCACTGAAGTAGAGATTCATCTTACTAGACACCAAGTTTTCAGTTAAGCTAAATACCTGACACTAGGTGACAGATAAGCCATAGGACTGATACGACATCGGAGACGGAGGTGTGCAGCAGTAAATACACACAAACTTGCATCCAAGAAACTGGCATATACCAGCTGACTATCACACGAAAATGTTGCATGAGAAATAGGGGCAGCAGATTCTCGAGGGACCCACTGAAAAGAAAGGTTCACACAGTGAAAACTGAACAAAAGCTGTTACTACTATAACAAAGTGCACTTGTTAATGAAAGTACCTGCTTTACACATTCTAGTTTTGTTGCGTCATATATGGCAAGCTGAGTCTCATGTACAACCAGAAAGTGGATCTGGTCCTGATGAAATTGTACCCTAGTGTCGGACTGAGCTGTTGAAGTCCTCCCGGCTGGAACTTGCAAGTATCTGGTCTTTTGCTTTTCCCATCCATCAGAATTCCAAACACAAAGCTGAGGAAGAAAAAACAGGGCTGGAAGATTAACTAAAAGCATGAGAGAAGATAAGTCTGTCTAAACCATAGAAGTTTTAAAAAGAGAGAACTGAAGTGATTTCATATAGTTCTGGGACAGGAATGCTTTTCACAATAGTAATATCTATTTTGTTGACAGGCTCAATATGCCTTTAAAGCCATCATGAATGGAAGGAATAGGATATTCATGATGATCTTTTTCCAAACTGAGCTATGATAAGACCAATGGAAGAAGTTGCAGAATAAATACCCATAATAAAGTACATGTTCACACATTCAGAAAAAATGTGATTTTTCTAGATGCAAGATGGAACGGATAATAATGCAGTTTCATCACATCATTAAAACTTTAATAGCAAAAAATGCCCAAACATATACAAATAAAGAGATTGTCAACCTGAGCATCTGCTCCAGAAGAAACTAGCACATTCAGTACATGAGAGAAGGCAAGGCCGGTGATTCTCTTAGAGTGGCCTTTAAGCTTGCTTTTGACCTGCAACCACGGAAACATCAAAGATATACCTTAAATAACAAGTGTTAAATGTGAAACCCAAAAATTCCAATAACCATATATTAACTTTATAATCTAATGGAAAACTGAATGATACCTCATCCACACGAACATTATATATCTGAATTGAGGAATCATCCATGCCAATAGCAATGATATTGTTGTCTTGAGGATGAAATGCAAGAAATGTTGCTGCAGGTGGCGGGGGCATGAATGTTGTCATTGTCTGCACTTGCCAGAAGTAAGTGGGATAATCAAATGATGATGAGCATGGGTACAAAACCACATTTTAAGAGAAACTGCTTTTCATTCATATTTTACCTTGAAAGTCATCATGTTGAATAAAGATATCTTTCCTCCTGATGCTGACATCACATAAGAATCATTTTTGGACAATGCAAAGCATGGCACAGCATCCTCAGGGTTGGTGTCAGTCACGTCATTGGTCATTAGAATGCCGCTTGATGGTTGCCATAATTGAGGTGAGACACTGGCTGTAGCCTATACCATAAACTATCCAGTTAGAAACTCATTCCAAAACTGAAGAGGAAACCCCTATAAATGGAAGACACTTTTCTTGACTACCTTGCCACTTGAATTTCTATCACTTCTCTGCCATTTCCACAGAAGATGAATTGCATTTGATGCTAACGCCAATATAGCATTACCGGAGTTAGTATATATCAGCCTTGATATCTGTAATAACCAGCAAGGAAGCAAATGAGCAAGTTATGGTGTACTCACTATTACGATAACATGGCATACTAATGAGAGCAACCAAGATAGCAGTTACTGCCTACAATACTAACTACAACTAATTTCACAAGACTTGTGCAGTAAAAAGAGAGCAACCCAATGAACGAGGCTCCCATCCCCCTGCAAGCAGAGAGGCTGTTTTAGATGTTCAAAACCATGATAAACGGACCAACACGATCCAAAGCCATCTGTGACTGAGCCATGATATCTCCATAAGGAGTCAAAATTCAATATTTTTCCTTTTTTGGAAGATTTAGACGCATTTTCACCTTGCTAAGAAAATTGTTTTAAGATTGTTATATTTCCCCTTTTCATCAAATTCAAGGTGGCCAATTCCCCTGTGCATAAGCAATGGGTGTATCCACCCATGGAAGTCAGGAACGAGCATGCATGACATGGGCATATCCAACCACACCTAAGTCACAACATTCAATACTAACTGTTAGCGCAAGTAGTTGCTATGTTGATACCATCACATGCCCAGGCAAAGGCTATATATAACAACCGCATCTTGATTTCAACATCTCATGTTTATTAGTATTACTCTTAGAGCATGCAAAAGTACATAGAGGAATATGATGAGGACGAATGCAATAACTCTCTCATCAAGCATGAGAGTTTGTCCGAGCAGGCAACGGTTCATATGCTTATAGAAAGATATTCACTCTTAAGCAAGAAAAATTCAACATAACAGTAAAATATCCAAATGAACAAGACAGTTTCCTGAAATAGGTGAGAACACTCAAACGTGCAATGGTACATTTCAACATGGATGGTATTTTTTATTTTCTGATAGCAATGAAACTGAAACATTGATATGGTGGTGCATGTCTTTTAGATAGAAAACTGTGAAACATACCTTAGTTACTCTCATGTTTTCAGGGAGCTTCATTGACCGGCACTGAGAAGGCTCATTAACCTCTGCAAGTTTCCAAATCTTTGATTTGTCATTGGATTCTTCAGTTATTCTCGGCTTAATGTCCCCCAAATTTCTGGAATCTCCATTCTGGCATAAGCAACGGAAAGTTAGTTGGCATGTATCATATATTTATGGTATTATGGTCTACTTTGCATAGAAGCAACAAAGATGAAACAAAAATAATAAAACCCCTGTGACACCAATGGATAACTGCCACTTCAATTATGACCTAAACTATGACAGTCTGATGGCCATAAAAAGCAAGTGTGCATTACTAACCATTCCAGAAAGAGCAGCAGTAGAGACAACCCTCTCTGCAAGTCCAGAACTACTAGCAGCAGCAGATATTGTGTTTATTGAAGACTGCATGAATTAGAATTATGAAATACGTAAGGCAGATTTATTTTACATGTAGGGGTGCAAGAATCAAGTTTTCCAAGTCAGCCACCTTCACAGTCTCAGGAGCCCTTGAAGCATCATAAAATTGATTTTCAAATGTGCGTAGCAATCGAAGACCATCAGAATTCGCTAAAATTTTGATTCCATTTTCATTGGTAGAGACTGCCAAAAGCGAGCCATCCTTGTTGAAGCGGATACGTGGACTTGCCTTGAATAAACACAAAAGGCAAAAAAAAAATTGGGACTTGTCTATTATAAGTTCTGAAATGCTTTTCCCACAATTCATAGTAAATGTATTGAACTTACTGGAAGGCCTCCATCACCATCAATACTCGTCAAAAGTTGAACATTGTCCATATCCCAGAATTTAATAGAAAATTCATCACCAGCTGCTAAAAATCGGTTTTTAGTTGTATCAAATTGCACTACACCTAAAGAACGTTTTCGGAAGCCTAAATATGTCCTTTTCACAGCCCCTTCACTTTCATTCCATTCTACGATGTGTGACTCCCCATCTTTGCTGGTCCCACATGAAAAGAGCCTGCAAGTACACACCCACACCAGAGAAAGAAGACCAAAATTTAAAAAGGGAAAAAAAGAGAGCTCATACATCAATAAATGATAGACCAGCATGAACAAATTGAGTTAGATAACGATTACAGAATAAAAATTTGAGTTAGATGAATAAACCTTGTTCCATCAGCGCTGTACGCCATTGTTGTGCACCACCGACCAGGAGCATCATAATCAACTCGAGATCCCAAATTGTCATATAACCATGCTTTTATCTTTCCATCTAGAGCCGTTGAAAATATAAACTGCAAACAGAGAGGGATATTAGGTCATCATTGGCAAATGTAGTCCGGGAGAAAACCACTTGGGACAAAAAAATAGAAAACCATGAGCCAGAATTGAACTAATGGAGAAGTACCTGAATGTTTTCTTTATAGTGAGGGCATACAGAATAGACAGGAGCTTCATGACCTTCAAAAGTGTATTGTTTTGCACCAGTTGTGGCATCCCAAACCTAAACACAGAAGTATCAGAAGTGAAACTGTGCCTTGATTACTAGCAAACAATAATAGAATTGATTAATTGCCTGATAGCTAACAGGTAAACATGTTTAGTGACAATCAACCTTAATGGTCTTGTCGTCCCCACAGGTTATCACACATAGCTGCTTATTTGGATGAGAGAATGCAAGATCATTTACTCCTCCAATATGAGCATCAATCTATAATAATATGAACCAGTGTCAGTTCCAGCACAGAGATAGAGAGCTAAAGTAGCATGACAAAAGAAGGAAATTGGAAAAAGATTGAGGAGTTTCACAGACAAGGGAGTAAAAGTACCTCCAAATGCTGCCTTAAATCATCGCCCCTGTGATAAGAATATATTTGTACAATGTGTCTTGAATATGCAACTCCTGTTTAAATGATAGAATGGACAAAATAATGAATCCACAACTTCACCAACATTCGTAAATTACATTTATAAACTGTTCTTACCAAACAAAGAACCATCGGGGCTCCAAATCACACGGTTAACAGAGACACCGGGATCTTTAACTAGAGCAGCCTGAATTTATTGAAAAGGCCATTTAGGTTTCAGTTATTCCAGTGGTTGAAGTATTAGTCAAGAGTACATTATACACAATAATCATTGTCATATTCTACTAATAATATAAGAGAGCAGACCTGCAGAGGCATTGAACATGCGCCAAGATCCCAAACTTTGAAGTTTCTAAGAACCAATCTCTCCCTGGAACCAATTTCCCACAATCCTATATCCCCAACATTGGTACCAACTGGTGCAACACATATGCAAATTTTAGTATACCAAAAGCCAGTCAAAAATAGACTCAAGACACCATATAACTTAACAATATAGAAGCTTCTAGAATGAGATTCACTACAGCTTAAGGGGTAAAACCCATACCTAAAAGTAAAGTCTGTTGAATTGGGTGAAAATCCATGCTCATAGGAGATGAACCCTGATTCAAAGTTCGTGCAACACTTTTGGGCAGGTCATCAGGTGCATTGAAAGCCTGACTATGAGTATGCCCCGGGAATGACACAGGCAACACATTTATCGGAAGATTTACCTGTATGTAGTAGTACGGACATAAAGCCAACGGTAAAATTATGAGGAAACGACATACTTGTAGTCACATGAAATAGAGCTTAAGGAACAAAAGACGCTAGCACAGTTCTTTTAATCAAACATAGAATGAAAAAGATTTTTTTTTAGTATAAAAATATGTCCAAAAAGAAAAGGAACGACTCCCGAATAATAACCTCATCAGATATGCCCATGGGCCTTGTTCTTTTGGTTACATGATCTGAATCTCCAGATGGGTAATCTAAAGAAGGGTTTGCTGGCGGCGTCCTAGGATGCTTCAAAGCAGCTACATTATGCGATAAAGCAGAGCTCATTGTTAACAAGGCAGCCAGGATGATATATGAAGCCTGATTGGCAAACTGCAAAGAGCATTGGAAATAGCAAGTTTAAAAGAAACCTGGCATGGATGGACCACCAAGACCAATAGCTCCACCAGAAACTGGAGGATGAGTAACAGCAGATGGATTCGACATCCACCCAGCAAGAGGAGTTGGAACTGGAGCTCCTGTAGGTTGGAAGGGCTGAGCACAAAAAATTTAGAAAAAAATAAGAAATTTACATTACTGCAGAAAACAAATTTTAGAAGTTTACTAACTACGTGAAATACAGACCCCATGTGCACCCAGCGGAGGAAAAACTCCAGCTTTTGGCAAGGATCCAAGCAGTGGATTATTTGCAGGTGATGGAGCACGTGCACCATTTGGTTGTGCACATGAATGATCCACAAAAAGAGTTTTGATATCTGGATTTGGCCTTGGGTTTTTACAAAGTTGATGCTGCCAATTCAAGCTGCACGGACCAAAATTTCAGTTCTATCTACGTACCCAATAACTTAACGCACAAGTGTATTTAGACAATTGTAGCCAACTATGCCAAGTAATAATATCCATTGTAGGTTGTCTAAACTGATTACTCTACCAATCTGTGAAGCATAAATTTTGTAGACTGCTAGCAAGATGGCACTCATTTGTGAGCAACAAATGATCCATTTAATTTTGCTTGCCATAGAAAGGGAAACCACAATTGAACCCAAATTATAAGGTATTCTCAAGATGACCGGTTAAAGTTATAAGTTTCACAAGGTTGTGGCACCGTATGAAGTTGTTTTCACTCAATAAATACCCAAATTAAGTGCCTGAAAGATCAATATAGTTACCTTTGGTTGATGAGAGTACGTAACCTCGAATTTTTAAGATTAGGAAATTGCAATTTGTCACGGAACAAGGGATTTGCTTCGATAAGCTTCTTGAGTTCAACCAACATAATAGCTCTTGCAGATTTTGTATCTCCATATTTGGATAGCTGTTCATTCTCCCTGATAATACAACAAAAAAGGATAGGGCCATATTGATTTTAATTTCAATAGCTCTCGTAAAGCCATTTTATAAACTTATACTAGTAAATACCTGAAATTCTCCAATGTTAAGAGCTGAGTAATTTCCTTAAAAAGCTCTTCATTAAATGATGAAAAAACTTTAAGATCCTTCACGAGGATTTCCACAGCCTTGGATCGATCATTCCTAACAAAAATTAAAAATGCCCAAATGTGACTGCCAAATAGTGTAAAAGTATTCACTATCAACTATTTACGATTACAATGAAATAATTTAGCACTCTGAAGTATTTTTCAAGCTTACTTATCCAATGCCTCAAGATACTTCTGCTTCCTAATCTCAAAAAAGATCTTCATGGAATACCGATTGTCGTCCACTTTTGTGAAACCAGAGAGGTATTTCTCAACCTCATCCCAGTTCCCATTATGCACTTCTTCCTCAAAGTACTTCATGTCAAAGTAAAAACCGGATTCCTGTTCAAGCCTATTACCAGAAAATCCCAATACATGAGGCAGAAATACTATATAATTCATCTAAAAAAACAGGGCACACAGAGAGGGACAAAATAAATTGTATAAAATCCTTGGAGTGAAAGTTAATCCACCTACTTGTGAACAGACTCCTTGAATTTTTCCTCGTCTAGAAACTGTAAGATAAGGAACACAAGCTCTCTACTGAGAGATGACATTGTATCCAATAGGTCTTCAAATCCAGAGAAAAACAATCAATCAAGCTAGTATTTAAGCAGATCTGTAAAAAACCCAAATACATACTCTATAAATAAACAGGTAAGATACCACTAGCTTCTCTTAATAATTTAAAGTATTAGATCTTTATTTATTGATGGACACATGCTTCAATAATTTTAGAAGTAAAACCAAAATAAATAAAAAATAGAAGAAATTTTTGAAACACTGACCACAAATAGATCATTAAGAAACTGATCTTCAATACAGAACGCCCAATTCAAAGAAGATCATCATCATGTAGTTTGAGCATGCACCGACATATATGAACTACAATCAATCACACAAAAAAGTTGTAAAATTTTAAAAAAAAAATTAGGGTTCTTTAGAGAATCAGGGACATGAAAGCAGCTTTAAACAAGAGGAATCGAAGATGCAAAGAAAAGGAGAGAGCAAATGGGCAAAAAAAGCAAGTCAAGCGATATATACATTTATATCTATATATTTAGAGAGAGAGAAAAAAGCCAAACAGTTGAAAGTAAATATTCCGATAATATATACAACAGAGAGAAGTTCAGGTGAAAAATTTACCCAGATAAGATAACAAAATAAAGAGATCGATTGAAAGACACAGAGGTGGAGAAACGATGAGCTCTAGGAAGATAGAAATGGTCTCTCTCAACTTGCCCTGCTATTTCTCTCTCTATATTTAATTTAATATTTATATATATATATATATATATATATATATATATATCTAGTTTTTTCTCACTCTGCTTTCTCTCTCTACTCTATCGTGCGGAGAAAATAAACTCAGACATTACTCGCAGAAATTGAGATTTTTATGGAGAGAGGAGACAGATTGCTGAAGATAACCAATCCTACCTATTAATCTAATAAGTAGACTCTCTTATCGATAAGAGAATGCATATCTATAAATAAGGACAGTACTAATGGGCCCACTAAGCCGGCTGATGTTTGTCCAGTTCATCGGCTCATAATCGGCAGTTGACAGCTGTCCTTCAGCTTAATTGAGTGGCAAGACATGTTACAATACTGAAGCTCATACTTTACGTAACTTTTCTTGACCGTCAATCTTGTGGGACCGACATCAAATTAATGATCCTACAGCTATTA